>CANTFL010000310.1:0-90986 GCA_947650285.1 Hyaloperonospora brassicae | reverse complement strand
GCAAACTTGTCATTCAGGTCGAGTACGATGAATTCATCATCCTACTGTTCGCCTCTTAACGTGTAGTGGATTCCGACTACACGTTTCTCACAGTGATCGATGTGCCTGTCGCTAGGCGCACCGTCATATTCGTTGGAGGGATCTCCCGCTCCACTAAGTTAAAACTTCCTGCCTCTAGCGACTGGCGACGAACAGAATTGTTCGACGCCCCACAGTCAACTAGGGCGCGAAGTGACAAGTCTTTTGTCTCTTCTAACTTCAAAGTGATGAGTGACACCTCATCACCAGGTGCAGAGACACACATAAATTGTGTGTCGGGAGCAACCTTCTTCAGGAGATTTGAAAATTCTCTTGATGTAGCTGTATCAGTAGGGCGCTCCACCCCTACTGATCCCGACCGGTTTTTGATGGTCCACCTTGCTGTTGCGACTTCGCAACAGCAACGGACCCTCGCGGTGCTGATCGGGGGACAATGCCTTCATATGCATAGTGTATCAATTTACGACAGCGATGGAATCTCACCGATCGCTTGTCATTTGCAGGGCGAGGTTTTTCGCCCTCGATATTATAGAGGTTCATTGGCTCTGGACCTCCGACCGCTGATCGTCTCTGCGGACAAAAAGGGGACAGCGTAGTGTGAGACAGGCTCACACTAAACTTTTCCTGCTCCGCAGCAAATACTGCTTTGGATAGCGTATTTAGCTCTCCGCGGAACAGGTGGTCCCTCACGGGACTATCGGACAGCCCTTGAATGAATATTGTGATCAACATAAATTCACTCACAGGGTTCACTACCATGCAGCTTGCAAGGCAGCGTACGTGCTAAGCGTAAGCGTGAACCTTACGCTTACCCTGCTTGGTTCGCCGGAGCTTTGAAAGAGTCCTGAACTCTGCTCTGGGCGGATCAAACGTCTCACTGAGCAGGGTCTTGAAGATCCTCAACGACCCAAACACATGTGGGTCGTGCAACTTAGAGATTCAAGGCCCCAAGCTCCTGGCTTCTCCTGCCAGGTACGACTGAGCACATGCAACTTGCATTCGCTTATCGTCGATGTAACGGGCCTCGTTGACATCGTCGACTTCGACGAACCATCTCAACAGGGAGTCGTCCTCGGCTCCGTGATACTCGGCGATCTCTAGCTTTATAGACCCAGGTCGACGCTCACGCGTCGACTGCGCGGACTGAGACTGTCTCAGTTCTTCGTTCCGCTGGTGATCTTGTTCTTGCAACAAGGTCACCTCCGCTCGCGACTCATCAATTTCTCGTTGCACGAACTTGCTAATGACGACATGTTGCTGGTCCCTATCCCTTGAGGATAGCATAGCCCAGATGGCTTCTTCGCTAACGGTCGAACTCATTCGTTCGATCGCACTCCATTCAATGTCGCTCAAATAAGAGTTGCTTTCACGATTTTTGTGAAATCTATCGGCTTCGGCTTCGTACAACATGTTCATGTTGGGCGATGTGAGTGTGGTCCTTGGACGGACTACAAAGTGCTACCAGGTGAAACGGGGCACTGTTGACTACGTACTGGTTGACCAGTGTGGAGTATACTCCCACTGACGACAGTGGTATACAGTGACCTGCTAGGTGTTTTAAGGAGAAACACAGAGGAAGGAAAGGAGACTAAGTAGTCATACTAGTCTCTTGGCAAAAGTAAAACTGTATTAATATAATTAAGTCCTATAACTCTAATGTCTCTTTTTGTCCTGACTTAATTATACTAATGTAACTGAATGCATGATGACGTCTACTCACCACCCATTGCGCGCGTTTAGCAGCGATTGGTGGGTTAATATTATCACGGTATCAACCGATGAGTAGACCCTCCGGTCATCCCAACAATATCACCATGCTTGTGATATTGTTAAAGAATATTCAACGTAATATTTTTATTGTCAATTTCTTCTTAAGGACAATTTCATGTAACGGGCTACCCCGTTATAGACTCGGCAAGATGTACGTGCGTGTGTGTCGCGACGACACATGAAACGGGGTGAGCGTGTTGCGTAACATTAAGAATAATGTATTAATTTTGAATAATTAATTCAAATATGAATTCGCTAACATTACTCGAGATTAGGTCCGTGAATTCCTTCTGAGTACCCGGAGTACTCTGCGAGTACGATGAGCGCGTACTCCTTAGAGGATCCACACCCCTCATTACGCTATGGGGCTTTCGGCTTAGTGGGGATTCTAGCCCACCCAACTATCACACCCCCGGGGGTACGGGTTGGCAAGGCGGTCATCTTATTGGGTGGTTTCCCCTCGACATCTTGGCCTAAATACGGCCCCTAGTAATCTAACCTTCCCCTACCGATACCCATTACTCGATAACTGATGATGTTGGCGTATAATTTACCCTTGAGGGTAATATTCATGGTTGCTCCACATATTGGTTGATGTAGCGTCTACATTAACCAATTTATCCACCAATCACTGCTTAACGCGTGCAATGGGTGGCAAGCAAGAAACTTACATAGGAGATCGTAATTTAATAAAGTCAGATAAAGACAACTATAGTTTATCAAAAAAAGAAATAAAAAGCATTTAATCACGGAAATAAAAATATGCCAAGATAATTGGAAGATAAAAAGCTCCAGGTAATTGGAAAATAAGAAATCCTCAGTCCTAATAAATGCAAGTTAATGTGAAAAAACATTAACCCACACGTCCTTCATCATTTTCAATTTTCCATATTACGGCCGTGACTAACCCCGCCCTGTTTGGGAAGCCGCGGAGAAATTTCTGCCGTGGAGGAGTTGAGCGTGCAGACATCAGTTGCAGGCGCAGACAAGAGACAAAAGGCCGCAAGCGCTACTTCATACAATGAATCACGGCCGTGAACAAAGTCAATCGATGCTAACGTTCTTATTACAATGTGTTCGAGTGGCGATCACAATTTCCGTGTGACCCCAACTCTTTAATGTAGCCCGGACGACCGACTGAACGGAGAGGGTACCCCGATTCCGTGCTCAGTGTATGTTCTTGCTTACCTTGTGTACCCGTCGGTGGGGTGGTCTGAGCTCTTCTTGGTGGACTTGAGCTGAAGCTGAACTTGACCATTTTGGGGATAGGGGTTGGTCGGGTGGAAATGCTTCACCCGGTCAAGCGTAGGGGCGGATCGAGTGGGCATCATTCACTCGATCGCTTGCATACCTTTATGCTCTCTCAGAGTCGCCTTCGCCGAGGGTGATTCTTGATTCGCGAGCCTTCTGACCACTTGAGCCGTCGCGCGGTCTTGAATCTGAACCGTAGGGTTCACTGCGTCCGATCGCAGTTAATGGGGGGTCAGAATTGACTTTCCGTCTGGCCAAACAATCCAAGGGCAAAATTTGTATAGACGCGGGTCGCTCTCTATTCAACGGAAGGCCAAAGATCTTGCCAGGAGGAAGTCGACGCGTGTCTTTCGTTGCGAATTTAATTCTGTTTAATGTAAACCTAACCAAATCCCGAAACTTATGACTATGCCTATCGGTTCGCTAGGTCACTGTTGCGTATCGCCTCTATATGTAGTTCAATTCTTGCATCCTGTGGTCCACAGCAGGTACTCGGATGGCGGATCGCTCTGTAGTGGATCACTCGGTAGTGGATCGCTCGGTAGTGGATTGCTTAGTAGGTGATTGGTACGGGGTGGATCGCTCGGGCAGTGGATTGCGGCATATGATCCACGCCAATTATGTGACCCACACAACTATTTGTCTACACAATCAAGCGCTACACGCCCAGGTTGGATCGTGATCAATCTTCCGAGTCATTAGTGTGGGCATCCACTGTCGAATCATCGTCACTTCTGAGATCTCGTATGTTTGATGTTCTTGACGATCCGCTCTTCCAGCCTGCTTCCACGTGCACCTATCTTCCATTATCGTTATCGATCCAGTAATCTAGATAATGTTCACCTCTCGAGTGATCCGGTCATGTAACTTGGCGATCCAAGCCTTTGATCGCGGATAGTGATCGGTCAATCGCCGATCCTTTATTATACTGTTTCATGACCAATAGGTGGATCAATCTGCAATATTTCCACAGTTATTTTCCGTCACTCAGTCGTTTGATCCCACCCATCGTACCAATGGGCTCATACCCAAGAGCCCTCCACCCATCAAATTGATCTCGCACTTAATGCGTTAGGCGCGTTCCGCACTTTACATTTGTTATTTTTCTACGCTTCTCCTCAATCGCCCCCTGCACCGGCGATCGACATACAGTGTCGATTGACTGTGCACTGCCTTGCTTCTCGACAGATTTTGACTTTCAGACCTCTTGAGAACTGAAATCTGGCTGGTCATGCCGCATCGGATCGATGCCTACGATCTCCATAATCGTGTGAGCGCTATTTGTGTTCTTATAAGTCATCGATCGTCTTCGTTGAGCGAATCTTGCAACCGTCCATCTTCGGTTGGGATCGCGTCTGGCTGATTGCTGGACCAGTCATGTACTGCACAATCATCAACCATGATCCCATCTGGATGATTCTTGGAGTGTCTATGAACCCGACCAGATTTATCAGGATTGCTGTCTTCGATGACATTCGACTCGCAAACTGGTTGCTTCAATCGGTGTTGCGCTTGATCGTCTCCCTTACTATTTCTGATCAAACAGATCACCACCAGTGACTTCACCGTCTCCTTCCTTCCAGAACGTCGTCGGTTGTTATAGTCTCAAATCGTTTGGCCTGTCTATTGTATCATCTTTGTACCTTAAAATCTCGACCGTGGTCGCGTCTGGCTGATGGGTCGACCATCTATGGATTAGATCAGCTACCTCGCAATCAGCATCATCGTTTCCAAAAATCTCTACCGCACCGATCGCTTCACTTGATCTCTCACGCGCTCAGTCGCCTTCAATGGTCTCTCTTTCAGTATCGATCGCAAAAGTAACCTCCTCTAATCAAAGATCTTTCATCGCAATGTGATCTCGATCGAAAAGCGACAATCTCGCTTCAAATTTAGTTGCATTTTCCCGCTACGTCCTTCTTTGGGCAGGCTAAAATTCACTCCGGCTCTGCCAAAGTCGTACGTCCTGTTAGCGTCCTTGTTGATTATTTAGCTCTCTCTTCTTCTAATCCTTCAATACCTCTCCATCGTTTTCTTCTTCGTCGATTTTCACATCAGTTCTTTTTGTTTGCCTTCTTTATACATCCATTGCGATCGGGCTTTAATAACCTAGATCGAAACACGTCATACCTTTCCTAGTACTTCCTATGCAACCTTCTTACAGGCCAATCCGAAGTCGACATGTCGGCTATTCGTCTACCGTTTCCTCGTGTGGTTGCACATCCTCCAAACGATTATTGCTGACCCGATCGCGATCAAACTCTTGCAGAAAGGCCCCGCAGTTCAAGTATTTTTGTCTACCCATGTCAGATCGTAAGACCCCTTCCATTACACCAAATATTGGCGTTGGATCCTTCCAAAACGAGTCTTCCTGCCGGATCGTACTTCTAGTATCTTTTCAACTTCAGATTCACCTTCCTCCAAATGGGCGTTCCCAGCTGTCTTTCGGCAGCATTTCTTTGTTAAAAACTAGGCAATTCGCCACCTCAACATTCAGCTGGTTTTTAGGCCGATCCAGGACAATCTTCATTCGCAAAGCATAGATAGATGCACCTGTAGAAAAAATCGATATGGAGTACCTGAAACTTGCAACCGCACCTCGTGACCTCCGCACAGTTACCCACCCGGAATGGTCCATGACACAGGTGCGCCAGCTTTCGGGTGTATCCTTCTTTCGACCGATCCAAATAGAGCCTTACTTGTGGTCCAACTTCGATATCATGTGATTCTTCCTCACTATTGTGTAGATTAGCCCGGCCCTTGATCGCGATCCGTATCCTATAGTTAACGACTTCTCTCACTATCTATATTGACGTTGTATGTGGTATCGCCATCTTCGTGGTTCTTGATACCGTCGTTTGGTGCTTTCCAAAGGCAAAGTCTCTTCCAGCGTCGATCGTGGGTCCCATCCGTGGATCAGGTAAAATGAAGTATCTCCTCGCACATGATCCTGTGCCTTATTGATGGCTAACGTCAACCTCTTAGCGTATTCGTCCCAATTCTTCTGCTTTGTATCTGTGACGTACAAATTTAACGCTTTCGTCAGTGTTTGCACCATTCGTTCTGCTTTGTCACTCGCTTGAGGTCAGTACGTCATGTTTGCACGTTGGTTCTGCCACGCAATCCGATTGAACGATCGGAAGAAATCTGACATGAACTATGGATTTCTAACGTAGCGGATCGCTTCACTAGCTCCAAATGTTTGAAACACACATCCTTCATAACTATCAGCGATCGTTTGTGCCGTTTTAGAGAAACTCGTCTTGACGATCACATACCCTGAGAACGGATCCACCCACAACAACATCTCGGTGTTTCCTATGCAATATCGCGGTAGTGACGGTATGTGATCCATAGCAATTATCTGAAACGGATAAGTGGCTTGTACATTCCCCGGCGATTTGCCGCACAGGATAGGTTTACCTTTTCCCGTCGTGCAATCAACACATTCTCCCACATAACGCTGGACATTCCGATAAAATCCTCTCCAGTGGAACTTGGACCGGATTCGTTGGTATGTTCTGCAATTACCTTGGTGTCCGCCCTTCAGACTGGTATGATAATCATGCAGGAAAGATTGCTGCAGCAGTTCCGGTACCAGCTAACAAATCAATTCCACGCAGCTATCTGGATCTTCTGTCAATTTCGGGCAGAAAAAAGTAGTCCGATTTCGTCAACTTCGTAATCGACCGCGACTCGAGTACATAACTTTGCTTGTGCAATACTCAACCTCGCTAGGTTTCCAATCAGGTATTCTTTCAGGTTGGCGATCCAACTATCTTCTTCATGTTCTTGATTTACCGTTTCGATTCTAATCCTCTGAACGGCTTGCTCTTGCATTACTTTAGTTGATCGTCGTCTCCTTACGACTGATCTAGTAACATCAGATATATTCACGACCCGATCGACACTTTTGGGTGTCAATAACTCGTCCAACCGGTTCAACGAATGTAAATTTTGACGATCTTGATCGGATACAGTTATCGTGCCCTTCTCTTGTTGCAAAGCGTTGCTTACCAGTCGATCGGCACTCTGATTCCAGTCCCTCTTCATGTATAAAAATTTGTGGATCGGTCACGATCGGAGTTTTTCCATAGCTTTGTGACGTAGCAACGGTAATCCGGGCGCCTTGCAGTCAATTTCTCCGCTCATCTGCCGAATCACGAAGTTATAATCGCCACAAATGATGATGCGCCCCCGCGCCTAATCGGCCAGAAGATCGAAAACTAGTACCAGGCCATGATATTCGGCTTCGTTTACTGTCAGGTCTGTTGCATATTCGGCTGCGACATTCACGATCTACCATTCTGGGGATTTCCACACTAGTGCATAATACGCGCCGGCATTTCTTTTGGTTCGGGCCGATCCATCAAATCTGATTATTCAAAGATCGTTACCTTTTTTAACTGATGGTGGTGGCATAATTATGGTATGTTTCGGCTGCTTCATAGGGCGACCGCAATCAACATCTCGTGGACCTCTTCGCGCGGGGTGATGCTGGAGGAGGTTGTACCGAGTATTTAATCTGCTCCCTTTACGCACTTCTTTATCTCTAGTGTCCAATTCTATTAAAAAGCTGGCCATCTCCCTAACCTTCTATTTAGACCTGAAGATTAAACAGCCAAGCCAACGTCGAATGACGCGTGAGCACCTTTATTTCTCGAGAAACCGACATCTTGAAGCCGATTTCCGGGATGCGCAGCAGAGCTAAAGTATGTTTTTCAATTATCCCATAGTCAATCTCTTTGTGTTTTAGCGTCCGGCTTGTTAACGTTATGGGATAGCATATTCCATCGTGCTCTTGTAGCAAAGCTGCAGAAGCTGCCCATGTACGAGCATAGACCACGATCACAGGAGGAAGATTCAGGTCGATGTATTGAAGAATCGGAGTTTTAGTAGTCTTGTCCTTAAACATCGTGAACGAAACCATTGCATTTTCCCATCGACTTCTATCCGTTGAGGTCAGGCAGCCATGTGTAACGCAAGAGAACGCTCGATCGCTCCCTGCTAAGAAGATACGATTTGAATCGCTGTACTTTGATCTTTCCGATCGTCCACTTTTGGATCGCCCCCTGGAACAAAGAAAAACGATGGATCGCCCCCAATAACACCAACACGATCTGGATCGCTGATCCTCTACCACCTCCGATCGTCAAATCTCTTTCCACTTGGTAAAGGCGACTCAACCTTTTGAATGAGGCAGATTTCGTGGATATCTGCTTCGCGTAGTTCGTATAGCACTGATGCATATATTTCAAAGTCTTTAAAGAATCGGCTATAGTAATTCAAACTCCCTAAAAACGACTGTATCGACCGCAGCGTTGAAGGAAACGGAATGTTGACCGGCGATCCGACATCCTTCGGCTGGGCTTCCAATCCAGCTAGTGACACTTGATGACCAAGATAATTTACCTTGAGCCGTCCCAAAAACGTTTGGTCAGGCTGATCGACATATTCCACTTGTCGCATTAACGTAGCAATCTATCTACTCTTTCGTACAAATCGGCCCACGATGTATCTGGAATCAGCATGTCATCGATGTACGATCTTCTACCTAGCACAGATGGTGTATGACTGGTGTCCGACTCTCCTTCTGTGAACACGTCGATCAATTTGGATGATTCCGCACAAGAGTCGTCCGGATCAGCACCAATTTTCATATATCCATACAATGCGTTTTCGATCAGGTGTAGGTAACTCTGTGGAGCGTTTTTCAAACCGAGCGGCATCCGTAGCCTGTCAAACAAGCCTGACGGCGTGATGAATGCTGAAATACTTCTCGCTCGCTCCGTCATCTCCACTACTCAAAACCAGCTTGCCATTACTAGCGAGCAGTACCAGATCGCTTTGTCCATGTCTTGTAAAAGTTCATTACTCAATAGCATTGGGTACACTATCAGCCTTGTCAATTGATTTACCCGTCGACAGTCGATGCACAATCGAATGTTTTCGCCATTCTTCTTGATGATAACGAAGATCAGCGAGGCCCATGGTGATGTGGAAGGTCGAATAATCTTGGTCGATAGCAGTCCTTTAATCAATTCTGCTAATTTTTTACGAAATTTGGGTGCTAATGGCTGTACTCTTTGCGCGATCGGGCTCTCTCCTCCCACGTCAATATCGCATATCTCCCCTCGTGCAGCTGGAGGGAGTGAGTTTCCTTCACCAATAAGAAGATGCTTGTTTCTCCAGATTAGTTGTATCAATTGTTCCTGATCATCATTTAGCGGTACGTCTGGATTGCATATCCAAATGTCATCAATCGTGACTTCGGCAGTAGGCGTAACGATGTCAGTGTGGAGAAGCGAACCAGAGAATGAAGAAAAGCTGAAGAAGGATTACCACCAGACTCCGATCAAGTACGAATTGGAAGGATGGATCACAACTGCCAGACATAATCCCTTACAGGATCTGGTATGTGAGGGAATCCTATTTGAGATTTGATCCAGTTGGGGGTGGATCCAGGATCCGGATTAAGAGAGGATCAGGGACCACGATCGAATGATCCGGGATCGGGATCCCAGCCAAGGTAAATCCGGATCAAGAGTGGGATACAGTATCCAGATCCAAGTCATGGGTAGTGGATAAATTAAAAGGCCAGCGGTGTGCAAGAGACAGGGGTGCTTGACTGGCGACACGTGGCAAGTACTTTCTATATAGATAGGCTTAACTGGCGACGCGTGGCAAGTGCCTCCTGTATAGATAGGCTATATCTTATGTTTAGCGGAATGGTTGGATAACATTAAACGGAGTTCAATTGACTTCAAAAGACACGCGTCGCTTCTTCCGGGCAGGATCTTTGGGCTCCCGACGGTCAAGAACCACGCTCCGTCTACCCAAGTGTCGCACCTAGATTGTTTGGCCAGGTGCATACAAGGACTATCACAAACAATAAGCCAATTGTAATAGGGCGCAGCAAGAATGCAAGAGGGATCAAGATCGCGAAACGGCTAAAGTGGTCTGAAGGTCAAGCAGATCAAGATCTACATTTGGAAAGGGCAACCTCAACGAGACCCGGGTATCTCGTATCGAGTTCCCCTAAGTAACCAGTGATCAAGTGAGGATTTCCACGCGATCACCCCATCCACAACCACAGTCAATCGAGGCATCGACACGATTCCAGCGAGAAGAGTGCAACCCGCCCTACCGACGGGTACACAAGGTGAGTAAGGAATCAAGCACGGAAACGGAGTACCCCTTCCTATAGTTGGCCGTATGGGCACTAGTGGAAAGGCGGGATCACATCAGCAAATTCGTGAGCCACGTTTCACCACGTTAGTGATGCATGATTGGTTACATTACAAACGGCTTCGAGCCAAGCAGATGAACTCTGAATTTTACAAGATAATACTTCAGTGCAAGTAGCTCTTTGTCATAAACTAGATCGTTATTCTCAGCAGCTTTCAGCTGTCGGTAATCCAACCCAATGACACGTTCCCGTCCATAAATATCGGTTTGTTATAGAGCACTGAATATGGCAAAGTCAGATGCGTCATAGACGACAATGAAAGATCGATCAGGATCGGGCAAAGCCAAGATTGGTACATGAAGGAGACTCTTCTTTATTGCTTTAACAGCAGCATGCTCAGTGCTGGTCCAGCACCATGGCACATCCATTTTTAGGAGATTGGATTCTGGCCAAGCCTTATCTGAGTAATTCGCATTAGACTCGTGTAATTAATTGGTAAGGCCAAGCCACTTACGAAATTCCTTTTGGTTCTTTGGAACTGGCCAATCAACTATGGCTTTCACCTTAGCGGGATCCGCTCGAAGGCCTCGCTTACCAATTAAGCGCCCAATATAGGGAATCTTTTCTTCACCAAAGAATCACCTAGATGCTTTGGCATACAACTTATTTTGGCGCATGCACTCGAGCAATGCTCTTAAATATTTAATGTGTTTATTTACATTCTACCGCCCGTTAATAGCACGAATATGGACAAAGATGTCATCGAAGTACGTCTGTGCATAAACTCGATGACAACTGCGTCACAAGACGATTGAACGTAGCTGGGTTATATGATAACCCTTGCGGCATAACAAGCCACTCCTATATCATACCGCTTAGAGTGATGACCGCTTTCAGCAAAACATCGCATCCTCGCTTGAGCAGTTGGGAATAACCATGGACTAAGTCGATCGCATTGTACACAGTACATCCCACGATGTTGTTCTGAAGAACATCTTTCCTATAGATTGTTGTCTGAGCCGGGATAGTGGCCGGATTAAGCTTATTGTAGTCATGGAACATGTGCCACTTCCCATAACGCTTTCTGACATAAAATGTCGGTGTGGAATTAGAAGATTTGCTCTCACGAACCATTCCTGCTGCGTGATTTGCACGAAATAAATCGTCAATGACATCACACTGTTACTTCGTTAAACGCCACTGCCGTGTTACGCAGTATTTAGTTCCAGGAAATTGGTCAATTTTATGACGTAAACCTCTATGCGGAGGTACTGGAGACGGTGTGTTGTGACACACCACGTCTTAAAAATTAATTTACCAAAGGATAAAACGGATGAAGATGATCCTTAAGGATTGAGGATCCGCTACGCGCACCCAGTGCCACCCTTGTGTTTTCAAGGATGGACTCGTCCAACAGCAAGGATGAGTTCAACTCAATATCAGGTCGAATGACCCCATCCTCGAATAATTCTCCTGCCTTCAGACTTGGCTGAATTCGCCGTCAGACTTTCGTCTAGGTCAAAGAGAGCGTCCAAGTACGGAAGACTCACAAGACTAATGTTGCCATAAACATGGCCGGTCATTCCATTGACAAGTGTATGAAGTGTATTATTACTATTATCACTCCTTAACACCTCAGACGTCTGGTGCATAACAGTTGCCACCCGACGCCGGGATTATTTCCTCGAAGAAACTTTACGCCTTCTAAAGGCTGGTACAGTAGGTTTTCTGTGGTTGCTATCTACCATAGCACGCTCTATAAGATGGCTCCTGTCTTGAACGACATCTGACGAAGCTTTACGTAACTCGAAAACTCCACCTAGTGTATTTCCACGTACCACTTCACGTACACCATACGAACCTAGCCCTGCATGCTTCGACTTTTCGCTATCAATGTCATAACCAACATTCATTGAGGTGCCATCTCGGCCGCCCTCACTCGGTGGAATTTTACGTGCCACCCCTCTCATATCAGGAAAATTTCATTTTTGATGACTCGGCCCTAGGCAAATTATGCTTGCAGCATGTGGTGGGTCAAAATCACAACGAGTATCACTAAACGGAGTACGACCCTCACGACATACGATGAAAGAGCTCCGCTCAATTTCCATGCCTTTGACATTAGAGTTAACCTAATCGGACATACCAATTTCCAGCACATTAACATCTTATGTCAATGGCTTGCGCCAATAGTGCATATGTTGCCTATATAAGGTGGTTTCATGACTCTTTAAAGCTTCTCTAGGAACATTGCGCGTTGCTTCTAAGGTCTTGGACCTCCAATCAATCCATGACTCATAGCGTTTATGCCAGGCCATACCTAGAATGCGATCATATTTCGAATCCAAATCTAGGACAAGGCAGAGTTCAGTGATGTCAAAGTACAAAACCTTTACACCTAAGCTCAACGAAACTTTGGGCACTGTGACGCGACTACCAGTCGCTAAACGAACGGTGATATAACCCTCTTCATGCGCTTTGAGCGCTTCAGCGTATTGCTGACTTCCCTCAAGAGAACGACGTCAAGCAAATATTAATTATGCTCCAGAAACGACTAAAATCGAACAATGCTTCTCAAATCCTCTCACTGTCTTCTCAGCGTCTAACAATCCAGGCTTGTATTTATGCTCTGTGCGGATGGGCACGTAGATCTTTGGGGCTAATCCCTGCTTTTCTCTACCGAAAAAAGAAGCGACAGAACCTATTTCTACCCCAGTAAGGCTCCCCGCGCCTACTGCTTGTCAACGTTTCCCTGCTCCATAGCAAACCTCTGGTTATGGCCGGGGTTTCAACTCACAGGCGTCGGGTGATCCAAGCGCAAAGGGCAAGTGAGACACAAATTTTTAGAGCTTTCGAAATTGTAACACCGTCTCACTGCCTGTTATAGCGCCGCACCTGAAGGTCAGCTCCACCATGTTTTTCAGCATGGTAGAGATCCATCGGGTCTGGATTACAGTAAGCCGAGGTGCTTGCAGACGTTGCCCTCGCAAAGCTTGGGTTGTACTCATTCCAAATAATTTTATGCAAATTAAGTTGTGCTTAGAATTCTGAATGATGCTCACAGTTCTTTTAAACGTAAACGAATAGACCCGAAATCCCTTGATTCTTTCCACGCCAGTGCGTATACCTTTCATGCAGACAGTCACACAGACTGTCTCAGGGAGAGGGTCACACTGCATAGCAGCCATCAGAGTTCTCAACTTTTGGGACATAGTCCGTTAACTCATTCTTACCCTAACGGGTAGATAAGAAGCGTGATCGCACGCGAAAGGCCTGGTTGGGCGGCGAGAAAACTCGCGAAAAGTTTAACTTATGCGAATCCCATGTGGGAAACGCCAATTCGACAGCCGACGTGACACACGTCAGGGCCCACTTTCTAGATCTTTCATCGAGCTTGGAGATAGCCAGCGAGACTCGCTGGTGCATAAGGGAGCTTAGGCTTTATCTCATTGCCATCTCGATCTCACAGATCCAGAGAGTACGATTTCCCCCCTCCTTCAAGGAGAAATGTTTAAGGTCCACCCGAGCGGTACAAGGATTAGCCTCTTCGCGTGGCATAGCCACGTAGCAGGTTGGCATAGCCGACGCTGCTTGGTTTTAAAACTGCCCTACAAGGGCCGTGCCATACTGCATGAAGGTCTCGATAGCATTTAGCAAATTGAGACCTTGCGCAGCTAGGAATTCCACATAATTAGGGCTGACGGCCACGGTCAGCTTATCAAGCGCGACCTTTTGGGCCTGAGAGAGTGGTGTGGGTTACTCCATCCTTGCAGATGATCAGTCGTAACGACTCAGGCGTATATTGAATACAAGTGATAACAATTGTAGCGGAGCTACATTGCTCCCTAAGTCAGAGGAAGACTTGACCCTCTACGAGCGACTTCGGTTCAGAAAATACGACTCAAAGATTCAGCAAGCTCAGAGAGCTTACGAACCCTGTTTCAGGGGGTCCAAACGATTCAGAGAATCGACGCACGGAGTGCACGAGGAGTATTCCTCAACAGGAGTTTCTAAACTATTTTAACGATTACAATACGTCTCGTGAGGCACGTGTGTTTCGGATCAAAATGGTTACTGAGCTCTCTGTCTTTTAATCTAAAAGAACACCGTGGAACAATGTAATTAACATACACGCAAATGTTTTCATCAGAACCTCTCAATAGATCGCGTAACCAATGGTTGACAGACATTAGTCATCAACAATTGATTCTGTGTTCTAATATTACTTTAAAGAGGATCCCATTTCTTGTGGGCACCACACCTATCTACTACCAGTCGATGTGAAAATTCGTTCAATATACTTCGAAGCACGACATGTACACACATTAGGCTATAAAACTTGCGCATTGGATGCCGCCGACAAAAATCTGCAGAGTTGTATCCATATTGGGGGCCGAATCTATAGGAACCCAACGATGGCATTTGTGACATTCATTGATGAACTCGACAGATATATACAGGGCGCACAAGAAGGTTTTATAACACTACAACTTTTGTGGTGGAAGTCACAAGAAAAACATGTCCAACATTGGCGAAAATTGCAAAGGACTATCTGGCCATTCCTGGGACCTCGACATCATCGGAACGAGCTCTCTCCGCGGCAAGCCTGTTAATTACTTACGAACGATTTCCACTGTGGGCACGCACCATTCGCGCAAGTGGCTGCCTTATGAATGGCTTGAATGAGAGACACATAAATAGTACGCTCAAGGATCCATACATTTTTTTTCATCTTCAAGATTCGCTTATCAAGAGGTCATATCGTCTATATTAGAGCTATATATCACTTGTAAGACCAAAGTAGGATGGAAACTCATCTGTTTTTTATCATGACACGATCATTCTCCCTTCACTGGCCTCGTTCTGCGAGGTTATTACTACAGACGTATCGGGAGACATTCTCGAAAAGGCACGTGATAATTTCAGCTGACTAAAGTTGAGGTTGAACTTTAGGCGCACTTTTGGCCGGATGGCTGGACTGCGGGTTGCATCGCGCTTGAAACTTCTTCAGGGGTAGAGGAAGCATGGCTAGAAGGCCTGATCCGCTTAAAGCGTCATATCGTTCCATCTTGACGAAATTTCTGACCGCTTCCGTGGCGGTCAACTTGCTCTGCTCTTTACGCCTATTTCATTGCACAGCTAGTGCAGACTTCCCGTGCGCACACACGACATAGAATATCGTGGCCTGGTGCTTAATCTTCTTAAATGACCGTTACACACAGCGAACGGGTCGGCGCGAGGCGAGGCACTTATTGAGTTGAAACGAACGTTGGCACGGGTATATCGATCTCTTGCCCATACCTTGTACAGCGGGATACCGGGGTATTGCATTACTTTTGGGTTGTGCGCTGCGTTGCCTCCCGTAGCACGCACAAAGAAGATAATGTTTCTCGGGTGATCTTTATCTCTGACCGTTGTAAGTCGAAGAGTTCAAATTGGAGAGTGACCATTGCTTTTCGAACCATTCTTCGATTAGAATACTCGAATATTCGACAATCGATTGTTTGATTGATTTAAAGGTATCGAATGTTCGATTTCGAATATATAGCTCAATTATTCGAAAATATTATTCAATGTACCTATCCCTAGTGTAAACACTACACAGATAGAGGTAACGACTAATTTAAGACTCAAGTAGTGGTAATCGTATACGATTGATAATTAATAATAAGTCCTAACACTGTTGTTTATCTTTATATCCTGACTTAAGTTTATTAATATAACTAAACGTAAGATGAAGTCTCCTCACGACCCATTGCGCGCGTCTAGTAGCGATTCGTGAATTGATACCATCCCAATTTCAACCAATAGGTAGACCCTTCGGTCATCCTAACATTATCACTATATAAGTGATGGAGTAATGATATTTTCACCCCCCATTTTCACTATTTTTACTCCCCTGGAACCAATACAGGGTACCTTTGATTTTTTGAAAACACAGTGTAAGGTACTAAATCACACGCCGCGCATGAATATTTTATATTAAGATTATCTTGTGTACAACGTTGTCCTACGTCTAATAGAAATATGCGCGTTGGGAAAATGCGTGTTAAACTAACGAACGACAATATCATCACGGATGGTTGAGACACCAAGATTGCTGTTTTGCGAGCTTCTGGATACGGAGATCTAGAAGCTAGTATATAAAATCTTGTGTAGTACTACAACAAGTAGGTTAGATCAACAGAGAAAGCTTAAAAAAATTACTTTATATTTTGTGATGCAGAAGACAAGCGGGTATAAAAGTGATATACAATGTACGTGTTGTTTAAAGATGGATTTTACTCTTGGTTAGAGCTGACAACAATGAAAAATGTTCTCTTATAAGGCCAAGCGGATAAAGAGCACGCCTAGGATGTCCGGAAGATGGATACTAGAGACGTAGAATCCCTCAAACGACAGTTTCGAACGAACGTGATCTCAAGCGCCGCTACACGATTGTAATGAAAATATTTATTGAGTCATACGAACGTTTCACAGTTCCGTGGTTGCGTACTAATTGGATCGTATGCTGGTATATAATCTAACTGCTCATTTCATTAAAGGAACCAAGACGAAGTGTAACAACAATAGTAAAACGTGTCGTATACTGTAATACATACCCTACATCAGCATCACGATAATTTGGAACAAAGCAGACTGAAAACATGCTGATTTCTCGTACAGTCGACCCGCAGGTGCGCTTTCGTTTTTCTTTTTTATTTTCTTGTTTTCTTGGTGTGTTTGTAACCATGAAGTTGACGATACATAGACCACGATGGTCTGACCGCATGATCAATGAGGGATGTTGCTTTACTGGTCCCATGTCTCTAACTTGTTTGACGATCGTTGTACGTTACTTAGTATCTCCTACACTCTTGTAAAATTGGTGCATGAGCGCGTATTGTGCCCATATTTTCTGCAGATACTGCACTTTCGGGTCAAGATAGCAGACCCCTAGATATACTTAAACGCAGACGGGTATCGCAGCTGCTTTTGTTGGTTTGTTGCTCCGGATGGTCTTCCTCTTGGTTTTGTTTCGACTGGATCTCTTACCGACACGCTTGGACTCGTCAATATTATATTCGTGACGTGGGCTAGAATAGCAATTGTTTCTATGGGTTGGTACTGAGTCGAATAATTGAAATAGATGTGGAATCAAGTCACCAAGTCGAATGTTGCTTTTCACATCTCCTGCAGCAGAAGTAGGAGTAAACTTTTCCCACCACCAATGCGAGTCGAAATATTTTATCGTGAAGGGTGCACAGCGCTAATTCAATAAAGCAGAGCTTGCAGGGCAGGCTGATATTCAATTGGAACTTAAAATCGCATTGATAGGTGGATGCATGGTGTTCGTGGATGAGGGTGATTGCACAAGATGATAACTTTTACACAACCTGGATGTATATGGGCGTTGCTACGAATGTTGGTCGTTTCATGGGATCATCAGCGTGCATCTTGTTAAGCTCCACCACTTGGTGCTCGATCGACAAGTGGAGACTTCGAAACACTGAGCGAAGATTACCAACCGACGATCGCAAAAAGCGCTTCAGGTATGATTGTACTGACTCAGCGCTATATGCAGTGGGACAGCCAAGGTGGAAGACGTCTCCCACCCACGCTTTAACAAATTTTCTTTGTGCTTTTTCCAAATTCTATCCAGGTAGCGTGTGACGAAAGGGAGATGTTGGTACTTGGTCTAAATTTCGTCCCATTGTGCTCCAAAACTTCGACTCTTGATGCATAGCAGAGAGCGCTCCAGTCCGCGATCATCTCTTCCTATTCATCGTTATAAGTAAAGTATACTTTGCACCAGGCAGCAGCATTTTTATTTATATGCCAGCAACAGAGCAATCTTGTCGCATTCGGAAATAATTGCTGCTAAGTGTCGAAGAAAGCCGAATCGTTGTAGTTGACCAGAATTCGCAAAATTTCGTCATTTCTTTGGCTCTTAATCACCTTTTCAAGAGCGGTCAGAGCCGGTTTGTAGTTATTCCCGTCCTCTCTTGGTATTAATGTTGTGAAAATGAGGAACGACTTACCAAACGGGGTGACGCCGACAAAATTGAGCACGGGCGTCTTATATTTGTGTGTATTGTGCGTGCAGTCGAGTACGATGACGTCGCATAACTCTGCAGGAAGATCGATGAATTGAGGTTTTGCAAACATCAAGCGGCAGATTCGACCCTTTAAGTCAAGACTAAGATCATAGCAGTAGCTTTTTATAGCAGCTCGTCGAACAGCTCTGAATCGGTATACGTCCATTCAGGTTTTCTCTGCGCCCCATCTGTTTGTTATTGTATATGTCCGTGTTACGCTGCAAAAGTCTGGTTACTCCTGTCTGAGGAACGCAAGTTGATCTTTTGGTCGCACACATGCTCTCTCTAGTCGAATGCGCTTGCTTTGTTGCTCAATTGTTAACTGTCCAGCGCGAGAATGCATGTCAAGGTTTGTGGACATGTCATAGTTATGCGCTCCTTCATGTCGAGTAACCTGCAACATCTTGTCAACGTCGATCTGTCGCGCTACGACTCGGTACTCTCATCTTGTACGTTTTGTCTTGGTCATTCGCGCGACAACAGTAGACTTTGCATGAAACCGCTCGGTCGCACACAACAATCAATTTACCTTTTTATGGTCGAATCTGAAGTTAGAAAGAGAAAACTTAAGCTTGCGCATTTTTAATTTTAGAGCCATGAATCATTTTCTTTGATGAAGGATACTTGACTTTGAAGAACTCATCCTACTTTATCAAATATCAAGCAATTTCTTATGATAGTTATACAGTTATAAAGTGTATGGTAGTGCGTAGAATCAATCGATAAAGTTGTTATTCTGAATTTCGTATAAGTTGTAAAATACACCCTGTTTTGGTCCCAGGGGTGAAAAAAGTAAAATGGGGGAGGGGTGAAAATGTCATTACCCTAGTGATTTCTTACATTGATATATTTAACATTATAATTTTAATTACCATTTTCTCCTTAACGACAATTTCATGTAACGGGCCACCCCATTACACTTATAAATAAAAAGAGCCACGACTAGGGGCACACCTCACTTTTGCTAGGGGCCTACCCCATTTTTGCTACGGATACATCAACCCGCTTAAAATGATGAAAAGGTCTTCACAATTTATAGTGCAGAATAAGTAAAACACATAGTCACTTTATTCTGCTCGATAAATCCCTATCTTAAATAGTAAATGCACTAATGCGCGAGATCGCATCAATCCATCTTGGCCAGGGCGGTATCCAAACGGACAATTTCTGCTGGAGTCTCTATCGTCTCCAAGACGGTATACAATCCAATGGTACGATGCCAAGATTCAACCATTGGCAGTGGCAACGACATCCGTGTTTCTACGTGCTCACAGTCACGAGTCGTTTGTAGCCGGTATTTCAACGATTTGCACGAGTCGGGAGCGTAAATTCGTCGCGGACTTTGCCGAAAATTTCTACATGGAAGATGCTGCTAACGTGGAAATACTTCTGCAAGCGTGGAAATTTTTTTACGTGTGTCAGGACGCACGCAAGTCGAAAGGGCTCAATAGAACGATCGCGTACAGCATGCTAATTGTGGTATATCTTGCACGAGTCGCCGACGTTACGGCTTGGCGCCTGGACGAAAGAGTAAGAAACAGCGCCTTGACGTTTGGCCACGTGTCAAAAAGACCCAAAACTGGGCCAGAAGTGGCACGAGATTAAAAAGCGCATGCCAGTGCCGGGAAGACCAGCGGCTCATGGTCTCACTCGGTACCAGACAGCGCTAAACGCGGGAAACACGCGCCAAACGTTTACGACAGAAATAGATGAGATTCTGCGTGATTATTTTCAGGTCTTTGTCGAAAAGTCGAACGTGGTTTTATATTTGCTAAATGGCCCTGTTGTTGCAGAACCGCCATCAATGGCAGATCTCGCTTGCACCAGGACTTCGGTGGGGCAAGTTTTCGTTGACTGCCGATCGACGGCTTCTGCTTGCAGCTCGTGCATAAATGCCAGAAGGCAGTAAGGTTACCAAGAATTAAGTGCCGTGGAATAAAATTTGTCGTTATGAGTTTGGGGGATCGCATCCAGCGCTTTAAGAACGATGCATTAACTGCATAAACCCGGACTTGTCGTCCCGTAAGTTCATCAAGCAGAAAGGTGACTCATTATCACAAGATAGCGCGAGTGGGTCATCAAATCGCGTAGACTCTGGCCATGGGTTACCGCTGACCCAAGTAACCGCACGAAGCTATAACTGTGTCGAGGTGGGGACATTTGGGATCAGACACCTATGAAAAACGTCATTGCGCACTAATAGACGATAGGAAAAGCCAGAAAACAGCCGTCTTCCGTCGCCGGCTAATAAATCAACATGAACCCCGCTTCAGGAAGTAACACAGCAAGTGTAGTACGTACAATGGTCTCACAGTGGATCAAGTAGCAACTGTGTCTTTTCTAAGAGGTCGTGCAGCTGTAGCGCTGCATAAATTGAGACAAGCGAGAGTGCAATGCAACACTATGATGTGCGACCTGTGACGAAGGGCACCACGCAACGCAATGCTGTCGTATAAATTTATCTCCTTGACCTCCAGAGCCTAGACCATTGAACCACAGCAATTTCGTTTGGTGGGTTATTGTTAAACTTTACTCGACTGTATACGTACATTATTCTGCGCCATAATATGTAAAGTGTTCTTTAATTTCATTTTAAGCGGGCGGGTGTCCCCGTAGCAAAAATAGGGTGTGCCCTTAATCGTCGTCCTTTTAGTATTCTGTATAATTGCACTCGTCTTAATCGTCGTCCTTTTAGTATTCTGTATAATTGCACTTCTCTTTGTTGGTATGGATAAGGCCCGTTTGCTTCGTCTTTCCATCTAAACACAAAAGATACTACAATATATCCCATTTTAGCTAATACAATCGGGCGGATAAAAAATTTAGTAGTAGAGCATATTAGACAGGAGAGGTTAATATGTCACGTGATCCGCTTACGATTGTACAGTCGTATGGGTTGCATGCTTGCATCGTCGGGTATGAATCTTTTGGTTTACTAAAAAGGATTATTATCTAGTAGATATCAATTGAGAGAGGTTCTAATGGCCCTTTACGAAAAACGCGATCGATACGTGCACCGAATTAATTGGTCAAGCACTCATGCACCACTAGTTAAAACATGCACTGGCGATATTATCTGTAAGAAATGAATACCATATACCTACTTCGTAACAAGATAAGCTCTTTCCATGTCGGATCCTCCATATTCGGTAAATAACACTATAATCGAAGTGATGATATGTGTCAATCGAATCGATGCCCAATTTACATTGTACGTATAACTACCAGAAGTAATATTCGGCACTGCTCCACTCATTGATTGGTATGTCTCATTATTTTCGATTGACGAATCACAAATTGCTGCTAGACGCACGGAATGGGTGAAGAGCAAAGGCCAAATTTACGTACAATACCTGTGTTACTGTAGTAAAGGAAATGATAGAGATAAAAAAGAATGCTCGAAGTGTTTATTTAATCAAGATATATGAAAATCTAAGCTAAATACACATATTAGTTGACATGCCATCTTCTTCACCTACTGTTGGAAGGGAGTTGTCGACGCGGACACTCCTTTCCTATTAGATGCCCTGGCTGCCAGGACTTGAAGTTGTATAGTGACAGTGTGTGCACTCCGGGATACTAAAACGAATTTCAAAGGGAACAAGTGGCAAAAAGTGAGTAGTCACGACGTAGCTAAACCAGAACTAAAATGTATTATCGAATTATTGTTCACCCTTTCTCTCACGCATCGTACGATTTCCAAAGTAAAAAAAAATCCGCAGGTATTTGTGCCGACCAGTAACATTATAGCCAGATCTCATACGACTCATGCTGTTGCACTGTCTGCCATGAATCCCACTGGTTTCCAACAGGAAGATGTGTGGTTGCACTAAGTTTCTACAAGTTGAAAAGTCAGTATTAGCGAAGGATATTGTAACGGGGCACACCTTGTGTCGTTTCGACACAAGGCGAGGTGCCCCCCGACGTGACGTACACGTGCGAGGAAGCGCAATCAAATATCGGAATCCGAAGACTTTCGTCTAAGGAAAGAGTAGAACTGGTATTATATATGGTTACGCTTTCCTATCGAAAACATCTTGGACTTGTTCAAACTATATTAAACTACCGTCTCTTATGTGGGACTCGTGCTCACCACCTAGTGCGCGCGTCTAGCAGCGATCGGTGGTTAATCTGGTTGATATAACGCGTACATCAACCAAGTGGAGCACCCACGAATATTACCCTTGGGAATTAATATTCAGACAACGTCACCTTTTTCGAGCAACGTTGATTTGAGTGTTATCTAAAATAAATAATATCCAAAAATAGGTAATTTCACTCCAATTTTTATGTAATGGGATAAACCCGCTACATCACTCTTCGCTAACCATCAGTCACTATAGGGAATGATATGATTGCTTTTAAAGAGTGAATATCGTCGTGTCGCTCTGGGGACGAGCATCACTTGTTGGTCTTTCCCTTCTCAATCCCACTTCGCAGCCCATGACGAGCAAGGCCGCGCCTGAAGCGGCTGCACGGATGCGTGTAGCCGGAGAGTAAGACACCCAAGCTTCGGCAGCAGGCATTATCCGCCTGCCGCTGCTGATGAGCATCCCGCAACACCTATAGTTGCAGGTGCACGTGATCTTTCACGTGCAGCATCTTCACCCGCAGCCGAAGCTGCGGGTGGTAGTCCTATGGACGGTAATTCCGATATAGAAGTGATCTATTCGGGCGAGTTGGATTCCCCGTCCGACTGAAAACCGTCCGCAAAGTCCGACCGTTTGGTTGCGGACATGAAGACTGCTGCGCCTCGCGGCAGTCTCGATCCAGAATTGCGGCATGAGTTGTTCGGTTCATCCGGCGATTTTGGGGACTTGTCACCGGGATCGAACTGGTCCACTCGTATTCGTACGAGGCGAGTGTTCAACATGAGGACGTACATCCTCATGACGATGTCGATGACTCTTTGTGGAGACATCGTAGCCATAGTCGCAGTATCTCGAGGTATTGCGGCGATGGTGGTGCCGGTACTTATGTTGGCACCACGCAAGAGGAGCAGGATAGTAACGCACTATGATATGCTTCTTATAACAATCAATGGGTTCCTTCCGTGGGAGAGTTGATAGAGTGGTAACCACAGGGACTTGTCGAATCCCACTTTTTAACTCGTGAAGGATCCATGGTCCTGACTCCAGTGCGATAAATTATCGCACTGAGCATCAATAATACATCAATGTTTTCTTTAAACATCGACGTATCCGCGGCAATCATAAGAGAGACGAGCTCTCTTTGGTGCAAGCGTGATATTCGTATATCGGCAACATTGAGAATGTTGGACGTCAAGCTTGGCTGGAAAACTTGTTGTTGCTCGCAACTAATTTGAACCGAAGTCGCCAACCGGTGCACGGTACATTTTGCACCGTTTGTCTCGAGAGGCAGATTAACCTTGCCTTTCGTGCGGAGAGAAATGTCTAAGTTGTGTTGACAACTCAGTTCGCGCCCCTAAGGAAGCGTACCGCCCTAATCAACCTTACTGGAGGGCGAGTATCTCGTCCGAGATGCTTCAAGGGATTGATAACTTACAATCTATTTACAAGCGTGTTGGACGTTCGTACGACGATGGCCCTCCATCAAAGTGTATTTCGTTGTAGTTCTAGACGAGACTGGGCAAATCCAACATCACCTGGGAGCCCCGCTCCCAGCTATTCCAAGAGGGTGTATACCCCCGCTACTGTACGAGGTTTCTCGTCCTTGATTCTGAATCGTCACGGTATTTTAAGATACGCTCCACTAGAAAGCGTTGATTACCGTGGGAGTCAATTAAGGGATGTGGAGGAGGAGGAGGAAAGACCTCCTCCAGATAGTTCTGCTCACCATCTCGACCCGTGCGAGATGGATCGCGAAATTGTTGAATTGCGCGATGATTTAGGCACGAGAGGGACAGGCGTTACGTCTGACTGATTATTTGCGGAAGCACCGCAAAGAACACGAGACGGACCATGCGAAGGACCGCGCTGAGTATGCGGTCGAGCAGATGCAGGTCGAGCGCGACGTCCGCTCCCTCGTTGGTGAGCAGGCGACAGCTCGCGGAGATGCCCTTCGTTCCAATTTGGAGATCTCTTTGCTGCGCGACCCGGTAGAACGTCTGGAGCGCGAACGCAAGATCCTGATGGAAGTTCTTGAACGTGGGGGCTACCTTTACCGTAAGAAGAGGGCTCGTACTGACAGTACGAGCGGAGACGCCTTACATAAAACGCTGCAAGCGTGCGCATCCTACGTGGCAGTTCGATCGTGTATGCGTTGCCTTGTCGGCGCAGCACACGAAAGGGACCGATAAACTTGGGCAGTAATTTACTGCTGCCCACGTTGGTCACTACGTGTCTAGGTAGGTTTACCGTAGACAGTAGTACTCGGTCACTTAACTTTAAATGAAAGCACATTTGCCCTTCCATTCTTGTCAGCGTTTCGTTTCTGACGGTCCACCGCGTAAGCGATGGAATCCTGTACGAAACGAACCACTGCTTCGCGAGCCAGCAGAAATCCTTCTGCTGACTCGGCGTTGTTTTGTTCAGTTCGCCTTGTGCGAACTACAGAAAGAGTGTTTTCCTCTTTCTGTTCATCAGCGAGGACGGTGTCATCTTTGCTGGGATAGTCGTTGGCGATGATGAAAATAACAGCATCGTCGTCATTATCTAAGTCAGTAATAGCGTTGCCGCTATTATTAAGATGATTTTCTTTATCGATGTCGACGTTAGCGTCGGCACGTGCTGAGCAAGAGCCAGAACGGTATTTACTCGAGCGAGTCCCTCCCCCTTATCAAAGAGTCACATTTTAAAAGGGCGGGCAGGCGTGGATGGCGTAAGCCATTCACGAAGAATGGTGTGTTTTGCGTAGAAGCATGTACCGAATTATTGAAGGCGAATACCACTATGGGTAGGAATTTGATCCAACTTGAAACGAGTGAATGTATCCCCGAAGTATCTCTTCGAGGACGCGATTAGCACGTTCTGTCTGACCATCTGTTTCGGGATGGTCAGATGTCGACATCTTTAACCGTGTTCCGAGTGAACGGAACACGGATTGCCAGAAGTCCGCCGTGAACCGAGGGTCACGGTCGGAAACGAGTTCACGGGGTAATCCGTGAAGTCGAAAGATCGTGTCGATAAAGACACGAGCACCCTCTTGTGCCGTGATGGACTCGGGTACAGCAGCAAGATGTACCATCTTGCTGAAACAATTCACGAAGCCAAGAATACCATTATTCTTGTGAGCGTCTTCGGGAAAATCGAAGACGAAGTCCATGTAGATGGACTGCCAGCACTATGCCGGGACCGGCAGAGGCTGTAGAGGTGCACGGGGTGAAGGACTGGGCTTCACTCGTTGATAAACCTCGCAAGCTCGTACGTACTTGCGGGTAAACTGATACTGGCGGGGCCAGTAAAAGTCACGACTACACGTAAGGTAAGGCTTTTCTTTACCCCGATGGCTGCCTGTTGGGGCATCGTGACACTCACATATGATGCGCAAGCGCAGATTATTAGGAGCGGGAACGACGACACGAGGCGTGTCGCCGTCAACGGCTGAATTTATAACAGCCCGTTGCGTGTTTTATACCGATCCGACGAGGATCGGTACAAAACCGGTAAAACTTTCAGAGATTTACGGGTTGGATTCACTAGATGATCCATCCATAGCAGAAGATCCTAATCTTCTGTGTAGGGTTTCCGCACATCGTCGAGTAAACTTGACGATGGAACACTGACCGTAAGTGTTGAAACAGTGGGGTTATCCTCACTGTTGGATTGCGCGTCCGACTCGAAATCGGGTTGGGGCGAGAGCGCATCAGCGACGACATTGAGTTGTCCCGGCTTATGCTCCACGGAGAAGTTGTACTCCGCGAAGAAAGACAGCCAACTCGCCTTGCGCTGCGAGAGGTGTGGGCTGTTTACGGCCGTGCGTAATGACGCATGGTCCGTATAGACAACGAACGGTCGATCTCCCAAGAGATAGATGCGAGACTTTGCCAAATCATATATCATGGCGAGGAGTTCCCTGTCATGCACTGAATAATTACGCTCATATGCTTGCAGCTGACGCGATTGATAACAGACGACGCGCCCTGCGCCATCTGCGTCAAATTGCATCAACGCACAGCCGATCACAAAATCGCTGGCGTCGCAGACCACATGAAACGGTCTGTCTTGATCTGCAATCGCTAGTATGGGCGATTTCATTAAGCTCTGCTTGATACCTTCAGAGGAACGCTGGCATTCAGCGTTCCATGACCACTTCACATTTTGATTTTGTAACCGAAAAAGATGCACAGTCATTTCGGCATAGTTGCGCGAGTACTCATGTGAGTTCGCCGCTAGCCCAAGGAACTTTCGAAGTCCCTTGACATCGACTGGTACTGGCCAGCCGATAATCGCCTTGATTTGTTCGGGATCAGGGCGTACACCGTGTTTACCCACTATGCAACCAAGAAGTGGTATTTTGCTTGCCGCGAATATACACTTCTTGAGGTTTGCATATAACTTATGTTTGCGCATAAGATAAAGTACCCGACGAACGTGTATTCTTTGAACCTCTACGTCCGTCTTTCCGTTCATAGACCGGATGCAGACGAACACATCGTCGAAGTAACTTGGTGCGACGTCTCGCACCGGTATCAACAGATATGTAACACATCTGTTGAAAGTAGCAGGGGCATTACTCAGCCCCTGTGGCATCACCAGCATTCCCACATCATACCGCTCTGGGTGCTCACTGCCGTGAACGGGATATCCCGATCACGCATAAGGATCAGATAGAATCCGTCCATCAGATCCATGGACGAAAAGATGGTACTCTTTGACATACCATCTATGATTACGTCCTTTCTTGGTATCGGCGTCTGAGCCGGTACCGTTGCAGAATTCAACTTGTTGAATGCGTGCACTATCCGCCCCCTCCTGTAGCTTTTCGCACACAGAAGGTCGGAGAGCTGTGAGAAGAAGTTGATTTCCTCTCATGAACCGCTGCAAAGCGATCGGCCAAGAACTTGTCGATCGCTAGTACTTGTTCACGAGGCAGTGGCCACTGCTTTATTACACAGTACTTCGAGCCCGGTTTGAGCTCGATCTCGTGTCGAGTGCCTTTGTTCTTAGTCAACTTGCAAGGAACGGATTCAGGGAATACGTCCTTGAATTCGATCAAATTCTTATACAAAGGATTTGCCTGAAGTGACTCCCAGGATTGAGACGTGTATCGCTCAATCCGAGTCTTCTCATCGATGACACTTTATTCCATCGATGTGCTGCTGAGAACCCGTTCGTTCTCAGCAAATACTGTTGCCGACCGAATATCGGCCACATCCTCATCCTCTGTGACGAGTATGCTGATCTGCTTGACTTTGCCACTACGCAGATCACGCAAGAACCGTTTCGGTTCTAGCACTGGCAATTGAGTTATCTCCGAAGTTAACTTCGGAGGCACAATCAGATCAAGCGTATAAGCACCTACGATTGATCAGTCATCGACCAAGACGTTCAACGTCTCGGTTTCTTCCTGGGAACTTGTTTCCACATCTTGTTGAGAGCCTGTTCTCTCAACATGTATCTCGAGAGAAAGTTCTTCCTTTTGAACGCGGGGACTTATTCCCTCTACGTCTTCTGACTGTGGCTGTGCAACCACAGACAGGGACTGATCATCTACGATCGACTCTCCAGTCGACCTAGAATGACCATGTTGCCTTCTGGTGGCAACAGTTTTCTTTTATCTAGGAAGTTGCCCGCTAGGCAAGCATCCACGTCCCGATCCACTCGACATATTCGAGTGGTGGACCTTCGGCGCAGCATTTACCACTGTACAGCCGCCGGGAGCTTGCTCCACAGTTTGGTGTTCATCTACACTGTGGTCTTGTGCAGTCGTACTATCGACCGTACCGCAAGTGAGGCCATCGCAATCGCTCGCAGTACATCCACACGCTTGGGGACGCTCCATGACGTTCATCCGATGGCCATCGGATGAACAAGCAGCAGGAATCTTCACGGATAGATGCTGCTAGCTCACTCTTGGCTCAAAACTTCTGATCCAAGGTAATTCCAAGATGACATCAAATTTGTCATCCAAATCTAGTACGATGAAATCATCCTTGTACTGTTCGACCTCTAACGTGTAGTGAATTCCTACTACACTTTTCTTTACGGTAATCGATGCGCCTGTAGCAAGGCAAACCGTCATCCTTGTGAGAGGGATGTCGCGCTCAACGAACTTGAGCCTACGATCGTCCAATTACTGGCGACGAATAAAGTTATTCGACGCCCTACAGTCAACCAGAGCACGAAGTGACATATCTTTTGTCACTTCCAACTTCAAGGTGATGAGTGAAATCTCATCACCAGGTGCAACGACACACACTGATTGTGTATCTGGAGCAACTTTCGTCAATAGATTTGCAAATTATCTTGAGGTTGCTGGATCGGTAGGGCGCTCCGCCCCTACTGACCCCGTCCATTTTTATGGTCCGCCTCGCTGTTGCGGTTTCGCAACAGCAACGGACCCGCGCCCATTGTCCTTTTTGGCGAATGGTCGGCATTTTGCTCAGTACTGCTAGGTACTGGGAGAGGGGCAATACACTCGTAAGCGTAGTGGCCTAACTTCTGGCAGCAATTGCACTTCTTCAGTCGCTTGTTGTTTGAAGATCGAGGTCTCTCGCTCTCAACGTAACAGAGGTCCATTGGTTCTGGACCTCCGGTCTCTTGTCGTCTCGGTGGACGATAAGAGCTCGATCTAGCATGATCCTTTCACATGCCAAAGTCTTCCTGTTCCGATGCTGAGATGGCATCTTCTAGAGTATTTAGATCTAGGCGGAACAGGTGGTTCCTGACAGGACCATCTGCGAACCCTTGCACGAACACAGTAATCAACGTGTGTTCATGAACCGGGTTGGTAGTTATACTACTCGCGAGGAATCGCATATGTTGGGCGTAAGCGTGCACATCACGCTTACCCTGATTGAGTTTCAGGAGCTCTGATCTAGCCTTGAACTCTGATCTTGGCGGATCAAACGTACGTTTGAGCCGGGACTTGAAGTCATCTAGCGACCTAAACACGTTTGGGTCGGTACTCTCGAGCCCTAAGGCCCCAGTTTTGGCACGCCCTGCCAAATGGGTCTGAGCAAATGTGAGTTTCATTTGCTTATCTTCGACGCGACGAGCCCTTAGGGCTCTGTCGAGTTCGACAAACCATAGTAACAGGGAGTCCTCCGGTACTCCACTGTACTAGGAGATGTCAACCTTCATGACCTCGGGACGACGCGCATGCGCCGTCCCGCCCACAGCAGATGGAATTGCTGCTGTCTCAACAGCTCCGTCTGTTGAGCACCGAGTTCTCTCAACTGCTCGGCCTGTTGAGAGCCTTTTTGGTGAAGCAAGGCTACTTTCTCCCGTTCGGCGTCAAGTTCAGGTTGAATGAATCTGGCGATAGCGGCATGTTGTTGGTCTCTGTCTAGAGATTCTAACATAACGGTAACGCTAATGTCGCCCACGGTAGAGCTCATTCGCCCTACCGCGGCCCATTCGAGACCACACAAACGGGCGAAGCTTTCACGTGTGACATTAAATCCATCTTACATAACCAACATGTTCATGTTGAATAAGATGAGCGGTCGCTGGAAGGACTACAAAGTGCTACCAGGTGTATCGAGGCATACCTTTTTCGAACGACACAAGGCGAGGTGCACCCGACGTGACGTACACGTGCGAGGAAGCGCAATCAAATATCGGAATCCGAAGACTTTCGTCTAAGGAAAGTGTAGAACTGGTATTTTATATGGTTACGCTTTCCTATCGAAAACATCTTGGACTTGTTCAAACTATATTAAACTACCGTCTCTTATGTGGGACTCGTGCTCACCACCTAGTGCGCGCGTCTAGCAGCGATCGGTGGTTAATCTGGTTGATATAACGTGTACATCAACCAAGTGGAGCACCCACGAATATTACCCTTGGGAATTAATATTCAGACAACGTCAACTTTTTCGAGCAACGTTGATTTGGGTTAAATCTAAATTAAATAATATCCAAAAATTGGTAATTTCGCACCAACTTTTATGTAACGGGCTTACCCCGTTACATATATCGTAATATCCACTCCTCGATTGATTACGTCACTGGCAAGGCCACCGGCGAAGGGCTAAAATGCGTCTGCCGCGCGAATTAATATCTTAGTCTTTGTAGTGATGTGTATTGAAATAAGAGTGATGCGCTACCAAACCTTCACTATTGCCCGGACAATGAAAGAGGGGGTGCCCCGGATCATTTTTCTTTTCTTGTTCCTTATAACTATTTGCACCCCTCAGCGGAAGCGTCACACTATTCTGGTTGGCTTAAAGTCGTTGTCTTTATCAATTAATTTAGGGGAGGCTTGGTGTAGTCACGAGGGAATTCTCCTTACGACCAGAGATTGATCAAAACGAGCTTCATTGGTAGCCCTGACCTTCCTTGAGGTCGCCTTGACCCAATGTAGATACTGGATCCACTTTTTTATCTGAGAACTTGAGCCGAACAAAGTGCTTGCGTTAGATGTGTGACGCTTTTGATCACGGGTTAATTCGAATGATCATTCTTTTCCCCTGGCTAACTATTATACCGACAAACTTGTAACAAAAACTTGCACAATATACCTAATACGTCGTGTGGCCACTGTATTTTAAATGGCAAGGGTGCTGACGCGTATAATTTGTAGAAAATGAATACCGATTGGAAATAAATCTACTAGCGGATTGACGTACGCTTCCGCCTTCCTTTATCCCATTTCTGTGACTTAGTTTGCCTTCCACCATCACTTTAACAGAACAACGCGGTGCATTCTTGCTGAACGAGCCCTTGAACTACCTGATGACCGTGACCGATGGTCAATCCCGATAACCGTGAACGCGGGTCACCACCAATGATCGTGACCGCTGGTCACATCCGATAAACGTCACTTTGTACCCCTGCCCTGATACCGTTAAGCATCTTCGATGGCCAGTATCTTCCACGATAGGTCTCATTGATAGTCAGTCCCCCATAGCGTTCGTGACCTATCACAATCTTATTTAAATTTTTAGCAATTGCGGTTAGTCGTATTTTTATATGATCTCATAACCACATCTTTGATAACATTTTTTATAAATCCTACAAGTATCGGTTTCGTGACGTTTTGAGGTTACAAGTATTTGTTAGTGTTGATAGCTTGCATGGTGGCAGTATAAGAATTTTGCGCACCGTTAGATATTGAAGCTCTTCGTGGTCTGTACAACGACCACGTCAACTATATACTTCATGAACATACGGGATGATGAAGAACATAGCTTACATGCCACACGTAAAGGCTTCACCCGTTTAAGTGACATATAATGGACTCCGGTCGAACAAAGGGTGCGACTGATGGCGAACCTTTACTATAAATATCATGTTGTTCACTAAACACAAAGTGAGAAAATACCGTGTTATATAAACCTATATAGAATACGATTGATACGTGGCAGAGAAATAAACACCTTCCATACCATGAGGTTGCTCTACTATTAAATGTGTTTTGACAACAGCCACATCACTTTGCTTTTGTCGGGTCGACGCACGCACGTACACCTACAATAGTAAAGATTAAGATCGTTCAGTACAAGGAAATCGATAAATACGCCCTCGATGGATAATATTCGCGTTGAACGGATTCATACAGGCTGGTCGCATCGCCGAAGACCAATTACAAGTCGCATTTGTTTCGTCACAACCATCTGGACGGGCCAAACATTGTATATTATGTCCAGCTTCACGACACATGTGAAATTAGGTCGTCCAAGACTTCTAGGACCCCTCTTATAAAGGATCCGTTGCGAGATTTACCGGATCTTTATGCAAACATCTAAACCTCTGGCAGAGTTAGGTTGATTCGCATGCCCCGATTCGAACTTAAGCTAACTTTCGAGCTGCATAATAGACCAACCATGTTTATTTACACAAATCCATTTAAATTTAAAATGCAGGGTCTTTAGAAAGACCTTGTCAAGATCCATCTGTTCCACCTCGAAATAAATTCGCTGGAGCAAAAACTACACGTGGTTGACTAATAAGACTTCTGCCTCGAGTAGGATGCAGTCAAACTATTTTACTACTATCCTTCGGACGACAAGATGTCGAGGGTCCACAATCAATGGACATCTATGCAGATTTAGCAACGTCCATCAAATTTGTAGTGATCAAAATGATTTTTACCCTGTCAGACAGTTTTCTTAAAATTGTTTGTCCGGTGACAAAGTATTTATTATTTCTCGATTCTTGATTTGACGAAAGGCATGTATCGTTTAGCCTCTTTGACTACGAGGTCAAACAAACTTTAATCCGACGCCATTTCCTGGAGTTTTGTAGTATTTTTTTCGAACGATCATGAAGCCTTCACAATATATACAGCTGAACCGTAGAGCAGGAGCATCTATAATTGTAAAGAAATGTGTATTTTACAAACCACTACTCCTGAAGAGATTGATTATCCGAGGATGGTTGATAGCACTAGTGTAACGGGGTGAGCCCTTTACGTAAAATGATACTAATGTATCTACGTTTCGATAAATCTATTACATATTGATCAACATCAATTGAGTGAGGTGATATTGGCGGAATATCACCTCTGAGGGTAATATCGTTGGGATCTGCACTTTTGGTTGATGTGAGGTACCTCAACCCGATTATCACCAATCGCTGCTAAACGCGCGAAATGAGTGGTGGTTAAATAACATCATCAATTCAGTTACATTAGTAAAACTAAGTCAGGACAAACAGAGATACAAGATTTATAGAACTTGATTATATTAATATAACAGGTCTACTTTTTCCTCGAAACCGATCTTTCGGGTTCTGTTTTGCTTAAAGCTGTCTCTGTTGCCCTGTGTACGTTTGACGGGCACACGTCACCGTTGCGTTAGCTTCACGCAAGAGATGTGCACCGTTACACCTGGTAGCACTTTGTAGTCCTTCCAGCGACCGCTCATCTTATTTAACATGAACATGTTGGTTATGTAAGATGGATTTAATGTCACACGTGAAAGCTTCGCCCGTTTGTGTGGTCTCGAATGGGCCGCGGTAGGGCGAATGAGCTCTACCGTGGGCGACATTAGCGTTACCGTTATGTTAGAATCTCTAGACAGAGACCAACAACATGCCGCTATCGCCAGATTCATTCAACCTGAACTTGACGCCGAACGGGAGAAAGTAGCCTTGCTTCACCAAAAAGGCTCTCAACAGGCCGAGCAGTTGAGAGAACTCGGTGCTCAACAGACGGAGCTGTTGAGACAGCAGCAATTCCATCTGCTGTGGGCGGGACGGCGCATGCGCGTCGTCCCGAGGTCATGAAGGTTGACATCTCCTAGTACAGTGGAGTACCGGAGGACTCCCTGTTACTATGGTTTGTCGAACTCGACAGAGCCCTAAGGGCTCGTCGCGTCGAAGATAAGCAAATGAAACTCACATTTGCTCAGACCCATTTGGCAGGGCGTGCCAAAACTGGGGCCTTAGGGCTCGAGAGTACCGACCCAAACGTGTTTAGGTCGCTAGATGACTTCAAGTCCCGGCTCAAACGTACGTTTGATCCGCCAAGATCAGAGTTCAAGGCTAGATCAGAGCTCCTGAAACTCAATCAGGGTAAGCGTGATGTGCACGCTTACGCCCAACATATGCGATTCCTCGCGAGTAGTATAACTACCAACCCGGTTCATGAACACACGTTGATTACTGTGTTCGTGCAAGGGTTCGCAGATGGTCCTGTCAGGAACCACCTGTTCCGCCTAGATCTAAATACTCTAGAAGATGCCATCTCAGCATCGGAACAGGAAGACTTTGGCATGTGAAAGGATCATGCTAGATCGAGCTCTTATCGTCCACCGAGACGACAAGAGACCGGAGGTCCAGAACCAATGGACCTCTGTTACGTTGAGAGCGAGAGACCTCGATCTTCAAACAACAAGCGACTGAAGAAGTGCAATTGCTGCCAGAAGTTAGGCCACTACGCTTACGAGTGTATTGCCCCTCTCCCAGTACCTAGCAGTACTGAGCGAAATGCCGACCATTCGCCAAAAAGGACAATGGGCGCGGGTCCGTTGCTGTTGCGAAACCGCAACAGCGAGGCGGACCATAAAAAAATGGACGGGGTCAGTAGGGGCGGAGCGCCCTACCGATCCAGCAACCTCAAGATAATTTGCAAATCTATTGACGAAAGTTGCTCCAGATACACAATCAGTGTGTGTCGTTGCACCTGGTGATGAGATTTCACTCATCACCTTGAAGTTGGAAGTGACAAAAGATATGTCACTTCGTGCTCTGGTTGACTGTAGGGCGTCGAATAACTTTATTCGTCGCCAGTAATTGGACGATCGTAGGCTCAAGTTCGTTGAGCGCGACATCCCTCTCACAAGGATGACGGTTTGCCTTGCTACAGGCGCATCGATTACCGTAAAGAAAAGTGTAGTAGGAATTCACTACACGTTAGAGGTCGAACAGTACAAGGATGATTTCATCGTACTAGATTTGGATGACAAATTTGATGTCATCTTGGAATTACCTTGGATCAGAAGTTTTGAGCCAAGAGTGAGCTAGCAGCATCTATCCGTGAAGATTCCTGCTGCTTGTTCATCCGATGGCCATCGGATGAACGTCATGGAGCGTCCCCAAGCTTGTGGATGTACTGCGAGCGATTGCGATGGCCTCACTTGCGGTACGGTCGATAGTACGACTGCACAAGACCACAGTGTAGATGAACACCAAACTGTGGAGCAAGCTCCCGGCGGCTGTACAGTGGTAAATGCTGCGCCGAAGGTCCACCACTCGAATAAGTCGAGTGGACCGGGACATGGATACATGCCTAGCGGGCAGCATCTTAGAAGAAAGAAATCTGTTGCCTTCAAAGGGCAACATGGTCATTCTAGGTCGACTGGAGAGTTGACCGTAGAGGATCGGTGCCTGACTGTGGTTTCACAGCCACAGTCGGAAGACGTCGAGGGAATAAGTCCCCACGTACTTGAGGAAGAAATTCCTCAAGAGTCACTTGCTGAGGGATCAGGCCCTCAGCAACCTGTGGAAGCAAGTTCCCAGGAAGAAACCGAGACGTTGAACGTCTTGGTTAATGACGGATCAAGCGTAGGCGCTTATACGCTTGATCTGATTGTGCCTCCGAAGTTAACTTCGGAGATAACTCAATTGCCAGTGCTAGAACCGAAACGGTTCTTGCGCGATCTGCGTAGTGGCAAAGTCAAGCAGATCAGCATACTCGTCACAGAGGATGAGGATGTGGCCGATATTCGGTCGGCAACAGTATTTGCTGAGAACGAACGGGTTCTCAGCAGCACATCGATGGAATAAAGTGTCATCGATGAGAAGACTCGGATTGAGCGATACACGTCTCAATCCTGGGAGTCACTTCAGGCAAATCCTTTGTATAAGAATTTGATCGAATTCAAGGACGTATTCCCTGAATCCGTTCCTTGCAAGTTGACTAAGAACAAAGGCACTCGACACGAGATCGAGCTCAAACCGGGCTCGAAGTACTGTGTAATAAAGCAGTGGCCACTGCCTCGTGAACAAGTACTAGCGATCGACAAGTTCTTGGCCGATCGCTTTGCAGCGGTTCATGAGAGGAAATCAACTTCTTCTCACAGCTCTCCGACCTTCTGTGTGCGAAAAGCTACAGGAGGGGGCGGATAGTGCACGCATTCAACAAGTTGAATTCTGCAACGGTACCGGCTCAGACGCCGATACCAAGAAAGGACGTAATCATAGATGGTATGTCAAAGAGTACCATCTTTTCGTCCATGGATCTGATGGACGGATTCTATCTGATCCTTATGCGTGATCGGGATATCCCGTTCACGGCAGTGAGCACCCAGAGCGGTATGATGTGGGAATGCTGGTGATGCCACAGGGGCTGAGTAATGCCCCTGCTACTTTCAACAGATGTGTTACATATCTGTTGATACCGGTGCGAGACGTCGCACCAAGTTACTTCGACGATGTGTTCGTCTGCATCCGGTCTATGAACGGAAAGACGGACGTAGAGGTTCAAAGAATACACGTTCGTCGGGTACTTTATCTTATGCGCAAACATAAGTTATATGCCAACCTCAAGAAGTGTATATTCGCGGCAAGCAAAATACCACTTCTTGGTTGCATAGTGGGTAAACACGGTGTACGCCCTGATCCCGAACAAATCAAGGCGATTTTCGGCTGGCCAGTACCAGTCGATGTCAAGGGACTTCGAAAGTTCCTTGGGCTAGCGGCGAACTCACATGAGTACTCGCGCAACTATGCCGAAATGACTGTGCATCTTTTTCGGTTACAAAATCAAAATGTGAAGTGGTCATGGAACGCTGAATGCCAGCGTTCCTCTGAAGGTATCAAGCAGAGCTTAATGAAATCGCCCATACTAGCGATTGCAGATCAAGACAGACCGTTTCATGTGGTCTGCGACGCCAGCGATTTTGTGATCGGCTGTGCGTTGATGCAATTTGACGCAGATGGCGCAGGGCGCGTCGTCTGTTATCAATCGCGTCAGCTGCAAGCATATGAGCGTAATTATTCAGTGCATGACAGGGAACTCCTCGCCATGATATATGATTTGGCAAAGTCTCGCATCTATCTCTTGGGAGATCGACCGTTCGTTGTCTATACGGACCATGCGTCATTACGCACGGCCGTAAACAGCCCACACCTCTCGCAGCGCAAGGCGAGTTGGCTGTCTTTCTTCGCGGAGTACAACTTCTCCGTGGAGCATAAGCCGGGACAACTCAATGTCGTCGCTGATGCGCTCTCGCGCCAACCCGATTTCGAGTCGGACGCGCAATCCAACAGTGAGGATAACCCCACTGTTTCAACACTTACGGTCAGTGTTCCATCGTCAAGTTTACTCGACGATGTGCGGAAACCCTACACAGAAGATTAGGATCTTCTGCTATGGATGGATCATCTAGTGAATCCAACCCGTAAATCTCTGAAAGTTTTACCGGTTTTGTACCGATCCTCGTCGGATCGGTATAAAACACGCAACGGGCTGTTATAAAATTCAGCCGTTGACGGCGACACGCCTCGTGTCGTCGTTCCCGCTCCTAATAATCTGCGCTTGCGCATCATGTGTGAGTGTCACGATGCCCCAACAGGCAGCCATCGGGGTAAAGAAAAGCCTTACCTTACGTGTAGTCGTGACTTTTACTGGCCCCGCCAGTATCAGTTTACCCGCAAGTACGTACGAGCTTGCGAGGTTTATCAACGAGTGAAGCCCAGTCCTTCACCCCGTGCACCTCTACAGCCTCTGCCGGTCCCGGCATAGTGCTGGCAGTCCATCTACATGGACTTCGTCTTCGATTTTCCCGAAGACGCTCACAAGAATAATGGTATTCTTGGCTTCGTGAATTGTTTCAGCAAGATGGTACATCTTGCTGCTGTACCCGAGTCCATCACGGCACAAGAGGGTGCTCGTGTCTTTATCGACACGATCTTTCGACTTCACGGATTACCCCGTGAACTCGTTTCCGACCGTGACCCTCGGTTCACGGCGGACTTCTGGCAATCCGTGTTCCGTTCACTCGGAACACGGTTAAAGATGTCGACATCTGACCATCCCGAAACAGATGGTCAGACAGAACGTGCTAATCGCGTCCTCGAAGAGATACTTCGGGGATACATTCACTCGTTTCAAGTTGGATCAAATTCCTACCCATAGTGGTATTCGCCTTCAATAATTCGGTACATGCTTCTACGCAAAACACACCATTCTTCGTGAATGGCTTACGCCATCCACGCCTGCCCGCCCTTTTAAAATGTGACTCTTTGATAAGGGGGGGGAGGGACTCGCTCGAGTAAATAACGTTCTGGCTCTTGCTCAGCACGTGCCGACGCTAACGTCGACATCGATAAAGAAAATCATCTTAATAATAGCGGCAACGCTATTACAGACTCAGATAATGACGACGATGCTGTTATTTTCATCATCGCCAACGACTATCCCAGCAAAGATGACACCGTCCTCGCTGATGAACAGAAAGAGGAAAACACTCTTTCTGTAGTTCGCACAAGACGAACTGAACAAAACAACGCCGAGTCAGCAGAAGGATTTCTGCTGGCTCGCGAAGCAGTGGTTCGTTTCGTACAGGATTCCATCGCTTACGCGGTGGACCGTCAGAAACGAAACGCTGACAAGAATGGAAGGGCAAATGTGCTTTCATTTAAAGTTAAGGACCGAGTACTACTGTCTACGGTAAACCTACCTAGACACGTAGTGACCAACGTGGGCAGCAGTAAATTACTGCCCAAGTTTATCGGTCCCTTTCGTGTGCTGCGCCGACAAGGCAACGCATACACGATCGAACTGCCACGTAGGATGCGCACGCTTGCAGCGTTTTATGTAAGGCGTCTCCGCTCGTACTGTCAGTACGAGCCCTCTTCTTACGGTAAAGGTAGCCCCCACGTTCAAGAACTTCCATCAGGATCTTGCGTTCGCGCTCCAGACGTTCAACCGGGTCGCGCAGAAAAGAGATCTCCAAATTGGAACGAAGGGCATCTCCGCGAGCTGTCGCCTGCTCACCAACGAGGGAGCGGACGTCGCGCTCGACCTGCATCTGCTCGACCGCATACTCAGCGCGGTCCTTCGCATGGTCCGTCTCGTGTTCTTTGCGGTGCTTCCGCAAATAATCAGTCAGACGTAACGCCTGTCCCTCTCGTGCCTAAATCATCGCGCAATTCAACAATTTCGCGATCCATCTCGCACGGGTCGAGATGGTGAGCAGAACTATCTGGAGGAGGTCTTTCCTCCTCCTCCTCCACATCCCTTAATTGACTCCCACGGTAATCAACGCTTTCTAGTGGAGCGTATCTTAAAATACCGTGACGATTCAGAATCAAGGACGAGAAACCTCGTACAGTAGCGGGGGTATACACCCTCTTGGAATAGCTGGGAGCGGGGCTCCCAGGTGATGTTGGATTTGCCCAGTCTCGTCTAGAACTACAACGAAATACACTTTGATGGAGGGCCATCGTCGTACGAACGTCCAACACGCTTGTAAATAGATTGTAAGTTATCAATCCCTTGAAGCATCTCGGACGAGATACTCGCCCTCCAGTAAGGTTGATTAGGGCGGTACGCTTCCTTAGGGGCGCGAACTGAGTTGTCAACACAACTTAGACATTTCTCTCCGCACGAAAGGCAAGGTTAATCTGCCTCTCGAGACAAACGGTGCAAAATGTACCGTGCACCGGTTGGCGACTTCGGTTCAAATTAGTTGCGAGCAACAACAAGTTTTCCAGCCAAGCTTGACGTCCAACATTCTCAATGTTGCCGATATACGAATATCACGCTTGCACCAAAGAGAGCTCGTCTCTCTTATGATTGCCGCGGATACGTCGATGTTTAAAGAAAACATTGATGTATTATTGATGCTCAGTGCGATAATTTATCGCACTGGAGTCAGGACCATGGATCCTTCACGAGTTAAAAAGTGGGATTCGACAAGTCCCTGTGGTTACCACTCTATCAACTCTCCCACGGAAGGAACCCATTGATTGTTATAAGAAGCATATCATAGTGCGTTACTATCCTGCTCCTCTTGCGTGGTGCCAACATAAGTACCGGCACCACCATCGCCGCAATACCTCGAGATACTGCGACTATGGCTACGATGTCTCCACAAAGAGTCATCGACATCGTCATGAGGATGTACGTCCTCATGTTGAACACTCGCCTCGTACGAATACGAGTGGACCAGTTCGATCCCGGTGACAAGTCCCCAAACTCGCCGGATGAACCGAACAACTCATGCCGCAATTCTGGATCGAGACTGCCGCGAGGCGCAGCAGTCTTCATGTCCGCAACCAAACGGTCGGACTTTGCGGACGGTTTTCAGTCGGACGGGGAATTTAACTCGCCCGAATAGATCACTTCTATATCGGAATTACCGTCCATAGGACTACCACCCGCAGCTTCGGCTGCGGGTGAAGATGCTGCACGTGAAAGATCACGTGCACCTGCAACTATAGGTGTTGCGGGATGCTCATCAGCAGCGGCAGGCGGATAATGCCTGCTGCCGAAGCTTGGGTGTCTTACTCTCCGGCTACACGCATCCGTGCAGCCGCTTCAGGCGCGGCCTTGCTCGTCATGGGCTGCGAAGTGGGATTGAGAAGGGAAAGACCAACAAGTGATGCTCGTCCCCAGAGCGACACGACGATATTCACTCTTTAAAAGCAATCATATCATTCCCTATAGTGACTGATGGTTAGCGAAGAGTGATGTAGCGGGTTTATCCCATTACATAAAAATTGGAGTGAAATTACCAATTTTTGGATATTATTTATTTTAGATAACACTCAAATCAACGTTGCTCGAAAAAGGTGACGTTGTCTGAATATTAATTCCCAAGGGTAATATTCGTGGGTGCTCCACTTGGTTGATGTACGCGTTATATCAACCAGATTAACCACCGATCGCTGCTAGACGCGCGCAATAGGTGGTGAGCACGAGTTCCACATAAGAGATGGTAGTTTAATATAGTTAGAACATGTCCAAGATGTTTTCGATAGGAAAGCGTAACCATATATAATACCAGTTCTACTCTTTCCTTAGACGAAAGTCTTCGGATTCCGATATTTGATTGCGCTTCCTCGCACGTGTACGTCACGTCGGGGGCACCTCGCCTTGTGTCGAAACGACACAAGGTGTGCCCCGTTACAATATCCTTCGCTAATACTGACTTTTCAACTTGTAGAAACTTAGTGCAACCACACATCTTCCTGTTGGAAACCAGTGGGATTCATGGCAGACAGTGCAACAGCATGAGTCGTATGAGATCTGGCTATAATGTTACTGGTCGGCACAAATACCTGCGGATTTTTTTTACTTTGGAAATCGTACGATGCGTGAGAGAAAGGGTGAACAATAATTCGATAATACATTTTAGTTCTGGTTTAGCTACGTCGTGACTACTCACTTTTTGCCACTTGTTCCCTTTGAAATTCGTTTTAGTATCCCGGAGTGCACACACTGTCACTATACAACTTCAAGTCCTGGCAGCCAGGGCATCTAATAGGAAAGGAGTGTCCGCGTCGACAACTCCCTTCCAACAGTAGGTGAAGAAGATGGCATGTCAACTAATATGTGTATTTAGCTTAGATTTTCATATATCTTGATTAAATAAACACTTCGAGCATTCTTTTTATCTCTATCATTTCCTTTACTACAGTAACACAGGTATTGTACGTAAATTTGGCCTTTGCTCTTCACCCATTCCGTGCGTCTAGCAGCAATTTGTGATTCGTCAATCGAAAATAATGAGACATACCAATCAATGAGTGGAGCAGTGCCGAATATTACTTCTGGTAGTTATACGTACAATGTAAATTGGGCATCGATTCGATTGACACATATCATCACTTCGATTATAGTGTTATTTACCGAATATGGAGGATCCGACATGGAAAGAGCTTATCTTGTTACGAAGTAGGTATATGGTATTCATTTCTTACAGATAATATCGCCAGTGCATGTTTTAACTAGTGGTGCATGAGTGCTTGACCAATTAATTCGGTGCACGTATCGATCGCGTTTTTCGTAAAGGGCCATTAGAACCTCTCTCAATTGATATCTACTAGATAATAATCCTTTTTTAGTAAACCAAAAGATTCATACCCGACGATGCAAGCATGCAACCCATACGACTGTACAATCGTAAGCGGATCACGTGACATATTAACCTCTCCTGTCTAATATGCTCTACTACTAAATTTTTTATCCGCCCGATTGTATTAGCTAAAATGGGATATATTGTAGTATCTTTTGTGTTTAGATGGAAAGACGAAGCAAACGGGCCTTATCCATACCAACAAAGAGAAGTGCAATTATACAGAATACTAAAAGGACGACGATTAAGACGAGTGCAATTATACAGAATACTAAAAGGACGACGATTAAGGGCACACCCTATTTTTGCTACGGGGACACCTGCCCGCTTAAAATGAAATTAAAGAACACTTTACATATTATGGCGCAGAATAATGTACGTATACAGTCGAGTAAAGTTTAACAATAACCCACCAAACGAAATTGCTGTGGTTCAATGGTCTAGGCTCTGGAGGTCAAGGAGATAAATTTATACGACAGCATTGCGTTGCGTGGTGCCCTTCGTCACAGGTCGCACATCATAGTGTTGCATTGCACTCTCGCTTGTCTCAATTTATGCAGCGCTACAGCTGCACGACCTCTTAGAAAAGACACAGTTGCTACTTGATCCACTGTGAGACCATTGTACGTACTACACTTGCTGTGTTACTTCCTGAAGCGGGGTTCATGTTGATTTATTAGCCGGCGACGGAAGACGGCTGTTTTCTGGCTTTTCCTATCGTCTATTAGTGCGCAATGACGTTTTTCATAGGTGTCTGATCCCAAAATGTCCCCACCTCGACACAGTTATAGCTTCGTGCGATTACTTGGGTCAGCGGTAACCCATGGCCAGAGTCTACGCGATTTGATGACCCACTCGCGCTATCTTGTGATAATGAGTCACCTTTCTGCTTGATGAACTTACGGGACGACAAGTCCGGGTTTATGCAGTTAATGCATCGTTCTTAAAGCGCTGGATGCGATCCCCCAAACTCATAACGACAAATTTTATTCCACGGCACTTAATTCTTGGTAACCTTACTGCCTTCTGGCATTTATGCACGAGCTGCAAGCAGAAGCCGTCGATCGGCAGTCAACGAAAACTTGCCCCACCGAAGTCCTGGTGCAAGCGAGATCTGCCATTGATGGCGGTTCTGCAACAACAGGGCCATTTAGCAAATATAAAACCACGTTCGACTTTTCGACAAAGACCTGAAAATAATCACGCAGAATCTCATCTATTTCTGTCGTAAACGTTTGGCGCGTGTTTCCCGCGTTTAGCGCTGTCTGGTACCGAGTGAGACCATGAGCCGCTGGTCTTCCCGGCACTGGCATGCGCTTTTTAATCTCGTGCCACTTCTGGCCCAGTTTTGGGTCTTTTTGACACGTGGCCAAACGTCAAGGCGCTGTTTCTTACTCTTTCGTCCAGGCGCCAAGCCGTAACGTCGGCGACTCGTGCAAGATATACCACAATTAGCATGCTGTACGCGATCGTTCTATTGAGCCCTTTCGACTTGCGTGCGTCCTGACACACGTAAAAAAATTTCCACGCTTGCAGAAGTATTTCCACGTTAGCAGCATGTTCCATGTAGAAATTTTCGGCAAAGTCCGCGACGAATTTACGCTCCCGACTCGTGCAAATCGTTGAAATACCGGCTACAAACGACTCGTGACTGTGAGCACGTAGAAACACGGATGTCGTTGCCACTGCCAATGGTTGAATCTTGGCATCGTACCATTGGATTTTATACCGTCTTGGAGACGATAGAGACTCCAGCAGAAATTGTCCGTTTGGATACCGCCCTGGCCAAGATGGATTGATACGATCTCGCGCATTAGTGCATTTACTATTTAAGATAGGGATTTATCGAGCAGAATAAAGTGACTATGTGTTTTACTTATTCTGCACTATAAATTGTGAAGACCTTTTCATCATTTTAAGCGGGTTGATGTATCCGTAGCAAAAATGGGGTAGGCCTCTAGCAAAAGCGGGGTGTGCCCCTAGTCGTGGCCATGAAAAATATGTTCACTTGTGTATATAAAATTTTCTTCGGATTGCGATGCATTTTACATCATACGATCGAATGCACATACGCCTGCAATGATTATTATACAGCGATCTATATAGGCATATATTATTCTCTCACTTTGTTTTAATAAGTGTATACATCAACTTATTCAACCGTTAAGATAAAAAAAGAAAATAATATATCAACGCTTCAAGCGCATCCTCACAGTGCTGTTTATTGCTATACGAAATGACCGTGTGTTTTTTCAACAATAACTAGAATTTGTGCTCCACTATCCTATTGATGTGTAGTTTTTTCGCGTTTCGTCCGACTCGTCTTCATTCAATAAGATCTGTTTTTCCGGGTTGGAAGGACGCGTACACAATACTCTATAAGACATTCAAGATTCAATGCAAGGCAGAAAAAGCCGTAGATAATTAAACAATATCAAACGTAGACAAGATAGTGGAGAATTCATGTAAAAGGCCACGCTTCTTTCCAAGTTACAGTTATGCCCTTGTCTTCATTCCAATATCTGAAGGCGTGATCCATAACAATATATACTCGTGAGGTTTGAGTAAGCGCGAGATATCGAGCAAAGTATTTAGACTCAGAGTTATAGGAAAAGGAAAGTGATTTTATCTTCGTAAAGATTTATTCAATCAACATACTATGATTTCTCATAATTTGTTTTAGCTAATACTTCTATGTAGGCTTCTCGTGCACCATCCTTTGCGCTGGGTTTTGCAACGATGAACTAAAATTGATTCGTATCATAGTGTGCATTAATTATCAAGATGAGCGTTTAAAATTCTACCCTTTTAGCATAATGACGTGATTCCACATTTCATAACAATTGGCACAAATTAATCAATTTTTGATTATTATCTAATTAGATAAAATTCAATTAACATTACTCGAGACGAAGTGATGTTAACGGAATGTTCACCTTGAGGGTAACAATCTTTAAGTGCTTGACGGAATGAATGATGTACCCAGAACATCAACCAGATCAACCACCATACGCTTCTGGAAGCGCGCGATAGGGGGTGAGCAACAAACCCATATAGGTGATTGTTGTTTAATAAAGTTAGATAAAGACGAAGATAAATTATTATAAATGCTAAGATAAACACATCACTTCTGCTTTTACCTTTAACAAAGCTAGCTTCGCGTTCTGGTTATAACGTCTCGCTTCTTAACGCCACGTGTACGTGCCGTCGGGAGTACGCATACTTGTGTTTAGTTAACACAGTGTCTTACCATTCATCTGGTAAGAGCGTGCCCCGTTACACCTGGTAGCACTTTGCAGTCCGTCCAACGACCACAACTGCCTCATTTAACACGAAGATGCTAGATGGAAAGCAAAAGCTTTACATCACGCGTGAAGGATTCAACCATTTGAGTGACATCGAATGGCGTAAGGTAGAACGCATAAACATTACTGTAGGCGAGACCGCGATTAGCGCCATGTAAGAGTCTCTTGCTAAAGACTAACAACATGCCTCTATAGTCAGGTTCGTTTTAAAATTAACTTGTCGCCGAAAGAAATATGGTAGCTTTGCTTCACCAGCAAGGCTCTCGACAAGCTGAGCATTTTGGACATCTAGGTGCTCAGCAGACAGAGCTATTGAGACAGCAGGTATGCAATGGTGATGTGAGAGGGACGACACACACGCGTCGTCTCGAAGCCTTGAAGGTGGAAAGATACAAGCTTAAAGATGTTAAGGTAGAGTCCCTGTTGAGATGGTTCGTTAAAAAAAACCATTCTATAAACGCACATGGCATCGACGAGGATCAAATGAAGCTTAAAATTGCTCAAATCCACTTGGCCGTACGTGCCAAGACTCGAAATATAAAGGTGTAGATAAATGACTGATATAAATTTGAGTCTCTGGAAGCCTTACCGTCACTTATAAACGAACGTTTGAGCTGCGATGAACTGAGTTCAGAGCTCGATCAGAGCTCCTGAAACTCAAGCAGGGTAAGAGTTATGTGCACGCTTACGCTCAGCATACACGATGCCTCGAGAGTAGTATGACTGCCAATTCAGTTCATGAATGTACATTGATTACTATGTTCATGCAAGGGCTTGCAGATGGGCCCGTTAAGCACCACCTGTTACGTCTAGAGTTGAATACTATAAAAGATGCTATCTCAGCTGTGTAACAGGAGGAATTAAGAAAGAGACATGCTCGTACTATCTCGAGCTCTTATCGTCCACCGAGACGACGAGAAACTGGAGGTACAGAGCCGATGAAATTCTGTTATGTTGAGAGAAAGGGACTTCGCTTTTTAAACAACAAGCGATTGCAAAAGTGATATCGTTGTCAGAAGTTAGGACACTACGCTTATGAGTGTAGTGCTCCACATACAGTACCAAATAGTACTGAGCGAACGATCGGCCATTTGCCATAAAGAGAAATGGGCGTAGGTTCAACGCTGTTGCGATACCACAACAGCGAAGCGGACCATCGAAAATAAGCGGGGTCAGTAAGGGAGGAGCGCATTACAGAATAGGCAATATCTTGAGAAATCGCATATAGTTAAAGATAGATGCTCCAGATACACAATCATTGTGCATCTCTGCTCGTGTGGATGATATATATATAATTACCTTTGAGTTATAAGTGACAAAAGATATGTCACTTCGTGGCCTATTTGAATGTGTGTGGTCGAACAACTTGGTTAACCACCTGTCATTAGGGTTTCGTAGGCTTTAGACCGTTGAGCGCGACATCCTCCGGACGAGGATGACGGTGAGCCTTGCAACATGCGCATCGATAACCGCTAAAAAATACTGTATTAGGAATCCACTACATGTAAGAGGGTGACCAGCACAATTACGACTTCATCGTACTGGATCTGGATGACAAATTGATTTCATCTTGAGATTACTTTGGCTCAGAAGGTACGAGAAAAGCGTGAGCTGGCTGCATCAATCCGCGAAAATTACTGTCGCTTGTTCAATATAATCTCCCATTCGACAAACCTTATCCGATGGCTATCTGAAAAACGTCATGAAGCTTCCGTACCCGTGTGGATGTACATGGAGTGAGTGCAATGGCCTCACTTGCGGTACGGTCGTTAGCACGACTGCAAAAAAAAATTTGTAGCAGATTACTACAAGGTGGACCAAGCTTTCGGCGGGTGTACAGAAGTACAGGTAGCGCCGAAATTCCATTAATTGAATTAGTCGAGTGTACCAGGACCGGGTAGCATGCCGGGAAGGCAACATCCTAAAAAAGAAACAGGATGTTCAGAAATGGCGACACGGTAATTTTAAGGTAGACTGGAGACTCGACTGTAGAGAATCGGGACCTGACTGGGGTTGCACAGCCACTGTCAAAGGTTTTTGCTGAGGAAGAGAGTCCCCAGCATCCTGTAAATGTGACTTCTTAGGAATTAAACGAGACGTTTAACGTCTTGGTCTATGACGGTTAAAGCTTAGTCAATTATACGCTTGATCTGATATTGCCTCCTATGTTGACTTCTAAGATCATTTAAATGCCATAGTTGGATCCGAAACGGTTCTTACGCATTTTGCGTAGCGACAAAGTCAAGCAAATCTACAAAGTCGTCACAGAGGATGAGTATGTGGCCGATATTCGGTCGGCAACAGTATATGCTGAGAACGAACGGGTTCTCAGCAGCTCATCGATGGACGAAAGTGTACTCGATGAGAAGTCTCGGATTGAGCGATACACGTCTCAATCCCGGGAGTCACTTCAGGCAAATCCTTTGTATACGGATTTGATCGAATTCAGGGACGTATTCCCTGAATCCGTACCTTGCGAGTTGCCTAAGTACAAAGGCACTCGACACGAGATCGAGCTCAAACCGGGCTCGAAGTATTGTGTCATGAAGCAGTGGCCACTGCCTCGTGAACAAGTACTAGCGATCGACAAGTTCTTTGCCGATACGCTTAGCAGCGGGCCATGTGAGGAAATCCACTTCCCCTCACAGCTCTCCGACCTTCTGTGTGCGAAAGGCCACAGGAGGGTGGCGGATAGTGCACGCATTCAACAAATTGAATGCTGCGACGGTACCGGCTTAGACATTGATGCCGAGGGAGGACGTAATCACAGATAATATGTCAAAGAGTACCATCTTTTCGTCCATGGATCTGATGGATGGATTCTATCAGATCCTCATGCGTAAACGGGACATACCGTTCACGGCTGTAAGCACCCCCATCGGTATGCTGTTGGAGTGGCTAGTGATGCCACAAGGGCTGAGTAATGCCCTGCTACTTTCAACAGATGTGTTACATATCTGTTGATACCGGTGCGAGACGTCGCACCAAGTTACTTCGACGATGTGTTCGTCTGCATCCGGTCTATGAACGGAAAGACGGACGTAGAGGTTCAAAGAATACACGTTCGTCGGGTACTTTATCTTATGCGCAAACATAAGTTATATGCCAACCTCAAGAAGTGTATATTCGCGGCAAGCAAAATACCACTTCTTGGTTGCATAGTGGGTAAACACGGTGTACGCCCTGATCCCGAACAAATCAAGGCGATTATCGGCTGGCCAGTACCAGTCGATGTCAAGGGACTTCGAAAGTTCCTTGGGCTAGCGGCGTACTTGCACAAGTACTAGCGCAACTACGCCGAGATGACTGTGCATCTTTTTCGGTTACAAAATCAAAATGTAAAGTGGTCATGAAGCGCTGACTGCCAGCGCTCCTTTGAAAGTATCAAGCAGAGCTTGATGCAATCGCCCATACTAGCGATTGCAGATCAAGACAGACCGTTTCATGTAGTCTGCGACGCCAGCGATTTTGTGATCGGCTGTGCGTTGATGCAATACGACACAGACGGCGCAGGGCGCGTCGTCTTTTATCAATCGCGTCAGCTGCAAGCATCTGAGCGTAATTATTCATTGCATGACAGGGAACTCCTCGCCATGATATATGATTTGGCAAAGTCTCGGATCTATCTCTTGGGAGATAGACCGTTGATCGTCGATACGGACCATGCGTCACTACGCACAGCCGTAAACAGTCCACACCTCTCGCAAAGGATGTCGATATGTCTGTCTATCTTCGCAAAGTACAACTTCTCCGTGAAAAATAAACCAGAGCGACCGAACTTCGTCGCTGATGCGTTATCGCGTCGGCCCGATTTTGATCCGGGCGCGCACTTCAACAGTGAGGAAAATCCCACTGTTTCGACACTTACGGTCAGTGTTCCATTGTCAAGTTTAATCGACGACGTGCGGAAAGCATACGCAGGAGACACGAATATCCTTGTTTGATGGGTCATCTTGCGTACCCGTCCCGGAAGTCCTTGTCGGATTTGCCGGATCTGTACCGTTCCTCTTTGGATCGGTACACGACTCGCAACCGATTGCTGTACTAAACAGCCGTTGTGGGCGACACTTTTTGTGTCGTCGATCCCGCTCCTAAAAATCTGCGCTTGCGCATCATGTATGAGTGTCACGATGCCCCAACAGGCCTTCATCGAGGTAAAGAAAAGCCTTACTTTAGGTGTAGTCATGACTTTAACTGGTTCTGTCAGTATGAATTTGTGCGCGAGTACATTTGTGATCGCGAAATTTGTCAACGGGTGAAGCCTAGTCGTTCTCCCCAGAACCCGTACAACCTCTACATGTTCTGGTAGAGTGATGAGAGCCCGTTATCATGGACTTCGTCTTCGTTTTTCCTGACAATGACCACAAGAATCATAATTATATTGTGATGTTTGACCGGTTCAGCAAGATAGTGCTTCTAATTGCAGTACCCGAGTCCTTCAAGCACAAGGCTGTGATCGTGTCTTTATCGACACGATTCTGACTTCACGGTTGCCCGTGATCTCGTGTTTGACCGTGACCCTCATTTCACGGCGGACTTTTGGTAAGTCGTGTTCCAATCTCTTCAAAAGGGTTTAAGATGTCAACACCTGGAAGCCTGAAACGAATGGTCAGACATAGCGTGCAAACCGTGTTCTCGAAGAGATTATTCGAGGCCATGTCCACACATTCTCTATCTGGAGCGAGTTTTGTCCCGATATTAAAATTCGCCATCAATAGTTCAATCCATCATTTGACCCAGGACACCGTTCTTCGTGAAATGTTGACACCTCTCACGTCTACCCACCCTTTAGAGTGTAAATCGTGGATAAGAGTGAGGGATTCGCACGGTCAAAACCCGTTTTGGCTCTTTATCATCCCATGTTGACACTAACGTTGTCACGTATGATGCTTATGTCGATCAGGTCGACATCGAAGATGGAGCTCATCCCAATAATAGTGATGACGCTTATATTGAGTCAGACGACGATGACGATGCTGGTGTTTACATCATCACAAACGACTATTTCAGCGTGGACGATGATACCTTCGCTGATGAACAGACAGAGGAGACGACGCTTAATGCAGTACGCAAAAGGCTAAACAAACAAAACGATTCCTCTTTAAGCAGAAAGGTTTCAGCTGGCATGCGAAGCAGTGATCCGCTTCGTGCAGGATTTCATCGTGCGCGTCGTGAACTGGTAGAAACGGAACGCTGGCAAGAATAGAAGATCAACTGTTCTTTCATTTTTTAGAGGTTATTCATACCTACAATTAACAGTAAATATGCCCAGACAAACAGTGACTAACGGGAGGGGGCAGGAGACTACTTCCCAAGTGCATTGTACCCTTTCGTGTGCTACTCCAACAAGCGAACGCTCGCGCAATTAAGCTGCCATGTAGGATGCGACCACATCCCATGTTTACGCAAGGAGTCTCCGCCCATACTGTCAGGGCGATGTCTCTTCTAACGGTGAAGATAACCCGCACATCTACGAAACTCCATCAGGTTCTCGCGCTAGCGCTCCAGGCTACCAGTTGGGATGCGTAGAGACCTGTCCACGCGGTCGAGAGATATCTCTCCGAGCTACCGCCAGCTCTTAAAACCGGTAAAGGATATCCCGTTCGACCTGGAGCTGTGCAACGGTGTAATCGGCGCGATCCTTCGCAAAATCATCCATCTGTTCCTTGAGAAGCTTCGCACCTAATTGGTCAGAGTATAGCGTCTGTGCCTCGCTTGCTTTAGTTTCTAGCGCAATCCAGCGATTGCGCGATTCATCTCGTGTTAATCGAGATGGTGAGTCGAACGACTCGAAATAGGTTTTTTTTCTTGTCCTCATCTTTTAATGTACCGAAGCGGTGGTAAACGGCTTCTGGTGGGGTTTATCTTAAAACACCGAAACGATCTAAAATCGAGCACGAGTTATCTCGACCAGTGGGGGGGGTATATAACCTCGTGGAGCAGATGAGAACCTCGCTCTCAGCTGATGATCGATGTCCCCGTTATCGACGGGCAAAACACCGAGACAAACAGTTTGCGAATCGAGGGGCCCTCCATCATCAAACTATGAGTCTCGAGCGAGCTTCCGGGGCTTTCTTCAAGGAATCAAAAAGCCTTAATCCTTGTGTACATCTCAGAAGAAATGCGCGCCTTTCAATAGGCCGAATTAGGGAGTAAGGTCTCTTAAGGGGTACGAACAGGGTTGTCAGCACAATTTTTACATTTTTCTCCCGATAAGAGGCACGGTAAGCCTATCTCTAGAGCAACCCATTTCAATCTAACTTCAGAACTGGTCGGCGGCTTCCATTCAAAGTTATTGCGAGCTACAGCTACTGTTCAAACTTATTGCGAACTCCAAAAAATTTCCCAGACAAGGATCCCGGCCAACATTTTTGATTGTTGGCGACGAAGGTATTCCACGCATGTACGAAAGAAACTTCGTCTCCGTTGCGGTTGCCATGGTACATTGGACGTCTGAAAACAATTAATGCGATTTTCATGTTTCAATTAATGATCGTTTGATTTGACACCAATAGCATGAAGTGTTGACGAATCGAAAAGTAAAAATTCGTAAAAGACCTCTGATGACGTCGATCTTACCAATTCGCAGATATGAGGGTCGATCTTCCGCTTCCTAGACTTGCTGACTCACGGAGGGGGTACTACGATCCGTACCTTGTTGTATGGCCTCGTGCTCACTTTGCGTACCCGTCGGTTGGGCTGGCTCGAGCTCTTCGTAATGGCCTTGGAGGATGTCGATCTCGCTGAGAAGTTGGGGTTGAGAGTTCGCTTTCGGTGCGGACATTTTCACACCACGAGCTGGAGTTCTGCGATATTGGTCTTGAGTCGCGACGATCACTATTTGGAGATGTCGCGATCTTGATCTTGGATCGCACCAATCTCTATTTGTCTCCGGTATTGGGGTCTTCGCTGTGCGGAAATCTTCACTCATCAAATAATAGTATTGCGTCAATCTTGCCTCGGGATCGGTCCGATATGGTCTTAGGATCGGTCGATCTTGTCGGAAGTGTGCAGCTTGGGCCAGATAGCTTTCCCGTTTCGCCAAAATGAAACGTGCCGATCGATCCTGTAGATCTCTTCGATCTTGCTCGGTCTTGTCTTGAACTCCTTGTCCAGATCTTCTAAGTACTTGAGCCGTCTCGCGATCTTGTATCCAGTCCTTTGACGTTATTGCTGCTACCCTAGCAATTGAGCTGAGTGTGAGTGCTTGATCGATCCGGACCAAATCTCCGGGCTCGCGCTTCTCGATCTTGGCCAGCAATCCAAGATCAGTATTCAATTTCCTTGAAACACGCGTGCGAGGAGCCGTCGGGGAAGCCAAAGAAATCTTGCCCGGAAAATAGGGGGAACGCGCGTCGTGATCAGAAAGAGTAGAGTTGAAGTCCGTTCATTAGCCAATCAAATTACTAGCCAATCTATCTTTACACCTATTCATAACCGTAGGTCGTTCTCCAAACTGGATTTACCCTTTAGCCGGATCGTCCCCTTGAACACGCGTCGAAATTTCGTGACCTGTACTTCAATGATAGCGCCAGTATTCCATGTATCGTACTTAGAACACCAAAATAACCCAAATCCCAAATTATAGTACCAAATACCCATTCTTCGCGCTAAAGCTCCCAATAAATGACCAAAAATGCCAAATGTGTCCAAAATCATTTTTTGACGTCAATTAAACCAGATTCCACTAGCCCTTCTAGTCTGAACTTTTAAGACATCACTCAGGGACATCTATTAAGTATATTCCTCATGCTTCAGGAGTCTCATCAGCGATATATCCATAATCATGAGGAAACTCGACCGATCAGATACTCAATTCGAGATTGTCGAGAATCAACACGGTACAATTCAGCAATAGATATCCTTCTATTCATTTTACGTGCTTCAGTATCATCTTTCATGGTTATCTGATCAACGAGACCTCCACACGTCTTGATATAGCTCCCTGGACTCCCATAGGTATTCACACTTCCAGATCGGGTTATAACTAACTAAAATAAGTACTCCCATTGTGGGACCGGTAAAAAGTATCACGACCTGCAGGATGTTGAACCTTTGTCACAGAATCACTCCGCACCACCTGGTCTCACATGCACCTTTCCAGAGTAGTTCTGCCACAATCTTCACGATCGTTGCCGATACCGGTCAATATGACGTTTCACATGTCCGTAAATCGAAAAACCTTCGCGTGTAAATTTGTTACCAGTCTTCACCTGCTTCAACATTTACATTTTTGTCCTTGACCAACCGTCAAGCGGATAGCTTGCCTACATCCCTTTTCTTGTTCTAGATCACACTGTGGACATCGTCTATATCTGCGACTCGTCTCAGATTGCTCCATGGAAATCATCCCTTCCTACGCCCCGTCTCAGTTCGTTCCATGTCCATCATAATAGAGACAGTTGGACCGGATCGCTGATATCCGTTGGGGTCATCTTTCATCTCCTATTGGATCGCTAGATCACTTGGTTTCAATTTCCGCCAGTAACTGACGTCTCAACTGGGTGGTCACCAATCCACGTCTCAAAATTTCGATTGGTGACTATACCCCAACATCCTCCTGTTGTAACGGGGCACTGTTGACTACGTACTGGTTGACCAGTACGGAGTATACTCCCACTGACCACAGTGGTCGAAAGTGACGTGCTAGGTGTTTTAAGGAAAACCACAGAGGAAGGAAAGGAGACTAAGTAGTCATACTAGTCTCTTGGTAAAAGTAAAACTGTATTAATATAATCAAGTCCTATAACTTCTTGAATCTCTGTTGTCCTGACTTGATTATATTAATGTAACTGAATGCATGATGACGTCTACTAACCACCCATTGCGCGCGTCTAGCAGCGATTGGTGGGTTGATATCACCACGATATCAACCAATGAGTAGACCCTTCGGTCATCCCAACAATATCACCACACTTGGTGATATTGTTAAGAGAATATTCAACGTAATATTCTTTATTGTCCAAATTGTTTGAATGACAATCTCATGTAACGGGCTACCCCGTTACATCAGCCCTCCCTTATCTGATAGTCACCGTGTGAATATCGAAAACTTGGTGGCCACCCGTTGGACACCAGTTGGACAGCGAGCACTTATTGGGTCAGACTTATTTACGCCTGACCTTGCCTCGCATGGTTAACATGTATATGCGAGGTGATTCAAAGACCACACAGCCTGTTGCTTCGCCCGCCTCTGCGGCAGACGCTTCTTCGTCTGCTGCTTGTTCTCCGTCTGCAGCAGAAGGTGCTGCAGACGCACGCGGTATTGCGCCACGTGCACATGATGACCGTGTCAATGAGGTCATCAATTCTGGCGAGTCAGCACGTGCCTGATCCGCGCAACGTTCCAGAGGCATCCCGATCACCGGCGGTGCCTCATTGTTCGTCAAGAGCACTGTCGAACGAGCGGATTTGTGAAATGCATCACAGTCTGTTCGGCAGTGATGATGAACTCTATGGTAAGGAATACTATGCCTCACCAGTATCAACTCGTGCACCCCCACAAGAGCGTGATGACGATGGCTCGCGCCATCGACATTCTGTAAGCCGTGGTGCCCAAATAGGTATTACTTGTAAGCGTGATAAGCTGAAGCCGTGGCGCTTGTCTGAGCAGCTCATCAATGGCTTGTCTCGCGAGACAAGCCAACACCATCGAATTCCTTTATTCGATGCAACTGAGCTTCATGGCTTAAGGTCCAGCTCGAGTAACTTCCGCACTGAAGATAGACTTCGATCTCGATGTCTTCCTTAGGCATCGATGGTATAATGGCAACCAAAAGCATGACAAGAACATCGCTTTTGGCAGCGTGGAACGCGTTCGTCCAACATGTCAAGAATTTTGGACGAGAAGGGTGGCTCAAGAAAATTGAGGCGATACGCCTCAGGTTCGAAAAGCGAACGCCAACCGGTGAAAGGTACCGGTTTCATTGTTTGTCAAGTGAGGAAGAAATTCCTTGCCTCACTTGGGGTGATCCTTGTGCGAGCTGTGCCGACAACTAGCAACGTGCACATAGGGACATGTATTCCCTAAGTTCGCCCTGAGGAAGGGCACATACCTCGGCTGAGATGCGGGACGCGATTGCAAGCTTGCGATCCGTGAACAAGCGCCAAAAGCGCGTGTTTACCGATAAGCCCGAGGACCCATCGGATGGGTCTTGTCATACTGGTGGACGAGACCTTCAACATCGGCCATCAGCTGGGAACCTGGTTTCTCAGCTGCCAGAGGAAGGTGGGTACCCACGCCACCGGACAAGGTAACTCGTCCTTGATTCTGAATCGCCACGGTGGTTGAAGATAAGCTCCACAAGAAAGCGTTGACCACCGTGGGAATCCACCAATGGTTCTGGTGGCGGTGGAAAGACAAGGTCCGGCTCAGCCGCCGGGCCTGCACGCGACTTTAATGAACCACGAGCGTTACCTGACCGAGTTAAGGGTAGAGATCGTCGATCACGAAAACGATCGTCGGCACGCCTTGCAGTGGAACGTGCGACGTCTTCGTGCCGATCGGGAGAAGGAACGATCGGATTTCGTGTTCGCTCAGCTCAAGAGCGAACGCGAGAGGCGTCATTTGTGCGACGAGCTAAAAGCGGCTCGTCGCGAGACCGCGTCGCTGAAGGGCCAACTTGAGTTTTTGAGCCGTGATCACAAGAATCTGTTGGGGATGCATGAGCGTGCCAGCTGTCTCCGTTCTCGCAAGAGGCCTCGTACTAGTAGTACGGGCGGAGACGACCAACATAGAACGTAGGATGGGTGCGCATCCTGCGAGGCAACTCGATCGTGTATGCATTGTCCTTGTGTTGCACCACACGAAATGGCCCAATGCATTTCGGCAGTAGTTTACTACTGACGAAACAAGTGACTACATGTCCAGGTAAGGTTACCGTAGACAGTAGTACTAGGTCATTAACCTTAAATGAAAGAATATTTGCTCTTCCATTCTTGTATGCATTCCGTTTCTGGCGGTCCACCGCATTTGCGATGGAGTCCTATAAAAAGCGGACTACCGACTCTCAAGTCAGCAGGAAGTTCTCTGCTGACTCGTTCTTGTGTCTTTCAGTGCGCTTTGTGCGCACTTCTAAGAGATCGTTCTCTTCTTCAACGAGGGTGTCCTCTTCCTCTCTGGCATGGTCGTGGACGATACTGATATTCCAGCATCGTCATCATTGTCTGATGTAGTAGTAGAGTCATCGCTACTGCTGCGGTCGATTTCTTCATCGATGTCGACAACGTCGACATCGGCATCAAACGTATCGGCGTAAGCGGTGATACGTGATGAACAAGCGCCAAAACGGTTTTTGCTCGAGCGAATCCCTCCACCCCTTAATTCAAAAGTCACACTGTATGAGGGCGGGAATACGTGGGTGGCGTAAGCTATTCACGTAGATAGGTGTGTGCGTCGTGGACGCAAGCACGGAGTTGTTGATGGCAAACTCAACCATCGGTAGGAACTCACTCCAATGTGAAAAGGAGTGGACGTATCCACGAATAATCTCTTCGAGGACACGGGTCGCTCGTTCTGTCCGACCATCTATTTCAGGATAGGTCAGACGCTTGACATCTTCAGCCGTGTTCCCAATGTGCGGAACGCGGATTGCCAAAACGCCGCCGTGAACCAAGGGTCACGGTCGGATACGAGTTCACGGGGTAAACCGTGGAGTCGAAACACAGTGTCGAGGAAGACACGCGCACAGCCTGTATGCCTTGATCGATTCTGGGACTGCAGCAAGATGGACCATCTTGCTGAATCGGTCAACAAACACAAGAATACCATTATTCTTGTTAGTGTCTTCGGGAAAACCGAAGACGAAGTCCATGGACACGGACTCCCGACACTCCGCCGGAACTGGCAGAGGTTGTAGTGGCGCACGGAATGAAGGACTGGGCTTCACCCGTTGACAAACCTCGCAAGCACGATATGTACTTGCAGACAAACTGATACTGGCGGGGCCAGTCATAGTCACGACTTACCGTAAGGTTAGTCTTTTCTCGGCCACGATGACCGCCTGAGGGCGCATCGTGACACTCGAATATGATGCGTAATCGCAATTCATCATGATCGGGAACGACGACACGAGGCGTGTCGTCGGCAACTGCTGTATAGTACAGCAGGCCATTGCGAGTAGTGTACCGATCCACAGAGGAACGGTACAAGGCCGGCAAATCCGACAAGGATTTCCGGGATGGGTTCGCATCGCAAGGTGACTAATCAAACGAAGGAGATTCGTTTCTCCTGCGTATGCCTTCCGCACGTCATCGAGTAAATGCGACGACGGCACACTGACTGACAGTGCCGCAAAAGTGGGCAAGGCCTCACTGTTGACTCGGGTCGTTGCCTCGAAATCGGGCCGAAGTGATAGCGCATCAGCAACGACGTTAAGTCGTCCTGGTTTGTATTCCACGGAGAAGTGATACTCCGCGAAGAAAGATAGCCACCTCGCCATCCTTCACGAGAGGTGTGGACTGTTTACGGCTGTGCGTAGTGACGCATGGTCCGTATAGACGATGAACGGTCTATCTCCTAGGAGATAGACCCGAAACTTAGCCAGTGCGTACTCCATGGAAAGGTGCTCCTTGTCATGCACTGAAAAATTGCGCTCAGCGGCTTGCAGCTGACGCGATTGATAGAAGACGACGCGCTCTGCGCCGTCTGTGTCATACTGCATTAACGCACAGCCGATCGCAAAATCGCTGGCGTCACAGACCACATAAAAAGGTCTGCCCTGATCTGCAATCGCCAAGATCGGCGATTGCATCAAGCTTTGCTTGATACCCTCAAAGGAACGCTGACACTCAGCGTTCCATGACCACTTGACATTTTTCTTGAGCAGACAAGAAAGATGAACAGTCATCTCGGCGTAATTGCGCGAGTACTTATGTAAGTACGCCGCTAGCCCAAGGAACTTTCGAAGTCCCTTGACATCGACTGGCACTGGCCAGTCGGTGATCGACTTGATCTTTTCGGGATCAGGGCGTACGCCGTGTTTCCCCACGATGCACTCAAGAAGTGGTACTTCGCTTGCCGCGAAGAAACACTTCTTAAGATTGGCGTACGACTTATGCGTGCGCATAAGTTGAAGAACCTGACGAATGTGAGTTCTGTGAACTTCAACGTCCGTCTTTCCGTCCATAGCTCGGCTATGGACGAACACATCGTCGAAGTAACTCGGTGCGACGTCTCGCACCGGTCTCAACAGATTTGTTACACATCTGTTGAATGTTGCAGGGGCATTGCTCAGCCCCTGTGGCATCACTAGCCACTCCCACAGCATACCGCTCGGGGTGCTCACTGCCGTAAACGGGACGTCCCGATCACGCATAAGGATCTGATAGAATCCATCCATCAGATCCATGGACGAGAAGATGGTACTCTTTGACATACCATCTATGATTACGTCCTACCTTGGCATCGGCGTCTAATCCGGTACCGTTGCAGCATTCAATTTGTTGAATGCGTGCACTATCCGCCCCCTCCTGTAGCTTTTCGCACACAGAAGGTCGGAGAGCTGTGAGGGGATGTTGATTCCCTCTCATGGCCCGCTGCTAAGCGATCGGCAAAGAACTTGTCGATCGCTAGTACTTGTTCACGAGGCAGTGGCCACAGCTTCATGACACAGTACTTCGAGCCCGGTTTGAGCTCGATCTCGTGTCGAGTGCCTTTGTCCTTAGGCAACTCGCAAGGTACGGATTCAGGGAATACATCCTTGAATTCGATCAAATCCTTATACAAAGGATTTGCCTGAAGTGACTCCCAGGATTGAGACGTGTATCGCTCAATCCGAGTCTTCTCATCGAGGACACTTTCGTCCATCGATGAGCTGCTGAGAACCCGCTCGTTCTCAGCAAATACCGTTGCTGATCGAATATCGGCCACATACTCATCCTCTGTGACGAGTATGCAGATCTGCTTGACTTTGCCACTACGCAGATCGCGCAAGAACCGTCTCGGTTCTAGCGTTGGAAATCAAGTTATCTCCAAAGTTAGTTTCGGAGGCGCAACCAGATCAAGCGTGTAAGCGCCTACGCTTGATCCGTCATTAACCAAGACGTTCAATGTCTCGATTGTTTCCTAGGAAATCACTTCCACAGGGTCCAAGAGAGCTTTCTCCACAATGTAGTGATCATCTACATTGTGTTCTTGTACAGTCGTGCTAACGACCGTACCACAAGTGACGCCATCGCACTCGCTCGTAGTACACCCACGTAAATGTGGGCGTTACAAGACATTCTACAGGTCGTCATCTGAGGAACAAGTAGCAGGTATCGTAACTGATCGATGCTGTCAGCTCACCCTTGGCTTGTATTTCCTGAGCCAAGGTAGTCCTAGGATGACAGCAAACTTGTCATTCAGGTCGAGTACGATGAATTCATCATCCTACTGTTCGCCTCTTAACGTGTAGTGGATTCCGACTACACGTTTCTCACAGTGATCGATGTGCCTGTCGCTAGGCGCACCGTCATATTCGTTGGAGGGATCTCCCGCTCCACTAAGTTAAAACTTCCTGCCTCTAGCGACTGGCGACGAACAGAATTGTTCGACGCCCCACAGTCAACTAGGGCGCGAAGTGACAAGTCTTTTGTCACTTCTAACTTCAAAGTGATGAGTGACACCTCATCACCAGGTGCAGAGACACACATAAATTGTGTGTCGGGAGCAACCTTCTTCAGGAGATTTGAAAATTCTCTTTATGTAGCTGTATCAGTAGGGCGCTCCACCCCTACTGATCCCGACCGGTTTTTGATGGTCCACCTTGCTGTTGCGACTTCGCAACAGCAACGGACCCTCGCGGTGCTGAGCGGAAGATACTACATTCATATGCATAGTGTCCCAGTTTACGACAGCGATGGCATCTCACCAATCGCTTGTCATTTGCAGGGCGAGGTTTCTCGCCCTTAACATCACAGAGGTCCATTGGCTCTGGACCTCCGACCGCTAATCGTCTCTGCGGACGAAAAGGGGACAGCGTAGTGTGAGCCTGTCTCACACTAAAGTTTTCCTGCTCCGCAGCAAAGACTGCTTTAAATTGCGTATTTAGCTCTCCGCGGAACAGGTAATCCCTAACGAGACCATCGGACAGCCCTTGAATGAATATTGTGATCAACACAAATTCACTCACAGGGTTCACTACCATGCAGCTTGCAAGGTAGCGTACGTGCTAAGCGTAAGCGTGAACCTTACGCTTACCCTGCTTGGTTCGCCGGAGCTCTGAAAGAGTCCTGAACTCTGCTCTGGGCGGCTCAAACGTCTCACTGAGCAGGGACTTGAAGGTCCTTAACAGCCAAAACACATGTGGGTCGTGCAGCTAGAAATTCAGGCCCCAATTCCTGGCGTCCCGTGCCAGGTACAACTGAGCAAATGCAACTTGCATTCGCTCATCATCGATGTAACGGGCCTCGTTGACATCGTCGACTTCGACGAACCATCTCAACAGGGAGTCGTCCTCGGCTCCGTGATACTCGGAGATCTCTAGCTTTATAGACCCAGGTCGACGCTCACGCGTCGACCGCGCGGACTAAGCCTGTCTCAGTTCTTCGTTCCGCTGGTGATCTTGTTGTTGCAACAAGGTCACCTGCGCTCGCGACTCATCAATTTCTCGTTGCACGAACTTGCTAATGACGACATGTTGCTGGTCCCTATCCCTTGAGGATAGCATAGCCCAGATGGCTTCCTCGCCAACGGTCGAACTCATTCGTTCGATCGCACTCCATTCAATGTCGCTCAAATAAGAGTTGCTTTCACGATTTTTGTGAAATCTATCGTCTTCGGCTTCGTACAACATGTTCATGTTGGGCGATGTGAGTGTGGTCCTTGGACGGACTACAAAGTGCTACCAGGTGAAACCGGGGCACTGTTGACTACGTACTGGTTGACCAGTACGTAGTATACTCCCACTGACCACAGTGGTAGAAAGTGACGTACTAGGTGTTTTAAGGAAAACCACAGAGGAAGGAAAGGAGACTAAGTAGTCATACTAGTCTCTTGGTAAAAGTAAAACTGTATTAATATAATCAAGTCCTATAACTTCTTGAATCTCTGTTGTCCTGACTTGATTATACTAATGTAACTGTATGTATGATAACGTCTAGTCATCACCCATTGCGCGCGTCTAGCAGCGATTGGTGGGTTGATATCACCACGATATCAACCAATGAGTAGACCCTTCGGTCATCTCAACAATAACACCACAATTGGTGATATTGTTAAGAGAATATTCGACGTAATATTCTTTATTTCCAAATTGTTTGAATGACAATTTCGTGTAACGGGCTACCCCATTAGCCTGTACTGAAGGCCTTAGGGCGGCAATCGGGTTTGGTTCAATCACTTATCAACTTTGATCCAAACAATTAAATTGGTCTCATTGCATCCACTACGCATCTTTCGCCTCGTCGGATTCTTTGGAGTGCTCAACCGTGCTTCTGTCTCCGGATCAAGATCTGTCACCCAGATCAATAAGTTATGGGGAGCATATTCCCATTGTTCCAGATCTACCTGGGTCTGCAAATCATCTCGGTCAGGCCAGTTCAATACCTATGTCAATAATATCACCAGATGGACGACCATCCATGCCTCTGTCACCAGGCCAAGACCTGTCGTCCAGGTCGCCAGATCATGGTGGGGGCATAATCCCACGGTTCGAGATCGACTTAAGTTTATAAACCATCTCGGCCCAGCCGGATCGCTATCGATCCTCATGAGATCGCCAGGTCGCCTACTTGAGCCAAGCTCTCCCCAAGCATCGCCAGATCTACTCGACGCATCTAGGTCAGACACCCTGTCTAAATGAGAGTCTCGTAGTGAATCGTATCCGACCGTGGACACCGCAGTCAACATTCTGAGGGTGTCTGCAGAAGCCATTTGATCTACGTTGGCTACTATCTACATTTTGTGGGATCGAGAGGCCACCTTCGAGAGCGAAGCGGATACAAATTGCTTACTTCGGCAGTCGTACCGATTGTTTGTTGCGTGGGAAGATCACCTGCAAGAAAAGATCGACTCTTAGAATTGACCGTCCGCTCTCTTTGTCTCCTCCTTCCAGCTTCGGTACGGTTTGATGCAAGTTCACACTTCAACACCGTACATTCTTTGAGTGATTGCAGACTATCTATGAGGAACACTCAACCTTTATCAGCGCCGATTCTTCATCCGCAAGAGTTGCTGCCTGTCGAAGGTCTAAATCGGGCTAGTCTGGAGCAACATATACATACTTTAGAGGCTCAGATCCATTCTATCCAGGCCGATCACGATATGTTACAACAGCAGCATAAGTAGCTGACCACCGGCAAGTCCCTACTCGACCGGATGTTTTAAATTTTTAAGGGGAATTGAATCGGTCTCTAGCGAAGGTCGAAGAAAGCCTGGCTGCACTCAGCGATATTAATAAGCAAGTGGATTATTTGGCTCTTTTGGAAAGCCAGCGGCACATTTACAGGAAGAAAATGTAACTATTTGTTAGCATTTAAGGTTCCAACCATTTGTGTAAGGTGTATGTCTCATATAAGTAGGAGTTCTGAGGAAATTGTGTATTTGTGTGTTAATTGTGTCTAGAAGGTAGGAAGTCGTAGAAATGTCTCAATCGTCTGGATACATAAATACCACGCGGACCTGGCGGGTCCAAGCTTCGGCAGGACCGTCTTGGGGACAACCATTTTGGATCAGACGGCGAAGATTTTACAGCACTTTCTTACAAAAGTGTAATTACTCAATTGTAACACTTAAAAGCCAATTAAGGAAAAAACACACGTATAATTGGTGTCTGAGAGCCATCGGCTTCTGACAGCCATTGATTCTGAATTACCAAAACATATTGAATACATATTATTTTTAAATTAACAATCCCAGTGGAAAGTCATCTTCATCTTAGCAGGTAACTTTAAAACAACTCTCGCGGGAAAACCTCATTTGTCAGCTTCGGAACTATACCGAGATACGCGACCGGTGAATGGTGTTGTACCAGGATTAAGATCAAATTAAATTAGATCACCGTATTCACTTCGACATACTAAACAGTGCATTACTCTAATCCCAGTCGTTTGCTTTATCCATTTGATCGAAGCCCGGAGGTGCTACTCCGGCCTAGTCGCCCCGTGCTTCTGCTGCCCAGGAGTCAGGATCGCCCCCTGTTTTCGCTTCCCAGGGATCAGGATCGCCTACCCGAAGGTCCAAATCGAGATCCTCTGCCCCGCCTTCCTAGCGTCGGCGTATTCAACCGAGGTCAAGATCAAGGGGTTCTTTCGCAACCCGATCAGGCTGTCGGTCACTATCGTTGAACCCCTCATACATTCAATGAAACTTCCAGATTCGACTACATCAGTGCCATCGTTCGATGCTCCGCCTCCATCTGCAGCTTCTTGCTTTGGATCTAGAAGTGGGGAGTCGAATGGGTCTGACTCTAGTCCGGATGATCTGACTCGGTCCGCGTTGTCCGAAACAAGGTTGGCCGCTCATCTTTAAAACAGATCGGGTGTCCGATCCGCAACTCCAGACCCCTCCCAGGTCGCCCAAAATGCTTCCGCTTCGTCTGTGACAATCGCGAGCGACCAACGGTATTCGCTTCCGCCTAAATTAAGCCAGCCGTCGCTCGTTATCTCTCTTACTCGTCTACTATGGCCGCGGCCGCTTCCGTAATTGACATTCAGGATGATGATGACTTTATCGATGTAGATGTGGCGTTGCCAAGCGAAACACACAGCGAGATCGGCTCTGTTGGTTCGCCCCACGGGTTCACTGCACTCTAGAACCGCTATTTGTCTGATAGCGATAACGCCATACCCTAAGGTGCACCAAGAGGCCAAAAGGGGCCTCTCTCATGTCGATTTTGGTAATTCTCTGCCACTTCGGCAATCACGAGATCTGTATGATTCCCGATAATTTGGCACCTTTCTACCGGACAGCTTCCGAGATCGCCCGGTGATCTGCATCGCTGATTGCGATGGTTTGCGTGAGGACTATGACGATTGAGCTGCTGTTCCGCCACTATTCCAAGCCCAGAAATTACCTATTTTTGTCCCAGTCTCACGGACGGACCTTGACCACTGGGGACTTGGAAGACCCTGAACTGATCTTGCGGCAACACATTGAAGCTCTATACGATGGAGCTCCTTGGGAAAATTTCGATTTATCCATGACCCCTATATCGTCCTCTATGACCGGATGGTACCGGGACATGCGTACTAGCTATCTGAAGGGGGGAGCTGGAGTCTAGTCGTCGGCAAGCTTTATGGTAATCTAAAAATGATTTTCCGATCTCTCCGGCTCAACGACGATCTGATCGATTCCTGCAAGCGTTTTGACGTTAACATAAACAGCGTCGATTTCGATATGAAACACGTTGGAAGTATACACTGAAGTAGGTACTCCGCGAAATGAGCGACGGCCACTGCGATCTGGATAATTTGCTCGATCCCTCCTTATTTGCATTACTCGCGCATGCATAAAGAGCGAGTTTGGTATCCCGAATTGGGGCATAATGCCGACCCAGTCGACCGGCTAGAGATGTTGGACATGGCAGACCAAGAGGATCCTTGGCGCTATCAGTTATGTAACGCTTACTGAAATCACCCCGGATCGCAGATCCCTCCTCTACAAGACAAGTATGCCTGCTCCATCATCTTAGTCCAAGATCGGTATTCGTGCCCGATCGTCTTTCAAATTTGTGTAAGTCTTTCAATCGTTTTCTTTGGTAATTTACAGTTTGAAAATTTCACAACTTAAATTCGTTCTCGATATATATCATTCAATTAGGTAATGCAAATGAATGTCTCCATTTCCGATATATATCATTCAGCTAGGTATCTCAATAGTCTGTCTTTAAACTCACACACGTAACTCTATCCATCATCATGTGCCACCTCCTACCACATCTTGCAACCCCATCCATTCGCATGTGCCAGCGCCTAGAACATCTTGCAACCTTATCCATCCGCATAATCTACCTCCCAGCATACTTTTTTGAACTGTTAAGGTTCTTCTTACTTGCCTTCGTGAGACTGCATCGCTTCGAAACGGTTTCAACTCACTCGGATCCGCTTAAACCCTTGCAAGATCGCCTCACAACTCAGATCGGCATCGTCCACCCAACTTAGGTCGGGATGTACCTTCCATATCACCAGAAACTGACGGTGTACTCGCCCATAATAGGTTTTCCGTTAGATCGCACGTCAATACCTCTTTTACCTCATTTTCTTTCTCCTTGAGATCGCTCTCTAATCTGTCTTCTGGTAGCAGAGCTTCGTCCAACTCCAAGCGGTCTGCTTCATTCATCGTAAGCTGATGCTTTGGCCGTTCAGGGAAAGTCTTAACTTTCTTCAGCTTCGATAGATGTATATTTGGTAATAGCAGATATGGGGCTCTGGCGATCTCCAATTTTACATCGTGATCTCCACATATATCTGCCACTCGGAATGGACCATGCCACATATGCGCTAGCTTCTTCGCGTATCCTTCCTTGAATCGATCCAGGATAGCCATACTTGTAAACTCACTTCGACTTCGTGTGGCTCCAAGTCTTCATTGTGTCGATCCGCTCTCTCCTGAATCGCGGCTCGTAATTTTTGGCTCATTGCAGACCGATCTCGTTGGTATTGCCTTTGGATCTTTTATCTCCACCTCTTTGGGTTCCGGTCTCGTGTTCCCGTGTTCCATTCTGATAGCGTAGCTTCCAATGTTGATCGCGGATTCCAACCATGAATCAGATAGAATGGGATGTCCCCCCGGATCCGTCCTTGTGCGGTGTTGATCGCAAATGGGAGCCGTTCAGCATAATCATCCCAAATCCTGTGTCGACATCAGCCACATACATTTTGAGCGACCTCGTCAGTGTTTGCACCATTTGTTCGGCCGTTATATCTGCTTGTGGTCTATAGGCCATGGTGGCACGCTGCTTTTGCCCTGCGATCTGGCTGAAAGCTTGTAAAACATCGGACATAAATACCGGTTCCCGATCGTGCCAGATAGCTATGCTAGCTCCGAAACGTCGTAGCACGCATTCTTCGTAATTCTCCGCAATATTCTGTGCTGTCCGTGATGAGATAACTTTTGCGATCATATACCCCAAGAACAGATCCATCCAAAAGAGCAGGTCCGTGTTCCCTGTGTAAGAGTTAGGCAACGACGGGATATGATCCATTGACATGATCAGGATTGGGTAGGTTGCTTGTGAATTACCAGGCGATCCCCCATGGATCAGTGGACATCCTTTCCCGGTCTCACAAACGATACACTCGCCTACATATCGTTGCACACTCCAGCACAACCCTCTCCAATGGAATCGCGATCTACTCCTCTGATACGTCCTGCCAATACCCTGGTGGCCCCCCAACCAAGCTTGCGTTATAATGGTGCAAAAGGCCTGTTGCAACGTCTCTGGGATCACTAGACGCATCAGACCATCGCGATCTTTGGATTCTCTTTTCGCCATGGGGCAGAAATACAACAGGTCTTTCTCATGGATCTTGTCCTCAGGTGCTAGTTTTTCGCATATCTTCACTTCTCCAGCGTTCAGGCTTGATATATTGCCATTCAGATGCCTTTTGAGGTTGACGATCCAACGCTCTTCATCCTGAGCTTGTACAATTCGTTGAATACTAATCCTCTGTTATATCTCCTCTTTTATCACTTCGGGCAGATGGCGTATCCTTTCGGCTGACCTCGTGACCGCAGATATTCGAGCAAGCTGCCTATCCGGATTGGGCTTCAACAATTTATCGAGACGGGTCAGAGTAATAAGATCTTGTCGATCTTCTTCAGCCACAACAGTTCTTTCTTTTTCTTTCGGCAATGCTGTGCTGGCTAACTCATCCGCAGTTTGGTTCCATTCCCTCTTCATGTGCAGGAACTCATGACTCGGTCAGGATCGTAAGTTCTCCAACGCTTTATGCCTTCGAAGTTTAATGCCCGGTTCTTTGCAGTCGATCTCATCGCGCATCTGTCGGATCACCAAATTGGCGTCTACACCAAGGATTAGTCGCCCCCTATCCAGTTCGGCGAGTAACTCAAAGCATAATAGCAAGCCATTACATTCAGCTCCGATCACGGTTACGTCGTGATCCTGTCTGAATTCCACCTCCACGATCGTCCAATCAGGCAGCCTCCATATCACGGCACTGTATGAACCACCTTTCTCCTTTATCCTCGACGATTCATCAAAACTGGCCACCAGCCACTCCTCATTCACTTTCACCGTTAATGATGGCATTGATATCTTGAGTTGGCAGACCTTTCGCGGGAAAGTTGCACTCATCATCTCTTCCTCTTTTTTCCTCGGGATGATACTCGATGCTACGATACCTAGGATCTCCTCCTCTCCTTTTTTGCATTTCTTCACCTTCACCGTCCAGTTTAAGAGCAAAGAAGTCGGTCGTCATAATATCCTGTTGAGCCCTCGATATTGCATCAACTACGCTTAGGTGAAATGTCGGGTCAACACAGTGATCTCTCGTGAAACTAGTGTAGTATAGCATACATCCAAATACATGAAGTAATGCCGTTACTTCCTTCTCCACCGTCCCGTAATTAAGATCATTGGGCTTCAAAGTACGTCTATCAAACGGCACCCGATAATACATGCCATCATTTTCCTGTATCAGGGCCGCTAAGACAGCCCACTTGCTAGCATAGACGATGATCATGGGAGGGCGATCCGGGTCGAAATTTTTAAATATAAGGGCTGTAGATATCTTTGCCTTCAGCATGGTAAGCTCACCCTTATCTTTCTTTCCCCCAATTTTCGTTCGACCATTTATCTCCTGAATCAAGTTGGGTCAACCGATCTATAAGAAATTTGATGCTCTTAGCTCATACAACACAGCGGCATACACCGCAAAATCCTCATAAAAGCGGCGGTAGTAAATAAGCTTCCGAGATATGATTGCATAGATTCGCAGCGTGCTAGAAAACGGGATACTGACCAACTATTCCCAGTTTTTTTAAATGAGCCTTCAGACATCCACCAACACTTGATGTCCCAAATATTCGACGTAATGGAACCCCCCCAAAACTTTTCGTAAGACTGATGGACAGATTTCACTTATTGCGTGCTTTCAGCAGTCGTTCCACTTTTGCGTACACAGATGCTCATGACGCGGCCGGTATGAGAATATCGTTAACATATAGGATCGCCGTCCCAGTATAGAGGGCCGTCTATCTATTTCAGGTTCTCCATCTATGAATACATCAACCAAACCGTCCGAAGATGAGCTCTGGCCAATCTTGAGGTATCCATATAGCGCATTGTCATTAAGACGCTGGTAGACCTGAGGTGCATTTTATAGTCCAAAAAGCCTATCGTAGCCACTCGAAAAGTTAAAACGGCGTGACAAATGCTGAGATCAGATTTGCTCGCTCGGCCATTTCAACAACTCAAAATTTACTGTCCATATCTACCGAACAGTACTATAGAGCTTTATCTAGATCTTTCAGCAGATACTGATTAGCGGCATGGAATTAATTATCTGGCGCGTCAGCTGGTTCACTCTTCGAAAATCGATAAAAAGACGAATACCCACTCCATTCTTCTCGATGATCACCACTATCGGAGACGGCTAAGGCGACGTGGATAGATGAATAGTCTTGGACGCTAACAATCATTTAATGAGATCCGACAACTTCTCCCGATATTTATGTGCGACCGGACGGATTCGTTGTGCTATTGGTGCAGCCCTACCTACCTCAATATCACAGATCGCACCTCATGCTGCTGGCGATAGGGCATTGACCTTTCTCATAAAGAGGTGAAGGCTCTTCCAAATCAACGGTTTATGATTTTGTTGATATGTGGTGAGAGGGACATTGGATCGCCGATCTAAATGAAAGCAATTGTCATTGTCATTTCTTCCATAGCTGTCAACATCTCTGGCAACACCTCCATGTGCTGCTCGATATCTTCAGCAAACAAATCTCCACTCTCGTGATAGTTTTTTGGTGCTTCCGCGGCCTTCTTTTCTCCCATCTTTGGAAACATCTCTTCGTGGTTTTTCCTTTTTTCGGTCTGGTTTATTTACGATCTTTGGTTTGTTGGATCGGCGTCCAATGGAGACAGTCTATTATCCGGCCATACTTGTTCGATCTCGTGATCCCCTTCCGTTGCACGCTTTGCTCTGATCCCGTGATCGTTATCCATTCGCGATAGATTTATTATATTGTCAAGTTGATTCCGCTCCGTTGATCCTTCCTTCCTTTCCCCGTAACAGGGGCATCTGTCCTTTAAAATTTCTCGTTCTCGGCCTGCCTCATCACCATAGACACTGCTGGACGTATATCTTTTGGCAAACTAGACGGTCGTTTCACGATCCGTTTAGGTAATAGGTATTTATGGAAATCTACCAATTTCCCGATCTGCTCTCTCTGATAGGTTCAACAACACAATCGGTCGTAGCTTCATACGACAGAGTTTGCCACTCTTTGTACCTCCTCGATCCGACCGACACAAAGCCTTAAGTCCGTGAGTATCATATTACCTATCACCCAGAAGCCTAATATAGCGTGGGTAGGCAGTATGATCTCGCGATCGCCGATATTGGTAATGTGTAGATACTTCTTCCTGACCAACCCCGAGACCACCGTAGGTACCCAATCTGCCCCTCTAGTGACCCACAATTTCATCCTGGCCCCACCGAGCCCAATCTTTGCTTCTCTTGACTCTCTGACCGGGATCACCACATGTGGCCATTCTCCGTTACATTCGGTATCTTCGATCCGTACGCGGGACAACATGCATCGAGGTGAATACGGACTTCTTATAATCGACATAGCGCGCCATCAGCTGGATCGAGCCGCACTCCGGCAGGCACCATAAAGACCATTCCTAAAATCGCACCTTGTCCCGCCCCATCGCCCACCCACACATTGCAATAATATACCAGCAATCCCGAGAGGGTTACCTTGATCTTGGTACATCCTATCGTCATGTACGGAGTTTTTCCGATTCTGATTCACTCTTGTCGCTGACCTTTTTCAATTTTGCAACCAACCTTACGAGCAAAGGTTGTGTTGATAATCGACACTACAGCACCAGAATCAAATAGCAGAGTCGCTTTCACGTTGTTGATCTTGCCGACAGCCTTCGCCTGTTTAGAACACTTCCCGGGCGAAAAATGTTTCCAATTTCCGCGAGATTCCCCATAAGCGACCTCAATTTCCACATTTACTTCGGATCGCGAGTACTGTCGGCCTTCTTCATACTGGATACAGAAGAGACAAGTTTTGACCTCGAATGAGATACATTCGTTTCCATATCTGTATTCTGCTTACTCTCGCAATCTGTTTCCTTTTTTACGTATGCAATTATGCAGAGCCCAGAAATCTCGGCTCGTACCAGATTAAAACCTTTCGGGCGCTCTAGTTTAGCATCTTCTCGACCTTCTCTGCCAACAAATTGCCTGATTGTTTGGTACGTACCACTGGAGGATCATGTTTTGGAACTCGTCCATTAGACACTTCCCCGGGTCATGCATGTCACCACAGGCGCGACGCACATTGAAGCAATTTCGGAGGGGTGTCCTTTACGAGGTGATTTCCGGCAAGTGAGCCTCTTTCAGCAATTTTAATCTCCATACTTGGTCGGTACTCAATGAGCACACGGTTATAATGGCATACTGCGATCTTGGTAGTCTCGACGAGTATTCGGATCCGCCGATCCCATATCCCTGAAGTGTCAATGTTTGATTTTCGTCGATCCGTAGTAGCGGCCATATGAATTGATATCAAACGATATTATGATTCCAATCCGTTGGCGTACGAATCTGACTCGCTGCTGATGTTCTCGGTACGGATCATCCTCACCTCCCATGCGGAATTAAATGGTACTAGAACGGGCCTTCCATTCTGTCTGACTTTGGACGATCCCATCATTACTTTCCCTCTGCGCTCTTGCTCGTGGTTATCCATGCAGTGTCTTGCGCATGACCTTGGCATCCACTACATTCAGCAATAGCAGTTGATTAGATGAAGTGGGATCATCCAAAGTGTGAAGGGAATGGTTGACATTTTCCATGCTTTCATCTGGCGTTCCGCTCATCACCGATATATTCTCCTGCACTCCCATCACGATGAGTTAATATACGTAATCCAGGGGATCTTCTTCCGATCGCTTTTTCACGTGGATATATTTTCATCTCGCTGGCATCCAGTGTCCCGCACATTCTACAAGGAAGCTGTTCATCAGATATTTCCACTCGAATCTCGTCGATCTGCTCAGGTGGCGGTAAGAGTAGCGGGCTAAGACCACCATTATATCGCCGAAGAATAAACATATCTCTTCGTCCGGTGCTTGGTCCCGAATGAACGCTGATCTAACTTTGCCCATCCAGATTCGCGCTCTATATTCTTCCTGATAATTCTTTCAGCTCTGTCATCGCTTAGATTCGGATCTTCTGAGTTATGGAACTTTCCCCGATAGTCGTACCGGTCGCGACTACTGAAGGTCGTCTTATTTCGGTCATCCACAGATCGTCCGTATCATATTCCGCGTTCTGATGGATCTCATAATAAGTGTCGGACCCCACCGATTCCATACCCACATCCGGTATGTCGTGGTTTTCTTGCGAAGGATAGAGAAAAGTACGGTGGTCCGGGTGATGGTTTGGCTGTCTGTTCATTCTTTGAGCCGTCCGTTGATTTCTCTCGTACTTAATCATTGCTGTATAAAAGAACCGACTTTGATTGTTCACTTTTTGATCTTTCAAACTAGTAGGTACACCAAACGATCTTGGTTGTGTGTCGATTTTGGCTAGTTCTTTGGGTGCGTCATACTGGCCTTGTCGATCCTGTCCTTTAGAAACGGTTCTCCCGATGGTCCTGGAACCTTCCGAAGATTGCTGATGTACCCGCCTGACTCGATCTCGGAATCAGCTGAGGCATGGTGAGACGATCCTAAGAGGTTCTCCCGAGATGAATATAAGGGTATAGCGATCTTGTTTTTAGGAGTAGTGGTCTATCTCACCAGGAGTATCATGACCTCTTTGAACGCACGGAATGCGTTCTTCAACTGTTCTAGGATTTATAATATCAGATTATCTCCATCAAAAATATTAGGGCATAAGCCCGTGTCTTTAAACATCAGAAAAATCAAAGTAATCGAGTCGATTTTGCTAATCACGGGCGATGGCATTACGATCGGCTTACCTAGGGACCGATCAATTTGGGCCGTAATATCTTGAACACTGGATCTGTATGAGCAACGTATTCAGGTGGCTATAATAGCACTGCAAAACCGCGCGATCCCACATTATGTTCGCCGTTTCAGTCTTCATGGGCGCTATCTTCACTAGGTCATAATCTGTCTTTGGCATCGCGATCTCGTCAAGGTCTTGATCGTATTCCTCTCTGACTCCGATCTTTAATTACACGATCTGATTGATATGTCGATCATCGACTTCCAATCCCGGCGCTCTCATCTTGTGGCTTCCCGGTATGGCAGGTTCCATGATCGTCTATCTTCGATTAAGGTCGGGTGACAAGTCGACGAGGGAATAGGGTTCAGCTTTCGCCAATTCTGCTTTCACCATTGAATTTTCATCCAGCAGATCGCTCTTTGCATAGCGATCTACGGTGGCCCCCGAAAGTCCCTAGGAGGGACTTAAGATTTATCTTCCGGATCGATCTCTCGATCTTTCTCTTTCTTTGTCATTTTTAAATCAGATCCTCTCGCAAAGCACCTCTGATCTGTAGTATTCTTTTTCTGCGTGTCTGCGTCCATACCTCTGTGGCTGACACTTCAATCACAGGTTCTTGCGTGATCTTGACATCTTTGCCAGTGGACTTACGATAAAATCCAACGGCCTCAGAAATTCGGGCACACGCACCATTTTGATGACGTTGATCTCACAAAATCGCTTGTGTGAGGGTCGATCTTCCACTTGCCCAGACTTGCTGAATCACGGAGGGGGTACTCCGATCCGTGCCTTGTTTTATAGCCTCGTGCTCACCTCGTGTACCCGTCGGTTGGGCTGGCTCGAGCTCTTAGTAATGGCCTTGAAGGATGTCAATCTAGCTGAGAGTTTGGGGTTGAGAGTTCGCTTTCGGTGCGGACATTTTCACACCACGAGCTGGAGTTCTGCGATATTGGTCTTGAATCGCGACGATCACTATTTGGAGATGTCGCGATCTTGATCTTGGATCGCACCAATCTCTATTTGTCTCCGGTATTGGGGTCTTCGCTGTGCGGAAATCTTCACTCATCAAATAATAGTATTGCGTCAATCTTGCCTCGGGATCGGTCCGATATGGTCTTAGGATCGGTCGATCTTGTCGGAAGTGTGGAGCTTGGGCCAGATAGCTTTCCCGTTTCGCCAAAATGAAACGTGCCGATCGATCCTGTAGATCTCTTCGATCTTGCTCGGTCTTGTCTTGAACTCCTTGTCCAGATCTTCTAAGTACTTGAGCCGTCTCGCGATCTTGTATCCAGTCCTTTGACGTTATTGCTGCTACCCTAGCAATTGAGCTGAGTGTGAGTGCTTGATCGATCCGGACCAAATCTCCGGGCTCGCGCTTCTCGATCTTGGCCAGCAATCCAAGATCAGTATTCAATTTCCTTGAAACACGCGTGCGAGGAGCCGTCGGGGAAGCCAAAGAAATCTTGCCCGGAAAATAGGGGGAACGCGCGTCGTGATCAGAAAGAGTAGAGTTGAAGTCCGTTCATTAGCCAATCAAATTACTAGCCAATCTATCTTTACACCTATTCATAACCGTAGGTCGTTCTCCAAACTGGATTTACCCTTTAGCCGGATCGTCCCCTTGAACACGCGTCGAAATTTCGTGACCTGTACTTCAATGATAGCGCCAGTATTCCATGTATCGTACTTAGAACACCAAAATAACCCAAATCCCAAATTATAGTACCAAATACCCATTCTTCGCGCTAAAGCTCCCAATAAATGACCAAAAATGCCAAATGTGTCCAAAATCATTTTTCGACGTCAATTAAACCAGATTCCACTAGCCCTTCTAGTCTGAACTTTTAAGACATCACTCAGGGACCTCTATTAAGTATATTCCTCATGCTTCAGGAGTCTCATCAGCGATATATCCATAATCATGAGGAAACTCGACCGATCAGATACTCAATTCGAGATTGTCGAGAATCAACACGGTACAATTCAGCAATAGATATCCTTCTATTCATTTTACGTGCTTCAGTATCATCTTTCATGGTTATCTGATCAACGAGACCTCCACACGTCTTGATATAGCTCCCTGGACTCACATAGGTATTCACACTTCCAGATCGGGTTATAACTAACTAAAATAAGTACTCCCATTGTGGGACCGGTAAAAAGTATCACGACCTGCAGGATGTTGAACCTTTGTCACAGAATCACTCCGCACCACCTGGTCTCACATGCACCTTTCCAGAGTAGTTCTGCCACAATCTTCACGATCGTTGCCGATACCGGTCAATATGACGTTTCACATGTCCGTAAATCGAAAAACCTTCGCGTGTAAATTTGTTACCAGTCTTCACCTGCTTCAACATTTACATTTTTGTCCTTGACCAACCGTCAAGCGGATAGCTTGCCTACATCCCTTTTCTTGTTCTAGATCACACTGTGGACATCATCTATATCTGCGACTCGTCTCAGATTGCTCCATGGAAATCATCCCTTCCTACGCCCCGTCTCAGTTCGTTCCATGTCTATCATAATGGAGACAGTTGGACCGGATCGCTGATATCCGTTGGGGTCATCTTTCATCTCCTATTGGATCGCTAGATCACTTGGTTTCAATTTCCGCCAGTAACTGACGTCTCAACTGGGTGGTCACCGATCCAGGTCTCAAAAATTTGATTAGTGACTTTACCATAGTACCAATGGTATAAGCATAAGAATGCTTAAACTTCGTAGTAGAGGCATCCGTGATTTGATTAAGGCGCCAATCTTGACTCGTTGCAACCCTTCTCCTCTTGCGCTGTGCGGACGTACGTAATGGAACTGCGATCGCCGCAGTTATAAAGATTGCTACGGCTACGATGATTCCGCAAATGTTTTCTGTATCGCAATATCTACTGTCCTCATTTTGCGTACCTACATCATATGAACGCAGGGCGGATATGTCCTCTACGACGAGTACTCCAACTCGTCGGATGAGCCAAACATCTTTTGGCGTAAAGACTTATCAAGACTGCCACGAGGTACAGCAGTCGTCTTGTCCGCAGCCACAGCCGTACAATTAGGATTTGTGTGCGACTTTGGGTCGGACAGGAGGATACTACTAGCCCAAACAGACAGACCTCTGTTCCGGTAGTCATCCATTAAACGAACACAGCAGCCGAAGCTGCGGATGACGAAGCTGAACGTGGATGACCATGTGCGCCATCAACAACGGGTGCTGCAAGCTGCTTATCAGCAGCAGGCGATGGTACGCCTGCTGCCGAGTTTAGTGTAATTGCTGTCCGGCTGCACGGGTTCGTGCAGCCGATTCAGTGGCGGTCTTGTTCGAGCAGCGCATAAAAAACGTGTCATGCGCTAAAAGTTGTAATGAGTTAGGAAAAACCAACAAGTGCTCTAATTTCCACAGAGCAACAACAAAAATGGTTCCTCTGGATTCATCCATTTAAAATCACTCTTTGTAGTGACTGTTTTTTAAATGAGGGGTGATGTAACGGGTATGCACGTTACATAACAATTGGTACATATTATTCAATTTTTGATTATTATCTAGTTGAATAAAAATTCAATCAACATTACTCGAGACGAGGTGATGTTAACGGAATGTTCACCTTGAGGATAATAATCTTTGGGTGCTCGACGTAATGAATGATGTACACAGTACATCAACCAGATTAACCACCATTCGCTTCTGGAAGCGCGCGATGGGGTGGTGAGCAATAAACCCATATAGGTGATTGTTTTTTTAAAATATTTCGATGAAGACAGAGATAATTTACTATAAAGGGCTCAATATATACATCGGTTCTACTTTTCTCTTTATAGAGACAGCTTTGCATTCTTGCTACTTCCTCGCGCTTTCCCAAGCCATGTGTACGTGACGTCAGGATTATGCATACTTGTGTTTAGTTAACCCTGTGTCTTACCATTCATTAAGTAAGAGCGTGCCCTGTTTTATAAAAAAATTATATTTATCAATATTACCTGTATAAGGTTATATCAATATTTATAACCCATTTGGATTTTTTTGCGTTGAATAATTAATATGAATGACATGTCACGGCCTCACCCCGCTGCAGTATGATACTTGCAAGGAATTATTTTTAAAAAAATACTCGAATAAGCTTGGTTTATGGCATATATGTCGATTATGCTAAATTCGCCGTATATTTTTCTTTTCTCTGTTTCGTGTACCTTTTGGGCCAAAAATCAATTCTTCGTTGATGCTAACCGCCCGTCGTAAATTTTGGAGTTTTCTGCTCAATAATACGGCGCCAAATTATTTAAGGAGTTTTATATTGTATTATAAATTTGCCCTAGGAATTGTGGTACACCCATATTTTTATACGAATCAATTAATATTTCGACTTGTCTGGATGCCGCTTCATTATGTGATGCATTTCATTGGCAGAAGTACCTTATACGTTAAACGACTGCGATTTCTTGAATGGTAGGTGGGCTATTGTACAACACATTGCAAATTTCTCGAAAATATACATGTGTGCATACCAGACTACAATTTTCAAATATGATAATGACACCTTAGAACTCGCTTTGTGCGACAGTGATTATCTTTTCTTATTCTTGAGAACATCAGTACATCGTCGCGCCATCAGGAATATGCGGCACAATTATGGCATTCAATTTCATCCCGTGAACATAATTAGAGTTCGTTTGCACCTCAAACTATGTTTGAGCTGCCAATAGGTACAAACGCGCTCAAATTTTGTACTATTTGCAGCACGAAAACCGTATTATATGGAGCATGGTTGCGATGTAACCTTGTATGTCCTCCATTAACATAATGACATATTCATTGTATCAAATGCTTTCAATGTGCGAGCGGGAAGACTAGTTGTTGAATTAGCCATTATACACCGTACGTATTGTTGCTTGGCGCGCGCAATAAGTGTATAAAGTACGGCACCTTCCATATGAGAAGGTTAGAACTAATTGATGATATAAATTGATGACTTAATATTTTTATTTCTAATAATTTATATTTCTACAACTAGGCGGTGGGGTTAAATAGAAACATCTTCCTCTGCGTACGTGTTACATAATGTAGCAGAGCATTATATTCACTTTTTTAGTCATGACCAGCTTCTTATCAGAGTCGTTAAGTAGTAGCCAGTGCACCGTTACAATACATTTGTCACAAGAAGATGGACAGTCGCGCAATGTACATGATGTTGACAAAACATACCTCAAGTATGATATTAAAGGACATAATTTACAGTTCCAAAGCGTCCGCGACAATGTCAACATATAAATTGATGGCGTGCACTCAACAAGGAAAACTAAGAAGCGACGCATTCTTCAGAAGTATGCTCACCAACGCTATAAATAGATCTGGGACCAAAGTCCTTACGCTGAGTGGTGGAAATAATGATATGTCCGAATAGCAGTCGGTGAGGAAAATTATGGACGTCCCTAACTTAGGAGCGAAGGAAATTGTACTAAAAAAACACCTGATAGATTATGTATCAGCTAAAACAATAGGAACGGCATTGTAATCACTTCTGTCTGTTTGAGCTTCTGATGTGAGTAGCTGGCACATGTATACAAATTATTGTTCGATATCGCCTGAAATCGTATGAGGTCTAATAAAAGAATTTTTACACGAGAAAAAAATTATGTAGGTACAGTACATGTACCTGAAATAAACCATGATATATTTGCAAGTATTGTGAGAAATATCTATAACCTGTTATATCTTATAATTTTTTGTCAACAAGCTACTTTCCACCCCATACTTCTGAAACTACGAAACCTAAGACTGTAGATTTTTTATGCACAATACTCGCTTCATTTATATAATATCAGATTTTGACTTGACTTTTTTTCAAATTTTTAATAGCCTAAACTCAGAGAATTAGTGGATAATGGCTCGTGTGTAGCCACATTTAGCCGTCTAAAGAACACTATGTTATCATATGTTTGCTTTTACTATATGAAAACTACCATTTTTATTATGGTTATCTAATCGCCTAATATAAAAAAATGATAGTTGGGACCTTACAATACGACCGATACTTCTTCACGGCGTTTTTGACGGTCTTCCCAGTCAGGTTCTTTTGATTGCCGTCCATGCACCGAAAAACATTTCGATCATGGCGGTGGATGGTAGTGATAGACGCGATAAATAGAACACGTGATTTTACTGTTGAGTCGGGAGTGGGAGCCCACAGATCTCCGGCATTACTTGCGTACAAAGAAAAATTGGATCGACACATAGGATCTGATACGAATAGCTTAAGATCGTATACTCAAACGTACCATATCGTAGGATCGTTGGTGACAAGAATGGAATCGGTGTTGACTCTGAGATAATTACTTTATAAGACGAATCTCACCATAGATCGCGGGGTGACCTTTGGTTCACGAGATTAGTAAGAGATAGCGATCCCGACCATGCATCGCGGTCCTGGGGTCAGCTTAATTTAGGTCAAATGTGAAGTACGCCAAGGTTTCAGAGACAGTTCTTAATGTAAGCCACATCAATACAAAGGGAGAATCCTTTGGAGAGGGAGACGGGTGGCTTTAAAAAGTCGTGATACAGATACATTTATTGCACTGTTATTTTTTTGATATAACAAAATAAAATTGGGTAGAAGTCAATTTTCCATGCATACACGTGGTGACTCTCCTCTGAGTTATAACGTGGCTAGTGGGGTCTTAAACCTATGTTATGAGCCTCCAAAACACTCACTCTGTCGGACTGCCTCTCGGGAGATGTACCCCGATCTCTCGAATGGACCTTGACTCGCCTTTTATATTGTCGGCTGGCGGTTTAATTTCATCGGTAGACTCGGACGGAGACGGAGATGTGTTTCCTTTGATAGCGGCGAACCTCGGGCTTCAAGTGTATATGTTTCACACGGTGGGCCAATAGGTGGCCGCTCGATCGGCTCGGTTGAGAGCGGGCTTCCTTCCAGATTATTTAATTAGGTTTCCTATCCTGTCCTTTTGTTCAATGAAAGGGTTTTTAATATTTTTTTTTCTTTACGGTGCTACGTAATCGCTAGCTTGGGAGACCGCTTTCGATTAGCGGAAAATCAGGGGAATTGCCGCTCGACAAAAAAACAGGCCAAAAAATTCAGGTTTCCTTCTTGCACTTGGTCTTGCCACGCAACTGTCTTCAACGAAGGCTTAAGAATACATCTTTTCAAAACAGGCGGGCAGTCTTAACACGATATATATATAGTCATCACCACGAGCCACGTGGATCGCAAATTAAGCAGTATTTATATGAGTCCTATTCATCAATATATCTACTTTATCCTCGAATGGTGCACTGACTCTAAAAGCGACCGGTTTGGAAAAGCCAGACGTTAAGGGAACGGGTCTAACAGAGAGGGGCCCAGGTCCACCGAGAAGGGACCGGGTCAACCATGAGAGACCCAGGTCTATCGACGGGGAACATTTTTACCAATAAGGTACCTCGGACGTCTTTTGTCAGTAAAGATAGGCCGGTGCCCTGCCAATTGTCCTTCCCTTGATTGGTCCTACAAGCCAGTCTTTTAGGAAGCTTTAACATCTTTTGAGGCCTCTTCTTGTTCGGACAACCCTTTCCCCGAGGGTGGCTTCTCACCTTTTTATTATTCGTACCTCAGTGTCAACTGCTCTTATAATGCACTTCACCACAACCGCCCTATGTTCTTGCTAAGTTGTACAGGGGCCTAAGTACGAGATTTTCTTCTCCATGTGAAATATGTATGTCTTACTGCTTAATCCCCCTAATATGAGCGTTTTCTTTCTCGTGTCCGCGCAGTAATGTATATGCCCGCATCTAGTTTCTTGCCTACCCCCGCGGTATCGCACCCCTCGGCATTATAAATCTTACCGTTCGACGATGTGGTAGGTCGGTCGCTGCACATATCATATTACGCCAATTCCGCTTGGCAATGAGCTGGCCGCCGACGCTCTTCGACTTCGACTTCGTTTTTTCTCTCTAAATTAATCGCGGGGATCCTCGTGTCTTAAGTTTTGTCGTCTCTCCCGGATTGTAGGCAAGTCGCTTCCGCGACACCTTCTGCGTACCCAGACGCAAGAACGGCGACCTTTTATTTGATCTCAATGGTCACGCCTTTTCGACCCCGCTAGGGAGCTAGACCACAATAATTATAGCGAACCCGTCGGTGAGCTCGAGCGACACAACCACAGCTGCCCGGTCGGTGATATCCGCGGCAAGCCTACAGCGACCCCGTAGATGAGCTTAATGCCGGTCTCCCCCACCACGGCGGTCAATCCATAGCGCGCGACCACCTCGGCCGTTCCGGTCGCTCGTCCATCTGCCTCTGGGGCTGGTCTAGCCGACATTTACCAAGCTCCACCGGACGTACTATTAACCTTGGTCAAGATAATCCGTCGTGTCCGAGCTTGTGAGGACCAACAGGCCACCCCTCCATCTCGCGCGACTACCTAGTTTGGCCAGCTTGAGCGTCTCGAGAGCCGCCTGCATGACCGTCTTCTCCTCACCCGTCGACAGCGAAGGCAAATTAGACGATAAAGGGCGCTAGCCGACCACTCGCGCTGGCAAACTGGATATCGCGAGTCCTAGTATTCCCTCTCTGCCGTAGGACTGAAAACCAAGGAATTTTTGTTCGCCCTCCATTTACTCTCCCAGGGGGCTAAAGCTTTGGTCGATGTTAGCTCCGATATGACGTAAACTCTCGTGAATAAGCTTTGCGAACGTAATCTCGTGTGCCGGAACTGTCTCGCATGTCTCCTATATCCGGCATGACGGGTCGGCTAGCATAGTCCCCGATCCGGTCCGGAAGTTCTGGTGGTGCTTCGTCTTCAATCACACTAAGTCCCTCCAGTGATTCCTGTAGCAGCTACCAAGATGGTGCAGGCGACTCCGGTTAAGTCGGGGGTCTTTAGTCGGCAACTAACCCAGGCCTGAAGAATTTAGTTACTGCTATCATCTGCCAAAGTTCCCCCCTCATTCTGCCGCGTATTCTTTCATTCCCCGTTCGAGCGTCTCGACCTTCACGAAACAACTTCGTCTTCCCGCCGTTCCGCCTTATAGAATTTCGGGCGACTTACATTTTCCACAGATCTAACGCGTTCCGCTACTTCCACCCATACGTTCACCACTTTTGATCCGACCGTAAACGTACCGCTTTGGGTCTCTGGGAAGGACCCTAGCCGCACCGCTGACCCGTCGCTCGATCAAGCAATCTTTATGTAGCATGATGCTGACAATAATTCGACCCTGGGTAGAAAGCGTACCTACCCTTAGTGAATGACGCGGACATGTACTCGCAACCTTTCTTCCCTCTCTAGTCAATAGTTATAATTCCTATTCACATGTTTTCGAGATCTTTTAGCCCGGCAAATTTGGAGCCATAAATGGTTGCCCTCATTAACTCGTTATCCATGATAACGATGGTCCCGGATAACTTAGTCGATCGTATGGAGTCGCCTTGGGGCTGTTTGGTCTTTCGTAAGGAATCTCCTTGGGGCTGTTTGGTCCATTGATAGGCTGCGTCGACCGATCCCACGGATAAAGTCCTCACTTGTGATCTAGTGATGATTTATAACCTATTAGCCGTTTAACCTTAAATTGATGGTCAGAGTCTCGTATTTTCCCGTCTCGTTTCGACTGGTGGGATAGTTTGTCGACTTGGTCGCCGCCTACAAACATATTGATAAAGTTTATAGCGAGGCACTATGGGAAGCGACCCACTGTCTGCAAAAGACCAAGGTGAAAGCGCAAACCAATTCCATCCTCGCGTCCTTCTACAACGCATGGGAGAATGTTTGGGACGAAGCGGTCCAAGAATACCGAACATTGGCCGATTTGATCGTCCAGGGGCTATATAAGGGTCACTGAGACTGTGGTAAAGTCACTAATCAAATTTTTGAGACCTGGATCGGTGACCACCCAGTTGAGACGTCAGTTACTGGCGGAAATTGAAACCAAGTGATCTAGCGATCCAATAGGAGATGAAAGATGACCCCAACGGATATCAGCGATCCGGTCCAACTGTCTCCATTATGATAGACATGGAACGAACTGAGACGGGGCGTAGGAAGGGATGATTTCCATGGAGCAATCTGGGACGAGTCGCAAATATAGATGATCTCCACAGTGTGATCTAGAACAAGAAAAGGGATGTAGGCAAGCTATCCGCTTGACGGTTGGTCAAGGACAAGAATGTAAATGTTGAAGCAGGTGAAGACTGGTAACAAATTTACACGCGAAGGTTTTTCGATTTACGGACATGTGAAACGTCATATTGACCGGTATCGGCAACGATCGTGAAGATTGTGGCAGAACTACTCTGGAAAGGTGCATGCGCGACCAGGTGGTGCGGAGTGACTCTGTGACAAAGGTTCAACATCCTGCAGGTCGTGATACTTTTTACCGGTCCCACAATGGGAGTACTTATTTTAGTTAGTTATAACCCGATCTGGAAGTGTGAATACCTATGGGAGTCCAGGGAGCTATATCAAGACGTGTGGAGGTCTCGTTGATCAGATAACCATGAAAGATGATACTGAAGCACGTAAAATGAATAGAAAGATATCTATTGCTGAATTGTACCGTGTTGATTCTCGACAATCTCGAATTGAGCATCTGATCGGTCGAGTTTCCTCATGATTATGGATATATCGCTGATGAGACTCCTGAAGCATGAGGAATATACTTAATAGAGGTCCCTGAGTGATGTCTTAAAAGTTCAGACTAGAAGGGCTAGTGGAATCTGGTTTAATTGACGTCGAAAAATGATTTTGGACACATTTGGCATTTTTGGTCATTTATTGGGAGCTTTAGCGCGAAGAATGGGTATTTGGTACTATAATTTGGGATTTGGGTTATTTTGGTGTTCTAAGTACGATACATGGAATACTGGCGCTATCATTGAAGTACAGGTCACGAAATTTCGACGCGTGTTCAAGGGGACGATCCGGCTAAAGGGTAAATCCAGTTTGGAGAACGACCTACGGTTATGAATAGGTGTAAAGATAGATTGGCTAGTAATTTGATTGGCTAATGAACGGACTTCAACTCTACTCTTTCTGATCACGACGCGCGTTCCCCCTATTTTCCGGGCAAGATTTCTTTGGCTTCCCCGACGGCTCCTCGCACGCGTGTTTCAAGGAAATTGAATACTGATCTTGGATTGCTGGCCAAGATCGAGAAGCGCGAGCCCGGAGATTTGGTCCGGATCGATCAAGCACTCACACTCAGCTCAATTGCTAGGGTAGCAGCAATAACGTCAAAGGACTGGATACAAGATCGCGAGACGGCTCAAGTACTTAGAAGATCTGGACAAGGAGTTCAAGACAAGACCGAGCAAGATCGAAGAGATCTACAGGATCGATCGGCACGTTTCATTTTGGCGAAACGGGAAAGCTATCTGGCCCAAGCTCCACACTTCCGACAAGATCGACCGATCCTAAGACCATATCGGACCGATCCCGAGGCAAGATTGACGCAATACTATTATTTGATGAGTGAAGATTTCCGCACAGCGAAGACCCCAATACCGGAGACAAATAGAGATTGGTGCGATCCAAGATCAAGATCGCGACATCTCCAAATAGTGATCGTCGCGACTCAAGACCAATATCGCAGAAATCCAGCTCGTGGTGTGAAAATGTCCGCACCGAAAGCGAACTCTCAACCCCAACTTCTCAGCGAGATCGACATCCTCCAAGGCCATTACGAAGAGCTCGAGCCAGCCCAACCGACGGGTACGCAAAGTGAGCACGAGGCCATACAACAAGGTACGGATCGTAGTACCCCCTCCGTGAGTCAGCAAGTCTAGGAAGCGGAAGATCGACCCTCATATCTGCGAATTGGTGAGATCGACGTCATCAGAGGTCTTTTACGAATTTTTACTTTTCGATTCGTCAACACTTCATGCTATTGGTGTCAAATCAAACGATCATTAATTGAAACATGAAAATCGCATTAATTGTTTTCAGACGTCCAATGTACCATGGCAACCGCAACGGAGACGAAGTTTCTTTCGTACATGCGTGGAATACCTTCGTCGCCAACAATCAAAAATATTGGCCGGGATCCTTGTCTGGGAAATTTTTTGGAGTTCGCAATAAGTTTGAACAGTAGCTGTAGCTCGCAATAACTTTGAATGGAAGCCGCCGACCAGTTCTGAAGTTAGATTGAAATGGGTTGCTCTAGAGATAGGCTTACCGTGCCTCTTATCGGGAGAAAAATGTAAAAATTGTGCTGACAACCCTGTTCGTACCCCTTAAGAGACCTTACTCCCTAATTCGGCCTATTGAAAGGCGCGCATTTCTTCTGAGATGTACACAAGGATTAAGGCTTTTTGATTCCTTGAAGAAAGCCCCGGAAGCTCGCTCGAGACTCATAGTTTGATGATGGAGGGCCCCTCGATTCGCAAACTGTTTGTCTCGGTGTTTTGCCCGTCGATAACGGGGACATCGATCATCAGCTGAGAGCGAGGTTCTCATCTGCTCCACGAGGTTATATACCCCCACCACTGGTCGAGATAACTCGTGCTCGATTTTAGATCGTTTCGGTGTTTTAAGATAAACCCCACCAGAAGCCGTTTACCACCGCTTCGGTACATTAAAAGATGAGGACAAGAAAAAAAACCTATTTCGAGTCGTTCGACTCACCATCTCGATTAACACGAGATGAATCGCGCAATCGCTGGATTGCGCTAGAAACTAAAGCAAGCGAGGCACAGACGCTATACTCTGACCAATTAGGTGCAAAGCTTCTCAAGGAACAGATGGCTGATTTTGCGAAGGATCGCGCCGATTTCACCGTTGCACAGCTCCAGGTCGAACGGGATATCCTTTACCGGTTTTAAGAGCTGGCGGTAGCTCGGAGAGATATCTCTCGACCGCGTGGACAGGTCTCTACGCATCCCAACTGGTAGCCTGGAGCGCTAGCGCAAGAACCTGATGGAGTTTCGTAGATGTGCGGGTTATCTTCACCATTAGAAGAGACATCGCCCTGACAGTATGGGCGGAGACTCCTTACGTAAACATGGGATGTGGTCGCATCCTACATGGCAGCTTAATTGCGCGAGCGTTCGCTTGTTGGAGTAGCACACGAAAGGGTACAATGCACTTGGGAAGTAGTCTCCTGCCCTCTCCCGTTAGTCACTGTTTGTCTGGGCATATTTACTGTTAATTGTAGGTATGAATAACCTCTAAAAAATTAAAGAACAGTTGATCTTCTATTCTTGCCAGCGTTCCGTTTCTACCAGTTCACGACGCGAACGATGAAATCCTGCACGAAGCGGATCACTGCTTCGCATGCCAGCTGAAACCTTTCTGCTTAAAGAGGAATCGTTTTGTTTGGTTAGCCTTTTGCGTACTGCATTAAGCGTCGTCTCCTCTGTCTGTTCATCAGCGAAGGCATCATCGTCCACGCTGAAATAGTCGTTTGTGATGATGTAAACACCAGCATCGTCATCGTCGTCTGACTCAATATAAGCGTCATCACTATTATTGGGATGAGCTCCATCTTCGATGTCGACCTGATCGACATAAGCATCATACGTGACAACGTTAGTGTCAACATGGGATGATAAAGAGCCAAAACGGGTTTTGACCGTGCGAATCCCTCACTCTTATCCACGATTTACACTCTAAGGGGTGGGTAGACGTGAGAAGTGTCAACATTTCACGAAGAACGGTGTCCTGGGTCAAATGATGGATTGAACTATTGATGGCGAATTTTAATATCGGGACAAAACTCGCTCCAGATAGAGAATGTGTGGACATGGCCTCGAATAATCTCTTCGAGAACACGGTTTGCACGCTATGTCTGACCATTCGTTTCAGGCTTCCAGGTGTTGACATCTTAAACCCTTTTGAAGAGATTGGAACACGACTTACCAAAAGTCCGCCGTGAAATGAGGGTCACGGTCAAACACGAGATCACGGGCAACCGTGAAGTCAGAATCGTGTCGATAAAGACACGATCACAGCCTTGTGCTTGAAGGACTCGGGTACTGCAATTAGAAGCACTATCTTGCTGAACCGGTCAAACATCACAATATAATTATGATTCTTGTGGTCATTGTCAGGAAAAACGAAGACGAAGTCCATGATAACGGGCTCTCATCACTCTACCAGAACATGTAGAGGTTGTACGGGTTCTGGGGGAGAACGACTAGGCTTCACCCGTTGACAAATTTCGCGATCACAAATGTACTCGCGCACAAATTCATACTGACAGAACCAGTTAAAGTCATGACTACACCTAAAGTAAGGCTTTTCTTTACCTCGATGAAGGCCTGTTGGGGCATCGTGACACTCATACATGATGCGCAAGCGCAGAAGTTTAGGAGCGGAATCGACGACACAAAAAGTGTCGCCCACAACGGCTGTTTAGTACAGCAATCGGTTGCGAGTCGTATACCGATCCAAAGAGGAACGGTACAGATCCGGCAAATCCGACAAGGACTTCCGGGACGGGTACGCAAGATGACCCATCAAACAAGGATATTCGTGTCTCCTGCGTATGCTTTCCGCACGTCGTCGATTAAACTTGACGAAGGAACACTGACCGTAAGTGTCGAAACAGTGGGATTTTCCTCACTGTTGAAGTGCGCGCCCGGATCAAAATCGGGCCGACGCGATAACGCATCCGCGACGAAGTTCGGTCGCTCTGGTTTATATTCCACGGAGAAGTTGTACTTTGCGAAGATGGACAGACATATCGACATCCTTTGCGAGATATCTGAACTGTTTTCGGCCGTGCGTAGAGACGCATGGTCCGTATCGACGATCAACGGTCTATCTCCCAAGAGATAGACCCGAGACATTGCCAAAGCATATTTCATGGCAAGTAGTTCTTTGTCATGTACTGGGTAGTTGCGTTCAGCTGGCTGCAGCTGACGCGATTGATCAAAGACGACGCGCCCTGCGCCGTCTGTGTCGTATTGCATCAACGCACAGCCGATCGCAAAATCTCTGGCGTCGCAGACCACATGAAATCGTCTGCCGGATCTGCAATCTCCAAGATGAGCAATTGCATCAAGCTCTGCTTGATACTTTCAAAGGAGCGCTGGCAGTCAGCGCTCCATGACCACTTCACATTTTGATTTAGTAACCGAAAAAGATGCACATTCATCTCGGCGTAGTTGCGCTAGTACTTGTGCAAGTACGCCGCTAGCCCAAGGAACTTTCGAAGTCCCTTGACATCGACTGGTACTGGCCAGCCGATAATCGCCTCGATTTGTTCGGGATCAGGGCGTACACCGTGTTTACCCACTATGCAACCAAGAAGTGGCATTTCGCTAGCCGCGAATATACCCTTCTTGAGGTTGGCATATAACTTATGCTTGCGCATAAGATATAGTACCCGACGAACGTGTATTCTTTGAACCTCTACGTCCGTCTTTCCGTTCATGGACCGGATGCAGACGAACACATCGTCGAAGTAACTCGATGCGAAGTCACGCACCGGTATCAACAGATTTGTTACACATCTGTTGAATGTTGCACGGGCGTTGCTCAGCCCTTGTGGCATCACTAGCCACTCCAACAGCATACCGATGGGGGTGCTTACAGCCGTGGACGGTATGTCCCGTTCACGCATGAGGATCTGATAGAATCCGTCCATCAGATCCATGGACGAAAAGATGGTACTCTTTGACATATTATCTATGATTACGTCCTCCCTCGGCATCGGCGTCTGAGCCGGTACCGTTGCAGCATTCAACTTGTTGAATGCGTGCAGTATCCGCCATCCGCCTGTGGTCTTTTGCACACAGAAGGTCGGAGAGCTGTGAGAAGAAGTTGATTCCCTCTCATGAACCGCTGCAAATCGATCGGCAAAGAACTTGTCGATTGCTAGTACTTGTTCACGAGGCAGTCTCCGCAGCTTTATTACACAGTACTTCGAGCCCGGTTTGAGCTCGATCTCGTGTCGAGTGCCTTTGTTCTTAGGCAAATCGCATGGCACGGTTTCAGGGAACATATTTCTGAATTTGATCAAATTATTATACAAAGGATTTACCTTAAGTGACTCCCAGGATTGAGACGTGTATCGCTTAATCCGAGTCTTCTCATCGAGGTCACCTTTTCGTCCATCGATGAGATACTGATAACCCGTTTGTTCTCAGCAAATTCGGTGGCCAACCGAATATTGGCCACATACTCATCCTCTGTGATGAGTATTCAGATCTGCTTGACTTTGCCACTACGCAGATCACGCAAGAACCGTTTCGGTTCTACCGTTTGCAACTGAGTTATCTCCGAAGTTAACTTCGGAGGCGCAACCAGATCAAATGTATAAGCGCCTACGCTTGATCCGTCATTAACTCAAGACGTTTAACGTCTCGGTTTCTTCCTCGGAAATTGCTTCCACAGGTTGCTGAGGGCCTGATCCCTTAGCAAGCGACTCTTGAGGAATTTCTTCCTCAAGTACGTGGGGACTTATTCCCTCGACGTCTTCCGACTGTGGCTGTGCAACCACAGTCAGGCACCGATCCTCTACGGTCGACTCTCCAGTCGACCTAGGATGTCCATGTTGCCCCTTGAAGGCAACATGTTTCTTTTGTCTAAGATGCTGCCCGCTAGGCATGCATTTATGTCCCAGCCCACTCGACTTATTCGAGTGGTGGACCTTTGGCGCAGCCTGTACTCCTGTACAGCCGCCGGGAGCTTGCTCCACAGTGTAGTGATCAACTATACTGTGATCTTGTGCAGTCGTGCTAACGACCTTACCGCAATTGAGGCCATCGCAATCACTCGCAGAACATCCATACGCTTGTGGACGCTCCAAGATGTTCATCAGATGGCCATCTGATGAACAAGCGGCAGGCATCTTCACGGATCGATGCTGCCAGCTCACCCTTGGCTCGTACTTTCTGAGCCAAGGTAATCCCAGGATGACATCGAATTTGTCATCCAGATCTAGCACGATGAAGTCATCATCGTACTGCTCGCCCTCCAACGTGTAGTGGATTCCTACTACACGTTTCTCAACGGTTATCGATGCGCCTGTTGCAAGGCGCACCGTCATCCTCGTGAGGGGAATGTCGCGCTCAACGAACTTGAGCCTACGACCCTCTAGTGACTGGCGACGAACAAAGTTGTTCGACGCCCCACAGTCTACTAGGGCACGAAGCGACAAATCATTTGTCGCTTCCAACTTCAAGGTGATGAGCGAAACGTCATCACCAGGTGCAGAGACACACAATGATTGTGTATCTGGAGCAACTTTCGTCAAGAGATTTGCAAATTCTCTTGAGGTTGCTGGATCAGTAGAGCGCTCCGCCCCTACTGACCCCGACCATTTTTTGATGGTCCGTCTCGCTGTTGCGGCTTTGCAACAGCGCTGGACCCACGCCCATTGCCCTTTCTGGCAAATGGTCGTCCATTTCGCTCAGTACTCCTTTGGTACTGGACGTGGAGCACTACACTCGTATGCGTAGTGCCCTAACTTCTGACAGCGATTGCACCTCTGCAATCGCTTGTTGTTTGAAGAGCGAGGTCTCTCGCTCTCAACATAGCAGAGGTCCATTGGTTCTGGACCTCCGATCTCTTGTCGTCTCGGTGGACGATAAGAGTTTGAGCTAGCATGAGCCTGTCTCATGCTAAAGTCTTCCTGTTCCGCGGCTGATATCGCTTCTTCCAGCGTATTCAGCTCAAGGCGGAACAGGTGGCTCCTGACGGGCCCCTCTGCGAGCCCTTGCATGAACACCGTAATCAACGTGTGTTCATGGACTGGGTTAGCAGTTATACTACTCGCGAGGAGTCGTATATGTTGAGCGTAAGCGTGCACATCACGCTTACCCTGCTTGAGTTTCAGGAGCTCTGAACGAGCCCTGAACTCAGCCCGTGGCGGCTCAAACGTTTGTCTGAGCCGGGACTTGAAGTCATCTAGCGACCTAAACACGTTTGGGTCGGTACTCTCGAGCCCTAAGGCCCCAGTTTTGGCACGCCCTGCCAAGTGGGTCTGAGCAAATGTGAGTTTCATTTGCTTATCTTCGACGCGACGAGCCCTTAGGGCTCTGTCGAGTTCGACAAACCATAGTAACAGGGAGTCCTCCGGTACTCCACTGTACTAGGAGATGTCAACCTTCATGACCTCGGGACGACGCGCATGCGCCGTCCCGCCCACAGCAGATGGAATTGCTGCTGTCTCAACAGCTCCGTCTGTTGAGCACCGAGTTCTCTCAACTGCTCGGCCTGTTGAGAGCCTTGCTGGTGAAGCAAGGCTACTTTCTACCTCTCGATGGTAATTTCATTTTGAATGAACTTGGCGATAGCGGCATGTTGTTGGACTCTGTCTAGAGACTCCAACATGGCGCTAATGACGAGTTCGCCTACGGTAGAACTCATTCGTTCTACCGCACCCCATTCGATGTCACTTAAATGGGTAAACCCTTCACGTGTGGCGTGAAAGGTCTCTTCATCATCAAACATGTTCATGTTGGATGTTGTGGTCCTTAGAAGGACTACAAAGTGATACCAGGTGTAACGGGGCACACCATTGCATGAACTTAACGCAAGGGTTTCGGTGCGCCCGACAGACGTACACGAGCCAAACGAGGAAGCGTAGATAAGGTAAAATCAGAACTGTCATATTATTATAATTAAGTCTTTAACCACGGTCTCTCTGTTAGACTTAACTTAATTATGTTATTATAACTCAGTGTATGGTGACGTGT
>CANTFL010000309.1:0-21456 GCA_947650285.1 Hyaloperonospora brassicae | reverse complement strand
CACATCTATCCATCAATAAACCGATGGTTCGGCGAAAAGCAGCAGCTGCATTATAGACAGTGGAAGGTTGAGATCAATAGCGGAGCTGAAACGAGGCCTTGGAAGATCGCAAAATATGCTCTCGATGACTTTAAGGATGAGGATATCGAACAAAAGCAAATTCCGCAAATGTTTTAGGTGTGAGTACGCGTTCGTATCCATATTGTTTTGTATGGTCAATTTAGTATTTGTATTAGAACAATCGCTATTACAAAATTGAATGTGAGTATCTTGCCCATCACGGACCAACCGAAACGTCGGCGCGACAGATGAGGATTGATGGTCACAATAGCAATTAGAAATTGCGAATTCAGAAGAAAAAAACGCTTTGACGATTGGCATTCCTATGTCATAAGCACTAGATAAGCAGCAACGGCGATAATGATGAGGTTATCTATGGCGAGAAAAAATAAATAATATGTATATGCAGTACCCCCAGATGCACACAGCAGCCAGCACAGCAATCTTGGAGAAAATTGAAGACCACTAGATTAAAGAAAGTTGTTCCATCTTCGTGAACAATTGCTAAAGCAGAACCTTTGATAGATAGATATTAAATTCTGAATGAGTGAAGCCTTATTTTCACGGCAAGAAATTTTTACAATCCACATGTATTACACCATATCAACAAAGTGGAAAATAGAGTAGAAGATTTAGGCATTGACATGATAACATCATCCTTAAACGCGTGTAAAGGATCCTAGGCAACTCATATACGCTTAAGATGCCGCTTAGGGTGCCCTAGAATCCAAAAAATTAAGGTTATATTTCTTTCTTGCAAATCGGTACGCGGTCACAATCCGAAACTAATTGTATCCGTCACGTATAATTACCTAAAAGATAGTCTTGCGGTCATATAACATGTTTGCAGCCGTGTAAATCAAATTCTAAATCTTAACACGATATCAGAACATGTTCTGAAACGTTTGACAGAGCTTCACGCACAAACATGTCTCCCGCTTGCTAAAAGATGTAAAAGAGCACGACAAGACTGATCGCTCTTCATATAAGATATTTATACCGATATATATAGCCCTATCAGTGGAGAAACCTTTTTAACTCGCGCTCTTATTCTCACACATCTCCCGGGACATGCAATTCATATGTTTAGCGTCCACTGGCAGAATAATAGGGTCAGTCGGGATACACTAGGCTACTCCTCCACCGTCCTATCTGGTGGCGGAAACCCAGTTGGATAGCACTCAGTCGTATACGCTGCAGAACTACCGCTGCGAATCGCGTCAAAGATAGTACCTCGTCGTTCCTATGGTTATCGACCTCAAAGATACAGATTAATACCTCATCCTAGCCGATTGCTGATTTCCATGTCTCTTTGAAGATTGTGGAGAACTGTAGCTAGTGAATCGCAAGTGCGATCGCATGACATTTTCGATCGCGTTCGTATACTTGTTGCAAACATCAAGAACATTTGATTAAAAGTAGATCTGTCCCATTCCATCATATCTCATCACGGAGATATTTTGCACCGAGCGAGAGGATCACACCGGTTTTATATGATAATTATCTGATGGTCCAGCGATTACGACCATTATGTTGACGTACTCATCAAGCAAGGAAGGATGTTATCTTTATGGCTAAGCCATTAGGGTAGAAGCGTAAAGATTATGTCAGAGCCATTAGCTTAAAGGAAAAAACCATGGGTAAATTTTAGTCGTATAATTTAGGATAAATGTAACAGCCGAAGAGGGATCGTTGTAGGCGTAAAAGTAAAATTATCTTGGAAAGATAATCTCGAGATGATTTTTTTATTGCAACATGTAGGAAGAAGGTCGTTCAGTTGATCTTAAGGCAGTCTCTACCCTTTGCAAGTGCCAAATTGCCGTAAACTACGCTATAAAGCGCGATCCGCTGAGTGCAAGGTGGCAAATCAAGTTCGCATTTGATGTTGCATTTTTGATGGTCAAATCTGCAAAAATGTACTTTTCACACACTAAAACAACACTATTGCCGTGATAAGTCGGCCAGTGCAGCTGATGCATTAGAGTCAAAGGATATTCCATGCCGTATGCCACTTTGGGTTAGATTGTAAATTTCACCTAACCATTTCCATTAAACCCCCTTCAGAAGATTTGTGAGCTTAGCAGCTTCTTAATTAGACAACTCCTGTGACTTTAAGCCAAGGATGGAACCCATGTTATCGCATCTATCAGCGTAATTTACGCTGATAGCTCCCTTGAATCGCTAGAAGCTTCACCAACCAGATCCATTTGTAAAAATCTTTTTGGACCTTCCACAGTATGGTGAAACAGAATGTGGTGGATCCGGGTTAGAGGTGGAAGACGTAAAACTCGAGGAATCTACGACAATGGGAGATCGTGACACTTCTGAGATCGCAGGAGTAACCATGGATTGACGGACCGAAGAACGAGACCGCAAATGAGCGTTCAACGTCTCAGCTCCAGATGATCCAGCAGAGTCTTCCCTAACCTTCGACGCCGGTATACGCGACTTCTGCTTGCCGCGGAAAGGATGTCGCCGCGGTAGATCTTGTAGTAGCTTGGTGGATCCGGCAATAGCTAGATCCTACTAACCCTTCGCCTGGGGACGCTTGGTTGATCCGCCCATTGCTGGATCTGATGGGTTACCACCCGACGATGTTTTGCTGTATCTGGAGGATGAAAAAACCCGGCGTACTCCCTCTCTAAATCCTCTTAGTAGATCTGCTGGTGGCTGGATCCGATAGATATCCCATACGGGATCGCTTGGAAAAAGTGGGCGTGAGTTGATTCGTCGAGAGCGCTACCTCGAACGCGTTTGTCGGACTGAGTGGTCGGACCAGCAGCTACATCTGCTGTCGTAACCGGTAGATCTGCTGTGGCAGTTGGAAGTATCGGGGATGCTAGGCGAGCAACGGAATCAAGGATCGAATCTCGGTCGCGAATCGCTCGATCCTGCTTAATCTTCAGACAGCCGACTAATTCTTGATATCGAGTGAGCTCTTTGCTCTGGATCGAAAGTTTCTTCGTAAGTTCGGCGGTGGAGGTACGTTGGCGCAAAAGATGAGCTTGAGACTGGTTGGAAACACTCAGCTTATCTGTAGCGGAAGCCAAATTTTTCTGTGCCGATGCCATCGGCAGTTGGAGCATGTCTTGGATTACGTGCAGTTTGATCTTGGCCTTGTAGAGCGCGGTTTTGAGCTGCATGATCTCTTCGGCCAGATCTGGGCGCGAAAGTATTTCTTGGTGTTAGCCTTTACGCTTCCGAGCCGCCTTCAGAAAATCCTGACGCAACTGCTCATATTTCTTTGCATGTGAAGCACAGATGGAGCCGCGGACGTATGTAGATCCCGCAATCTTTTTTCAAGCTTATCATTGCGGGTCCTTTTATCTCGCAAACGTGCTTCCAGAAACCGGTACTATTCCAGCATCGTTTGCTGGGTGTCGATCTATTCGAACAAGCGGGGTAACGGTTTCGGAAACCTCCTGGCGACTTGGAACCGTGACTATATCACTACGCGAATCGGAAGAGGATCTCAGAACCCGCCGGCGCAGTATGATACGAGGCAGGATCCTTCGACATCCGACGGGCGACCAGCGTTGTGGGGATCGTCGCATATGCCTGTACAACATCCGGCAAGTCAGGATCCGTTGACCTTATATTGAAGAACAGTAGACTCGGGTGGAGGGCCAACGTGTCGGGGAAGATCCTCACGGGTTAACGCCGACGACTCCAAGGCAGGTCTCTGCGGCGAAGAAGTAGTGGACCAAGGGTTCATGATGCCAATTTTCTGCAGATCGGGTATACAACTAGACTGATGCTGCCTGTCAGCTAACGGTACAGGGGACTATTGTGTAGAAGCGAACCATAGAATGAAGAAAAAGCTGAAGAAGGATTACCAACCGACTCCGATCAAGTACAAATTGGACGGGTGGATCACAACTGCCAGACCTGACCCCTTACAGGATCTGGTCTGAGAAGGAATTCGATTTGAGAGGTGATACAGTTGGGAGTGGATCCAGCATCTGGATCAAGAAAGGATCAGGGACCACGATCGAAGGATCCGGTATCGGGATTCTTGCCAACGTGAATACGGATCAAGAGTGGGATTCAGGATCCAGATCCAAGTCAGGGGTAGGGGGTAAATAAGGGACCAGCGGTGTGCAAGAGACAGGGGTGCTTGCCTGGCGACACTTGGCAAGTACTTTCTCTATAGATAGGCTTAACTGGCGACGCGTGGCAAGTACCTCCTGTATAGATAGACTATATCGTAGGTTTAGCGGAACTGGTTGGCTAACATCAAACAGAGTTCAATTTACTTCAAAGGACACTCGTCGCTTCTTCCGAGCAGGGTCTTTGGCCTTTCGACGATCAAAAACCACGCTCCCGTCTACCCAAGTATCGCACCTGGATTATTTGGCCAAGTGCATAAAGGACTCCCACAAACAACAAGCCAACTACGATGGAACGCAGCAAGAACTCAAGTGGGATCAAGATCGCGAGACGGCTCAAGTGGTCAGAAGGTCAAGCAGATCAAGATCTACATTTGGAAAGGGCAATATCAACAAGATCCGGGTATCTCATATCGAGTGCTCCCAAGTAATTAGTGACCAAGTGAGGATCCCCACGCGATCACCCCATCCCCAACCACGGTCAAGCTAGGTATCGACACGGAGACCACCGAGAAGAGTGCAACCCTTCCTACCGACGGGTACACAAGGTGAGCAAGAAGACACATAGCACGGAATCGGGGTACCCCCTCAAATAGTCGGTTGTCTGTGCAACAGTGAAGAGGCGGGATCACATCAGCATTTTTTTGGACCCCGCTCCACCACAGCAACACGGCGTGCCTTCCGCCAGTCGAAACCGGAAGTAATACGGAAGGCGGGATCGCGTTATCAGCCTCCGAGTTAGAAGGTGCGGACGATGCAGAATCCATGGGAGTTGTGGATGCAAAGTCGATTGACACTGTATGTTGACTTCCGATGCAGGGGACAGTTGTGGAGAAGCGCAGAAGAATTATGATGGAAAGTGTGAATCGCGCCTACCGCATTAGGTGCGAGATCAATTTAATTGGTGGATTGCGCTCAACGATAGGCCCGTTGGCACAAATGATGGTGTTACACGAATAATTGACACGAAATGACTGTGAGAATTATACCGATTAATCCACCTAACGCTCCTGAAGGAGTATAGTCAAGGATCGAGGACTGAACGATCACGATCCGCGAACAAGGGATTGGATCACTAAGGTACAAGAACCGGATCGCTCGAAGAATGAACATCGACTAGAATACTGAATTGCTAATGATAATGGATAATGGGTGAATTAGGAAGCAAGCTGGAAGCGTAGATCGTCAAGATCATCAAAATTGCAAGGTCTCAAAAGTAATGGCGATTCGACGATGGATGCCCAATCAAAAACTCGAGAGATTGATCACGATCCATCCTGGGTGTGTAATGCTTAATTATCGTGGACGCATAATTGGTGTGAACACATAATTCGTGTGGATCACATACCGCGATCCACTACCCCGCGATCCACTACTCTGCGATCGCTACCCTGCGATCCACTACGGAGTATCTTCTGTGAACCACCTGATACACGAGGTAAATTCCATAGACAGGAGACACGCAACATCAGACCTAGCGAACATATATGCATAGTTATAGGTTTTGGATTTGGTTGGTTGACATTAAACAGAAATAAATTTGCAACGAAAGTTACGCGTCCACTTCTCTCGGGTAAAAAATCTGGCCTCCCGTTGAATAGAGAGTCACCTCGTCTTTACAAACTTCGCCTTTGAATTATTTGGCCTGGTGGAACATCAGTTCTCAAATCCCCCAACTGCAATCGGACGCAGTGAACCTTACGGTCCGGATTCAAGATCACGAGACGGCTTGAAAGGTCTGAAGGCTCGCGAATCAAGCATCACCTTTGAATACAGGCTATTCTGGGAGAGCGCTAAGCATACACGCAATCGAGTCAAGAATTTCTACTCGATCTACACCACGTTTGACCAATGCAAAATTACCATTCGATGACCCCTATCACCAAAAATAGTCAAGTTCATCTCCAGCCCAAGTCCACGAAGAAGAGCGCAAGCCGCCCCACCGACGGGTACACAAGGTGAGCAAGAAGACACAGAGCACGGAATCGGGGGTACTCCCTCCGTTAGTCGGTCGTCCGGGCGTCTATGGATGGTCGGGATCACAAGATATTTGTGATCGTCACTGCACCACAAAACTGACTTAAGGCTTGCAATCTCGGATCGAGATCGGCAGATCGGATCGAAATCGCGAGTTCGAATCGGGACCGCGGTTTTCAGTTAGATTCGGCTTTAGCTTAGGTAACCATATCATCATCACGGAAAATCCCACCCTTATCATACACCAATCTCACGATCTGGTACGTCAGAGTACTGGGTCGTGAGCCACTCTTTCCCGATAGTATTTTTTAATCAGTATCCTTATCGGAATTTACTGACGCCTTCGATCTGTTGGCACCTACGCTCTAACTTAACGATAAAACCTTGTGATTGCCTTCCCACATCTTCATGGCAGCTTCAACGTACGACTTCAGATGAAAAGGGGCAATTCGGGCGCCTTAGTCGATCTCGCCACCATCAGGGTCATCCTGCCACAAATCAATGCAGCGCTGGACGGTCTCAAATGGCATCCGTTGAAGATATAACGAATCTTCTGATTCCAAGTTCAATATTACTTGAGCGTACGGAGGAGATCCACTATATTAACTTTTCGGTGTGACCAAGATCGGCGTGATCGCTTGATCCGGTGCCTTGTAATCGATCTACTCATCAATGGCCAGCTCAACCTTCTTATCTGCTCTATCGCAACTACGATTCCTCAAAATTTACGAAACGAAACGACCTGTCCGCTATGAATACTTGGTAGATATCGCATTACAATAGCGTATACGCATCGAAAGATCCAGCTGTAAATACCGCGTCTTTTAGCAACTGCATCGGACTACGGGTCACTTTAGCTGGTTTGAGGGTGAGACATGAGGTAATGTCGGCATTCGTTGCGGACCGATTAGCAGTATTTGAAGATCTTCAGCACTGCATCACTCGACAATAGCTTTTTGAACTCCTTCCAGTGGTAGTCTTTCGCCAGCATTTCGACCTGCCAGTCATCGAGCCATCCCGTCATCGTGTCTTCATCGTCCATAAATTTAATCCGCTGCTCGAATGTTGTCATGATGCGATTGTGTGGATCAGATCAAACATTTCGGTCCTGTCGATCTGATCCAGCTTTGAGATCGTGTGGTATTTATCTAGCTACGTCTTTCAATACTCACTCAGGCTTCACGATCTTCGTCTTTGAGATTGGTTAAAGGGTCTTGTGATGTCCATGATTCGTAAAAGAGATTTCTCCCAGCAAAGCATGCTTTGTAGCATGACCCGCGCTGGTCTCCAAAAAGACATTAAGAGGAGGAGGAGGTTTACCTTCCAGATAGACAAGTCGATCTTTCTCTTTTATTTTTCATCATCAAAACCCTCCAAAACCTTAAAATACCGGATATCATAAAAGTTTTCGCGACTATGACGATCCCTCAGCCTCTGACGCTTCCATCCCAAGTTCTGTCTTCTTCTTCTTTACTCATAACTCACGGTACGATCTTGATTTAATACAAGGACCGGGCACGCACCATATCGTGATGGAGAGGAATTCACACATTTGCTGATACGATCCCGCCTCTCCACTTGCTTTCAGACGACCGCAATCGTAGGGTTACTTCATTTCCGTGCTTTATTTAATACTTGACTCGTCTACCCGTCGGTGGGGCGGGTTGCACTCTTCCAGGTGGACTCGTGTCAATGGCAAAATTGACCTTGGTTGCGATGGGGTCGAGGTTCGATCGCGGTGTGATGATTTCCACACCGCGATCGGGGTTGGCGGAATTTCGTGGAATTCTTCACGAAGTCACTTGTATGCTTGTAGGCTGCTCGATTTGAGTTACCCTGATCTATTACAGATCGCCTTGTCCAAAGTAGATATTTGATCCGTGAGCTTTCTGACCGCTTGACCGGTCTCGCGATCTTAATCACCCTTTTTTACTGCGACTTATAGCCGACTTTTTTATGTTTGCGAGAGTCCTGAACGCACCTATCCAGACAATCCAGGTGCGATACTTAAAATAGAAGAATGGATTAGCTCGTTCTTTCTTCGAAAGGCGAAAAAATATAGCTAAGAAGAGATAAGACGTGTCAATTTATGAAAATTGAACTTTGTAAGATATTAGCCAACCATCTTACAAAATCTACGACCTAGCCCATAAAAATTAAGCGCTCGCTACGTGTCTTCCAATGATTCAATCTGTATCTGGTACATCGTAGGGTCCTTGATAGGTCCTCAGCCCCTACCTCAGGTCATGATCTGATCTCACGTCGGGTTCCTGTTTAAAGCTCAACCACTGTCGGGATCCTATTTCCTTTTGAATAGAACTCAAAAGGCGTAATGCCCTGATTCGAATTTAATGTCTAGTCCAATTACCACCGTAACCATTCTTCATTCGATTTTACATACTATTTTGATCCACCTCCATACCTAGGCATAGTAGTAGTTCTCAATTACCATTTAGCCTAATTTAATTTGCTTTTACATACACGTTTCGAGTTCTCTTTCGGACTTGGATTACTGACCATTCGACGTCAATAAAGCCGCATACTTGAATCGAGTGATGTACCTGTATTGTTTGCCCAGGTATCAAGAACTGTTAGTCCAAATTCCCAACAGCGATCGGACGAAGCTACAGTGTAAAAGAAAATATGCATTATTGCGAGACGGCTCAAGTGGTCAGAAGGTCAAGCGGTTCAAAATCTACGCATTATACCAGGCACTCTCGTCGATATCTAGGCTATATATAAATGAAGAGGTCAGTAACATATATCTTGGTCTTATTAGATCGACAAGGGGTACCCATGCCAACATGAGATGCGCCGCCGCAGCCGCGGCCAGTCGTTGAACCGCTAGCCTTTAATGACTTCGAACAGCATTGGTGGTTGGTCCAGCCACCACTTCCAAATATTGAAGATGTTGTTCTGCCATCAATGGAGACAGCATTAAAGAGAATTGCATATGACTATGATGATTGTGCGGTTATCGAAAGCGCATGCTTCTTGAGCGTGTGCTTACTGTTTTTAATGATGTTGTTGTCAGTGATCCTGTGCAAGCAGAGACGCGAGGCCTACCAACAGGGTCAACACGCCGCTTTCCATTCGCTTTTGAGCTCGTAGATGCAGCTGCTAATCCTGCACCTCGTCGACGCTGTGGACGGTATTCCCAAGCAGGGCACAATGCACGCACATGCCGCATAGTTTTAAATGTAGATGTGGAACAAGTAGATAATCTAGAAGTACCAAAGGGTAAATTAGCCTTTTTTTGCACACATTTGACAACAATGACATATCACAGTGATGTTGCGTGGGACTTTACAGTAGCTTGAACCTCAGCAAGAGAGGCATGTTTAATTGTGAAGGGGGGCAAAAGGGTGTTCATTTTGATACAGTTGTTGTAACAGGGAAGGCTGCAATATGAAGGTGAGTGTCTTGTGGGTGTTGAAATTCATACAGTTGCGTTCATTCTCTTTAACGAATCACAACGGTGGGTTATAGCCAATCAAACTTATTTTTCGGAGGAATGGGTTGGATAGTTAACGTTTGGGTGGTAAATGGATAACGCTTCCCTTTCTATTATGTATTAATTAAATTACATGAGAAAAATTAATCTTGTCGGAATATTACCCCCAAGGGTAACATCTGTGGGTGCTCCACGTATTTATTAATGTTACATCTACATCAACTAAATTACCCACCAATCGCTGCTGGACGCGCGCAATGGGTGGTGCGAAAGAGACCCCCGTAGAAGATGGTAGTTTGTAATAGTTAAACTAAGACAACAATAGTTTATTGAAATAAGCTTAATTATATTAAATATAGTTTTACTTTTTTTCTTACACAGAGCGTTCGAGTTCTGCCTTCTTCCCTGCGCTTCCTCGCCACATGTACGTGACGTCGGGTGCATACAATCTTGTGTCAGATGGACACAAGGCGTGCCCCGTTCTAAACAATCTGAATGGTCAACACCTGGTGGTCTCAGTCGATCAAGCAAGAAAAGTGAGGATAGATATCGCGCCAATAATAGCTAAAAATTGGGTAAGTCGAGACGAGAAGTGGGTGCGTACTATTAATAACGAATCGGGCATGATTAATGACCTACAGCTCACCAACTGTGGTGATCGCGAGGTCATTGAGCGCTGGGGATCCTGCGAGGCCTGTGGATGGTAGCAGACATGGTACCTCGATCGCAAGAATACGTGTCGGTGGGATCGCGACGTTGTGACGAATGTCAAACGCTATCATTCGAATCTTTAACCAATCGGGAAAAATCTCACCGGAAGGAAATAAAGGATCATTGGTCGAACAGCAATCACACCCTACGCCGATCAAAGTTTTGTAGCGCTAAAAGGTAAAGATAGAAGAAAAGGTGACGCGGATTGCAGCGCTGACAATTTATAACCTAATTGATAACGTGATCAAAAAATAAATGGATTAAAGATATGGATGAAAAGGAGAGTGATGATCGCGCCACGAAGAATGACCAGCGATTTATCAACGTACTTGTTATGGATCATACAAATGACGCGAGGATAGACGATATTCGTATGCAAACCAGGTGAAGGAAAGCAGGCGGAGTGGTGTATCCGACCTTGACAGGTCAGATCAAAATGAGTGATATGATTGCTGGCAGCACATTCAATCAACCAGACGCAATTCCGATCATCGATGGTACACAGCCAAACCAGTTCGGACATCAGTCCGACAAGACCGGGAGGGACAGAGAAGTGCGACGTGTGCAGCAATATGCACATCTTACAAAGAAGTTTCTTTTACTCCCTACAATCCACGGGTGTTTGGAGGCCAAAAAGTCGAAAGATCGGTATGAGAGGTCAAGCTCTAAAGTGACGATGTTCGACGAAAAAGACATCGAGCGAGGAGTGAGCTACTTTCTGCAAGGAAAGTCCAGCTGTCAGACAGATGGGAGTGCGATCAGATAATGTGAGTTACAAGATAATCTTGATCGACTGGTGAAAAAGAAAGACGTCGTGACTGTCGGTAAAGAAAAAACGGAGGTTGAACCGTCTACCGTGTCGACGTTTCGTAACGAAAGTGAAGAGTTGTACGCCGAAGGTGTCAATCAGCACATGGCGATTCTACTGGAAGTAGTTACGCCTGCGGCCGGGATATGTGTAGAACACTTTAGAGTGGGCGAACCAGCGGAACCACTGTCAAATGATCAATAGAAGTTGCGGTAGTTGATATGGGCAAATCTCCATCTATGTCGCCAAAGAGAGAACAAGTCTGGATTGCGTGTGGCTGAGCTGACAGGTATGATTTGCGTGGCGGCAATGCTTGCTGTCGTCTTGCTGCAGCGACTTCACGTTGCTCGTGTGTTTAAACAGACTGGTCCGCGTGTGTCATGGAAAGACGCACGACGGGCACCTCGGTGGCCCATACACATATAAAGACGTTTAACTAAGCGGTGCTGTGACTTGTGCCTTCGTTTACTTGAAGCGATGACTGCAACAGAAACTCATAGCTTGACTTGGCCCTGGCTGTTCGGCAAAGGTAATGCCCTACCTTCTGCGGCTCGTGGAGCAGTCTGTGATATTTATTTCGGAGATTCTAACCCAATCGCACACATAGTACGACCAATAGCACCCAAATTTCGCAAATAGCTAGCCAATCTGATTGAGGTATAATTGGCGGCGTTGATGTTTCGCTTGTTCACTGCTCCGTGATCATCACCAACTGTTGTTATCATAAAGAAGGATGGAGAGAACATTTGATTGTGTATCGACTTTTAGACGAGAAAATTAGCTGAAAAGACTGATGGTTTACCCCATGCCGTTTATCAGCGACTTGCTGCAGGATATGGATAAAGTCATGTGGTACTGTTGTTTATATATGTGGAGTGGTTTTTTGTTGGTGAGTATGACGGCGCGTGCAATTGTCATATTGGCGTTTATTACACCATCAGGCCTGTTTAAAAGACGGAGTATGCTGTTTGGCTTGAAATAACGCGCCGCCGATTTACCAGCGCCTGATCGACAATGCGTTATATAGATAAAATAAGATTAATGAACGTCCAACTACTGTAGTCTCGGGAACATTAGATCTTGTCCAAGTGTTTATGGTTGGTGAACCAGATTCTGAAATGAAGGCGTCGAGATTCTATCTAAGGCCATGTATCGACGATAGAATGATATCGGCCAAGTCGTGATATATTTCTACAGTAAAGTATAACGATTGCTGGACCTATGTAATCGAAAAATTTATCGATCAGGCTGTCTAAGACTTTCTAGGGACGGCGCAAGGTAAATCACGTGGGTCGTCGAGTATCTCTGGCCGGATTATGGCAAACCCAAAGGATCTAGTATCATTAGTAAATAAGAACTGTCTCGTTTGCTACGATCCATGCAATCGTTTCTGAAGAGCCTCAATTATTACAGTCAAATGATCAAGGACTTTTCAGTTTACGCCTCAGTACTGTACGATTGCGAGTAGCCAAATTCTACATAATCCGGCAAATGTATGAAGGCCCAAGAATTGAGAAGATTGCTGGGCGAGAATGAATTTGCCACATTGGCAAAAAAGGCGATCGCAATCTGTACCAAATTAGTAGGGTATTCTCGATCGGTAACCACTTTCTAGATTGATCAGGATCCGGAAAGCAGAAATCGCTGGGAGATAGCGACGATTGCATTCACTTTTCTGTAACAGAAAATAGCGACTACATCCATTCTGAACCATTTTTATCCTGATCGAACCGCTGGAGATTGTGGTTTTTGCCAGCAAGTGGACCGTGTCGGCTGCATTGCTGCAGAAACATAAGAAGTTATATTGGCCGGTCAAACTGTACATAGAAGATCCGTCGATGTGAGAGGGTGAAGGTAATACACTGGGTACTCTGGGGGAGAGAATACCTCCTCGACAATAAGTGAATGAGATGTTGATCGATATTGCGCCAAGAATACAACCGCGACAAACGATGGGATAATGGTTCACCTACGGTAGAGGAGGAGGATAATCTCAATGTGGTTAGTTTTGACGTGTCTGCTCGAGTAAAGAATAAATGAGGAGGATGCAGCGCGTTCGTATCGAGATGACTGGATCAAAGGTGGTGGATGCCGTGTCTGAGTTTTTTCCATATCTAACTGTCCTTGAGGATGAGAATAGAGGACTACTTCTATGCTTTAATTTTCAGACTGATCAGACCAGGGAAAGAATAATCATATGCAGAGATTCGCATTTAGTGATCAAACATATGCGTAGCGAGTGATTGCAAGGCGCCGGGTCTACAACAGCTGAGACACAAAGAAATGAAGAAACTACGATACTGGCATAAGCATGACGTTAATATGTGCAGCGCGGTTGGAACGCGAGCGCAGACCGATTGGAAAATGTAGATCTGCGGAAAGATAAGTGTTGGATAATGATTGAAGATCAAGATCACTAAGATTTAGTGACTCTGAAACGGCTGGACGAGTAATTGATACCCTGCAAGACAAATAGGAGGGTGCGAGTCGCTGCAATTACACGAAGGAACGCACACCGACGCCATTTGTCACAAGTTATCAAAGTAAAAAACTGTACAACAGATACGATTCGAGCGCATCAAACAAGCGCACGATGAGATGCGGTAGATTTCTATTTTGCAGATTTTTCTGACTTCAAACGTATATACGAATATATCAACGGGATGCAAAATTATGTGCACTGATCGCGCCGGACTATGAGGTCGATCTGGATGGGTTGTTGCTCTTTTGTCCCAGATCGGCTACAAAGTCAAAAGATCGCGCAGAGCTGGCTCGGCTGGTGATCCTGGAGTTTATTCAGCTAAGTTTTTACATCGCTATCGTACCAGCTTGAAGAGGCCACCAGGGTAAGGTCAAGCTTATCGGCGGATCAGAGCATAGTTGTACTGGAGAGGTTTGTATCGGTGTGTGCAACAGTAGGTGGGAGAGTGTGTGGATTGTGAAGCAGGTAAAGGATCCTACTGCGATCGAAGTGGCTCGCCGGGTATCATACAAGCAACGTGGGACACTCCATTTTTTGATCCACGGTTGGAACCCTCGATCAATGTTAGAAGCCATAATACCTCTAGGGAGTACGGTATCGCAAGACCGAGATCAACGAAGATGGAGGTATGGCGTACAACGTCAATACCAACGGGTGAAAACGGTGGCGAATAATCAACTGAAGAAAGCGATCCAATATCGCGCCGATCAGCACAATCAGGACCTCGACCCGCTAGATATTAGCAGTAGATCGTAGGTCTGGCTATTTCTAGATCGAGTAAAGGAGGGGTACGCTCGCAAATTGGCGCATATGTGGCACGGACCGTTTCGAGTGATGGACAAGTGCAGAGATCACGATGCGAGGTTGGAAATGTCAGGTACACCCTACCAAGTATTCCCGCTGGTGCATGTGTCGAAGCTTAAACTTGTTCGGATGTTTCCGGACCGATTGATGGAGCGACCAATTGTAAGCGAAGCAGGTCGAGTGGATTTCGCGAAGCTCTGTTACCAAAGGACATTCGGGTGTGCGAGCTAGCTGAAGACGAGTTTGAAGTGAAGAGAATAACGTAGGTGCGATCGGAATGACGGACGCGTTGTAGTAGGATGCGTAGAAAGTTTAAGGTCTATTAGAAATGATCTGGCTTTCCGTCGAAGGTGGACGAAGCAGACTTAAACTGTGGAGAGTTGATACAAGAATGGAACCGCGGTCGCGTGAAGAAGAATCGGTTTAAGTTGATGCAGTCGCACGAAGAGGGAGATGCGGGTGATAAATGGATGGGCCGCTGCATTGAGGTGAAATGCAAGAAGTGTGAATAGGAGGATGGAATGATCAGATACAGGGAGGTTGTACGAGAAGGTTGAAAAGCTGTATATAATGTGAGTATATAGATCATAAGTATACGGACCCTATCCCGCGCTTTCAAGTCGAGGGGTTGTTTGATTGGCGATGATCAAGACTTGTGGAATTTGGATCGCGAGCGGTCGGGACCCGTGGGTGATCTGATTGAGGCTAAGTCGGACGATAAATTGATTTCCGGTGATTGATATCTATGGAACTTTGATCGCGAGAGATCGGAAACTGTGGGTGATCTGATCGACGGTGCATCAATAATAAAATAGAATGAAGGCAATTTCAACACGACCGATGGAGATTATAAGAAAAGAAGAATGATATTGAACGAAGAAAATGGCAACCCTGGGGCAATCACGAAGAAACCATTCACCAGAGATGTAGGTGATTGAGGATCCAAAATCTTCTGTGATCGCGCACCGATAGTAGTGACGCCAAGGATCGGCCGAATCATCCAGAAACAAGGTAGTGATCGAGGCCACGGTCTTGGTCGTTTTGCATTTCAAAATATAATACCACAACCTTTTTTCTGGTGGGGTAGGGACATGCAAAAAGAAAGAACCCAACAGAATGTCCAAGTCGCATTGCACGTCGATCATCCCTTGAATAATAAAGTGGGGGTCTGTTTTCCATCACGGCCCAGATCTCGATCGGCGTTGCCTACGCGCTGGCAAAATATGGCCGTACCCGTATCCTACTGGCTCTGCCGACTGGAATTGGGATTGACATTATTTTTTTCCCACAATGCCTGTCGTTGACGATCTTTAAATGTGAGATACGTGTACACTATATACTAAAACCACCCGGTAGCTTTAATAGTGATTGGCTCGATCAGTCGATTGAACATATCCACGGTCTCTGGCTGCATAGTGAAGTGATTTGCGCCGAGAAACCAACGGAGAAGTCCAGCAATCAGCCCGGAGTGCGGAAGACTTCGGAATCTTGTAAGCGAGGAACAAATTAGGATTTCGGCTTATAGAAATGCTTTAACATAACACTAAATTCCAGCTCAGCGACGCTCGTATAGCTGACTTGACGCGATAACTAGAGATCCACTTAAAATACGACCGGGGAACGCTAAAACGGTACCCAAGAATCAACTTATCGCGCGGTACCCGATAGGCTGGCAACGCGCCGTATTGGCTGGGAGCCAACAGATCGATCACATCCTCGCGATCTTCACTGGACATGCTTAGGCTGCCAGACGAGTCGCTCGACTGCTTGCCAAGGCGTTTGACCATTGACTCCACTGATTAATTAGGAGTCGTTGAAAGAGCTGGATTAAGAGATCGCGAGCTGGAGCTTGATTTTTCAATGGCGATCGTGGATGAAGGTGGGTTGAGGCTGATGGGCATAGCAGAGGATGAGACGCGTCGGCGGGAAGCAGATCGTGATCCCGAAAGCGATGCGCGATTAGGTTTGATTCGTTAATATCAAACAGAGTTCAATTTGTTTAAAAGGACACGCGTCTTCTCTTCCGGGGGTTGCATTGTTTGGCCACCCGACGTCAAAGATTACGCTACATCTTCACAAGTGTCGCACCAGGATTGTTTGCCCAGAAATGTTAAAGGACTCGTGACCACCCCCCAAACTGCGATCAGACGCAGGTAACATATTGAGGTTGAAGACACACGGTCGTGAGACGGGTCAAGTAATCTCTGAAGAATTAGATGATTTGCCTCATGTCGAGGACAAAGAAAACGAAGTCCCCGGATCTTCCTGACCCTCCGCCGATCCTGGTAACGTCTTCGAGGAGGGAACCGGGTGATCAGCAGAGCATTTTAGGGGACCCCAGGTTAAGGCCTGGAAGGAACCTACCGAGATGGCTTGGTCGATTGTATCGGCTTACCCGGCTGCTAAAACTTAGCCAACTGCACTGGCTCGGCCGATCGTTTTGGAGAAGGAGATCGTGCTTGATTTACCGTCGGTGCGGGTGAAGTAGATCGGGGAGGCTCGACGATATGCACTACCTCGGCCAATCGGTCGAGTTCATTCCCTGATACCGACTTGGCTAATCGAGTGGACAGAGCTGATCGAATGGCCGGATCTGATCGCGGACATACAGTGGATTTTGTCGACATTGTCCGCGGCGCTCGCCAGTCGGATTGCGAGACGTTGAACTGCGGCTTTTATTTATATATCGGCGTCGAATTGGTTGATCGCATGACCGGAGCGGATTGCGTGGAGTCGGAAAACGCTTTCGAGCGGATCATCTGCTTAAAAACCCTCGCTGTGGTCAGCGGATAAGAGATATTTGGGGAAATAAGTCGCCTGTGGCTCGGGAATGCCTGGATGGGAGGCCAAAACCGCTGTCGTTCCGGGGAAGTTTACTGTATGACAACGCTAGGGTTGAAGCTACAGCATGAAAAACTCTAGAAGCTAGCAGCGCTAAATGAGCACGAAGCTTGTTGCGATCTGCGACAGCGAAATCGTGATCGGTCTTCCGGTCTTGGACCAAACGTTGAAGACGCGCATATTACAAGTGTTCATCCGCGATCACTTTTCGCAACCGACCCAGTTCGCGGTCTCGATCGGCAACCCATGCGTGGTGTTAGTCGCGTAGCGCGGAAACCGACCCAATCTGTTTCTCGAGGTCTCCGATCTTCTGCTGATCGCGAACATTGGCAGCCTAATATTTTTTGGTGTAGGCGTCCCGGAAAGCCCGGATCGACTCGAGCTGCGATATCCGGGGCTTCGATTTCTGACGGAGGTAGTTAATCTCTTGCTGATATTTTTTCTTCAGAGAAGCTTGAATAGTGTCCATGTCAGGATGCACCTTCGGGGTCAGCGGGGGTGGCTTCAAACAACGATGTCTTCAACACTTGATCTCCTGATCCAAGTCGTGGATTCTCACCAGCTTATCCTCCTGATTACCCAGGACCTCTGCGCATGCATTGCTGCGCTCGCCACGCTTGCGGGTGTGCTGTAAAGCAACAAATAGGCGATCGAAACGCTGCTGGACATATCCGCGTAGCTGGATCCCGACGTCACGCAAGGTGTTTGATTCCTACTTCAGTCAATCGCTGCGGTTCCTTTCTTCTATCAGAGATGCAGCACTTGTCACCCGGGTGCTGGGAAGAAGTGGGTACGACCCGGCGATGGGTCTATTGATATCGGAAACAAATGAAGGCTCACCCTGATCGAGAGCAAAATTTACGTGATCGAAAACGCTTAAAGACTCGTTTTTTTGGAAAGAAGAGAGGTGACAAGAGATTTGTCGTAGATATGTCGAGGGCTGAAGGTGAGACAAATCAAGTGGAAGTATAAGTGCGCAGTCAATCGTCACTGTACGGCCACAAAACGGCTCAGGGGACGCCTGTGGTGAAGCGACCAATGACATTTGCGATAAGAGAACATATAGAGCTCCAGTTGTATTTGAATTAGCAAACGGTTGGCAGCGCCGGTCCCACACCTGGTCGGATCACGTCCACGGAACTGTAAAGAGAACCGAAAATTAGATCCGAAAGGAAGCGATCGGAGATATCGGATTAAAGTATGACGGACAAAGGGTACGAGTCATGGAGATAGGTCACTGTCAAGAGGACGATTACGTTGACGGTCAGGCGATCAAGAATGAAATTGCGATTTAGGGGGCGATCGAGATCGTGATCGGTGATCGGGTATGCGATCCCAATCAGGTTGGTGTGGATCACGATAAGCGGTCACAATCAGAGAGTTGTGTGCCCCACCAGGTGGTCCGCGATCAGCAAAGCGATCGCGATCGAGTATGTGATCGCGATCAAGCTAGTGTGGTTGACACAATACGATTTGCGACAAGAAAGGCGACTGCGATCGGATAAGTAGATTTGGTGTGTGCCTCACAAGTATACTACCTTCAGGATAGAACGACATGTGGTATGCGCTATATAAGATACGTTTAAAGAGATAGGGTTGTTGGGTTTGATTGGTTAACATTAAACAGAGTTCAATATGCTTCTAAGTACACGTGTCGACTTTCCTTCCTGGTGGGATTATTGGCCACCCGAAGTTAAGAGAAGTGACATACTTAAATCAAGTGATTCCTGGATTATTTGGCCAGAGATCAAGGACGCTTGAACAACAAATTCAACTGCAATTGGACGCATCAAACCAGTAAAGGCGAAAGGTGCAAGATCTCAAGACCGGTCAAGTGGTCACAAGGCTCGCAGATCAAGCATCTAACTTGGACAAGGCGATCTGTTACATATCAGGGTAACTCATATCAAGCAGCCTACAAGTATACAAGTGACTCCGTGAAGAATTCCACGAGACCCCGCCAACCCCGACCGCGGAGTGAAGATTTTAAGACCTCGATCGAACCTCGATCCCATCTCAACCACGGTCAATTTTGCCATTGACACGAGTCTACCAATTGAAGAGTGCAACCCGCCCCACCGACGGGTAGACGAGTCAAGTTAATATAAAGCACGGAAATGTAGTACCCTCTCTGCCAGTCGATTTTTATGGGTGCTAGTGGAGAGTTAGGATGGTCTTCTCAAACGAGCGATTGCCAGTATTTTACAGGATCGCTAATTTCATGTACTAAACCGATCCAGAAATCGCACGAGCAAGTGTGTATTAATTTATATGAGACAGTTATATACCTTTTAAAGCATGTGCGATTCATAATCTCTTACCTAAAGAAAAATTGCGAATATGTACTTGGTTACCCACCAGGATATTCATCGTCCAATCAGAATCGATGGCTTGGTATAGTCGGAAAAAATCGGCCGGTAAAGAACATCATAGTCGGTATATAGGACTACATATCAATTAATTTTAATAATTTTATATATATTAGCTAAGTGAATGGTTTTTTTAAAGGATTTCTAAAGATGTGTTCAACACAGTGGCTCAATAATTAATATAATATATCTCAGTACAAGAATCATTTGGTTTTAGTCTTGATAAAACTCGATGTATCGGTCGGAGATCAATATTTTCGGTCGAATATTATTCACTATGCGATCATTGGCTTCGTACTTTAAACCGGTCAGAAAGTTGATCACGTGTTCTAGAATTTTTTTGTAAAGTTCGTAATCGATCGGAACAAAATTTGATGCTCTAAATACATAATGAATAGTTATATTCTATGAAAATTAGTAATTAACTATAATTTGGATTCTTTCGTCTATCAGTGATCCTTGGCGGCCCCTTTAATGCTTATAATTTATAAAAATATAAGAATAGCAGTATGCTCTAACGTGGCAAGAAGCACCGATCTTTTCAATTGCTTTACCAAAGTTTGCAAGAACGATAAAAGCACCTTAACGGCGATTGAAACAAAGCAGACATGATGATTATTTCACAACTAAAAATGCCTGATCGACCGAGCGCATTCTATTCTGGTTATTTAAAGTATTAAAAGGCAGGAACAAGTCGTATCAAGTATCTGCGACACATAATTTGATCATTTCTCCTATGGATAAGGAATCCTTAGTCATTGGCATGCACATATTCGGATCGGTTTGTAAAACTTTTCGTATCAAGACTAACAGCCTCGATCCAGTATGATATATATATATATATATATTTCGACATATTTTAACACCCTTACGGAGAGCTTAATAAATTTCAACTGACAATAACACATTTTTAATAAACATTTAGCGAACATGCACGGAATGTAGATACCACCTCTCTGGGTCGACATTTCTACATTCTCATGACGAATATGATCAATTCAGCGGCCTATTTATCGCCACCTGATCACATCTAATTCTTGTTTTTGAATGACAGTTAGCATAAAAGCTACTTTATATTCTCGTTTGATGGGAGAGATTGACAGATCTATCGTACTGTGTCAGATGGTATGTAGAAAATCAGGTACCCATCCTTATCGGAACTCTAAACCTCTATTTCATGAGTGTTTCTAATACCGATTCCTACTACCCATTCGATCTGATGGACCCGAATAATTTTGCCTGATTTAAATTTTCAGTATACATTGGTTCAATTCCGGTATTTACTGCACCACACGTATAACGGGGCACACCCTTGCGTGAACTTAACGCAAGGGTATCGGTGCCCCGACAGACGTACACGAGGCGAACGAGGAAGCGTAGGGTAGGGAAAAGTAAAACTGTTATATTAATATAATTAAGTCTTTTAACTACTGTCTCTCTGTTTGACTTAACTTAATTATGCTAATGTAACTGAGTGTATGGTGACGTCTCGTCACTACTCATTGCGCGCGTCTTGCGGCGATTGGTGGGTTGATATCATCAAGATATCAACCAATGAACAGACTCTTTGGTCGACCCTTCAATATCACCACTTCGGTGATATTGTTAAAAGAATATTCAACTTCATATTCTTTATTGTCATTGTTTCTTTAATGAAAATTTCATGGAACGGCTGCCCCGTTACATCACCCCCTCCTTAACTGATAGTCACCGTGTGACTATCGAAAATAAAGGCGGCCACCCGTTGGTCACCAATGGGACAGGGAGCACTTGATGGGTCCGTTCCATTCACTTTCCGCTCGACCTCGCATAGCTAAAATGTCTATGCGGGGTGACTCAAG
>CANTFL010000308.1:0-58200 GCA_947650285.1 Hyaloperonospora brassicae | reverse complement strand
GTTGCTAAGTGGCAGCAGCGAGGCGGACCACCAAAAAGCGGTCGGGGTCAGTAAGGGCGGAGCGCCCTATTGATCCAGCAACATCAAGATAATTTAATATTGTCTTGACGGAGGTTGCTCCCAACACACAGTCACGGTGTGTATCTGCAACTGATGATGAGTTATCCCTTATCATCTTGGTGTTGGAAGGGAAAAAGGACTTGTCATTTCGCAACCTAGTTGACTGTGGGGCTTCGATCAATTTTGTTTGTCTCCAGTCACCACAGGCTGGGGAACTCAACTCCTTTGAGCGAGAGATCCCTCCGAAGAGGATGAGGGTGCGCCTAGCGTCAGGCGCATCGATCACAGTAACGAAACGTGTAGTCTGTATCCACTACATGTTAGAAGATAACAGTATGAAGATGATTTCATCGTACTGGACCTGTATGACAAGCTTGATGTCATCCTAGAATTGCCTTAGATCAGGAGATACGAGCCAACGATGAGCTGATAGCATCGATCCCTCAAGATGACTGCCACTTGTTCGTCCGATGGCCATCTAGCAAACGTATTGGAACGCCCACAAGCGTGTGGGTGTTCTGCGAGTGAGTGCGATGGCCTCATTCTTGGTACAGTCGATAGCATGACTATAAAAGACCTCAGTTTAGTTGATCACAACTCTGTGGAGTAAGCTCTTGGCGACTATACACGTGTACAGGTGGTGACGAAGGTCCATCACTCGAAGTCGAGTGAGTTGGGACAGAGATGCATTCCGGGCAGACAGCATCTGAGAAAGAAGAGGCGGGTTGCCAATGATCGGTAGTACGAGGTTTGTGGTGGAGTGGTGATCGCTCTTTTGAGAAGTCGATGCCAACTCTCCACTGGCGCCCGGACGACCGACTAACGGTGGGGTACTACGATTCCGTGTTCTTGATTGCTTTCCTCACCTTGTGTACCCGTCGGCGGGGCGGATTGAACTCTTCCAGGTGGACTCGTGTCAATGAAAAACTTGACCGTGTTTGTGATGGGGTCGAGGTTTGATCACGATGTACAAATCTTCACACCACGATCGGGGTTGGTGTGATCACGTGTAATTCTTCACGAGATCACTTGTATGCGTGTGGGGTGCTCGATATGAGTCACCCTGATCTGTAACAGATCGCCTTGTCCGAATGTAGACCTTAATTCGTGAGCCTTCAAACCACTTGAGCCGTCTCGCGATCTTGGGTCCTCAACCACAAAGGGTTTCCTGCGTCCAGTCGCAGTCGGGGTGTTGTTTGAGAGATCTTGATCCCTGGCCAAACAATTTAGGGATATCACTTGGTTAAAGTATGTAAACCTTTCTTTGACGTCGGGTAACCAGTGATCCACCCGGAGGAGAAGTCGACACGTGTACTTTATAGAAAATTAAACTCTGTTTAATGTTTGCATATCAAACCCAACAACCCTATCCCTATCCCCATGTCTAGGACATCGTTTGCCACATGTCGCTCTCTCTAGACGATAGCGATATTGTACTTGCGTGGCCCACACCTGATATGCTTGTCTGATCGCGATCACATACCTGATCACTGATCACGATCTCGATCGCTTCCTGATCGCAATCACCTTGCTGATCGCGGATCACATGGTGCGCTCCACTCCAACTTGATCGCGATCACACACCTGACCACTGATCACGATCGAGATCGCATACCTGATCACTGATCACGATCTCGATCACTATTCACGATCTCGATCGCCATCTTGATCGCGATTGCCTTGCTAATCGCGGTTACCTTCTTGATCGACTGATCGCCAACGTTACCTTCCGCCCTATACCTTGATCCGAAACCGCAGGTCCCAACTTGCCCGATCTGATATCCATTTTAGTCTGACTGTCCAATGGACGCGATCTGGCCAGATGTGGGACCGGGCGGCAAGCCGTTCACTGGCTCGGACATAACGGGAATGCGATCAGTTCCTCGATAGCGAATTTTTCATAGTCGCTCTTCCACAAGTTCGTAGGTAGACTAGACAGTGGATCGTAGACGATCGTTATCTGGCAGAGGTTGCGTAGCCACTGTCTGAAGACGTGGAGGAAAAGATTCCGTACGTACTTGAGGAAGACGTTTTTCAAGCAGTATATGCTGAGGGAGAGAGTCCTCAGCATCCTGTGCATGCGACTTTCCAGGAAGTGATCGAGACATTGAATGTCTTGGTCAATTAAGGAAAAAGCGCAGGCGCTTATACGCTTAATCTGATCGCGCCTCCGAATTTAACTTTGGAGATCTTACAATTTCCAACGTTACCATCGAAACGGTTTTTGCGTGATCTGCGTAGTGGTAAACTCAAGCAGATCTGTGTACTCGTCGCGAAGAACGAGTACGTCACCGATATTCGGGCAGCAATTCTGTTTACTGAGAACGAACAGGTTCTCGGCAGTTCATCGGTGGACGAAAGTGTTATTCATGAGAAGACTCGAATTGAGAGAAACACGTCTCAATCCTGAGATTCACGCCGGTCGAATCCTTTGTATGAGGATTTGATCGTATTCAAGGATGTACTCCCTGAATACGTACCTTGCGAGTTGCCTAAGGATAAAGGCACTCATACACGATATTGATCTCAAACCGGGCTCGAAGTACTGTGTCATGGAGCAGTGTCTATTGCCTCGTGAACCGGTACTATCGACCTACAAGTTCTTTGTCCATCGATTGGTCGCTGGCCGTGTGAGGGAATCAACTTCTCCTTACAGATCTCCCACCTTCTGTGTGCGAAAGGCTACAGGAGGGTGGCGGATAGTGCACGCATTCAACAAAATTAATGCTGCAACGGTACCGGCTCAAACGCCGATACCGAGGAAGGACGTAATCATTGGTGGTATGTCTACGATTACCATCTTCTCCTCCATCGACGTGATAGATAGCTTCCATCAGATCCGTTTGCGTGAACGATACATCCTGTACACGGCTGTAAGTACCCCCAGTGGTATATTGTGGGAGTGGCTAGTGATGCCACAAGGGCTGAGTAGCACCCCATCCACCTTCGACCGATGCGTGACAAATCTATTGAGACCAGTGCAAGAATTCGCGCCGAGTTACTTTGACGATGATGCTCGTCCATAGCCGGGCTAAGGACGGAAAGACGGACGTTGAAGGTTTATAGAACTCACTTTCGTCAGGTTCTTCAACCTATGCGGAAGCATAAGTTGTACGTCAACCCCAAGAAGTGTATATTCGCGGCTAGCAAAATACCACGTCTTGGGTGCATCATATGTAAGCACTGCGTACGCCTTGATCCCAAAAGGTTAAATCGACCTCCGGCTGACCCATACCAGTCAATATCGAGGGACTTCGGAAGTTCCTTGATTTTCCGGCGTACTTGCGCGAGTATGTGCCCAACTACGCCGAGATGACTGCTCATCTTTCTTGCTTGCTCACGAAAAGTGCGAAGTGATCATGGAACGCTAACTGGCAGCGTTGCTTCGAGTACTTCAAGAAAACCTTAAAGCAATCGCCTATTTTGGCGATCGCAGATCAGGATAGAACATTCCATGTAGTCTAGGGCGCCAGCGATTTTGCAATCGGCTGTGCGTTGATGCAGTACGTAACAGACGGCGCTGAGACATTAGTCTGTTATCAGTCGCGTCTGCTTCAACCAGCTCAACGCAATTATCCAGTGCACGACTAGGCCCTCCCTGGCATGAAGTATGCACTGGCTAAGTTCCGCGTCCATATGTTGGCAAATAGACCGTTCATTGTGTATACAGAGCCTGCGTCATTACGCACGGCCGCAAACAATCTATACCTCTCGCAAAGAATGACGCAAGGACTGTCTTTCGTTGCGGAGTATACTTTTTTCCGTGGACTATAAACCAGGACGAATAAACATCATCGCTGATGCGCTATCGCGCCGGCCCCATTTCGATCCGAGTGCGCAATTAAACAGTGAGAATAATCCCTTGGTGCGACACTAACAGACAGTGACCCTTCGACAACGTTACTTGACTACGTAAGAATTTCCTACGTATAAGATCATATATTTCTTCGCATGATGGATCATCTGGTAAAATCCATCTCGTAAATCAGTTAAAGGTTGATTGACTTTGTACCGTTCCTCGTCTGATCGGTGCACAACGCGCAAAGGTTTGCTCTACTATACAGCCGTTGCCGCCGACACTTCTCGTGTCGTCGTTCCCGCTTCATCACAATTTGCGCTTAAACATCATGTATGAGGTCCATAATGCTTCAACAGTTTGACATCGCGCTTGAGACCAGACTTTTCTTACGGGAAGTCGTGCCTTTTACAGGCCACGCCAGTATCAGTTTTTGCGCAAGTGCATTTGTGCTTCCAAGTTTGGTCTACGGGCGAAGCCCAGTCCTGCCTCCCGTGCATCGTTACAGCCTATAATTATACGGACGTAGTAATAGCAGCCATTTTGAGTGGATTTGCCTTCCGTTTCCCTCGAAGACTACCACAATAATACTGGTATTATTGTGTTTGTTGTCTGTTCCAGCAAGATGGAACATCTTACTGTGCTACACGAGTCGATCACGTCCCGTAACTATGCAAGCGTCTGTATCGACACAATCTTTTGACTTGACAAATTTCCCCGTGGACTCGTGTCCGACCGGTTTTCTCGGTTCACGGCGGAGTTTTGGCGATCCGTGTTCCGATCACTCGGAGCGCGGTTAGAGATGTTAACATCTGACCCTCCCGAAAAAGATGATCAGACGGAACGTGAAAACCGTGTCCTCGTAGAGATCCTTCGAGGATAGGTCCATTTTTTCTCGCTTTGGACCGAATTCCTCGACCTGGTGCAATACGCCACAAAAATTTGGTAAATGGTTTAACTAAGGACACACCGTTCTTCGTGAATGGCTTACGCCATTCTCGTCCGCCCATCCTTTTAAAGTGTGACTCTTCGTTTAGGTGGGGGATTGTTCCAGCAAAAACCGTTCTGGAGCTTGCTCCTCACGTTGCGACGGTTACGTCGTCACGTATAATGCCGATACCGATCAAGTCGACATCGACGAAAAAGATCATCAGAATTATAGCGATGAAGATATTATTGAGTCCGATGAAGATGACGATGCTGGTAATTTTAGCATCGGTAAAGACTATTCTAGAGCGGATGATGACATTCTCTCTGATGACCAGAAAAGGGGAGAAATCTTTCTGCAGCTCGCACATTTCGAACTGAACCGAACAAAGTCGAGTCAGCAGAAAGATTTCTGCTTTACCGTGAAGCAGTGGTCCGTTTTGTGCAGAATTACATCGCTTATGCGGTGGAACGGCAGAAACGGAACGGTGGAAAGAATGGAAGAGCAAATACTCTTTCATTAATACAAGGTGGCTTAGTACTACTATCTATGGTATATATACCTAGACACTTAGTGACTAATGGCGGCAGCTGTAAATCACCGGCCAAGTACATTGACCCCTTTCGTGTACTGCGTCGAAAAGGCAACGTATACACGAATACTCTGCCACGTAGGATGCAGACGCATCATACGTTTTACGTGCGGCGTCTCCGCCCGTGCTGTCTGTACGAGCCCTCTGTCGGCGATATAGATAGCCTCCACGTTCATTAAGCTCCATTATGTGCTTGCGCCCGCGCTCCAGGTGGTCAGTCTGAGTACGTAGGAAATAGACCTCTCCACGCAAATAACAGATCTCACCACGAGCTGTCGCCAGCTCGTTTACAAGAGAACAGACATACCGCTCGACCAAAAGCTGTGCTACGGCGCAATCGGCGCGATCCTTCGCACGATCAGTCTCACGAGTCTTGTAATTCTTCCGCACCGAATCCGCCAGAGCATAACGTCTGTACCTCTCATTTGCCAAATTCCGGTACCATTAAACGATTGCGCAATCCATCTCGAATGAATCGAGATAGTGAGTCGAATGAATTTAGAGAAGGACTTTCCTTCTCCTCCACATCCATTGGTGGATTTACACGGTGGTCAACGCTTCCTTGTGAAGCGTATCTTGAACCACCGTGATGATTTAGGGTCAAGGACGAGCTACCTCGTCCAGCGGCGAGGTTTTCAACCCTCTTGGAGGGGCTGGGAGTGGGGCTCCCAGCTTATGATGGATGTAGCCGGTCTCGTCGAGCTGTACGACGAGACACTCTCTTTAAAAATGAAGAGGGATTGTCGTACGAGCGCCCGTCGCGTTTTTGAATGGGCTGTAATTTCTAAATTATTAGTACAACTCGAAAAAGATGCGCGTTTTCTAGTACGGAAGATTAGGGAGAAAGATGTCCCGAGGGTCGCAAAGAAATTTGTCAACACAACTCTGACATGTCTCTTGCCACGAGAGGCAAAGTAAATCCGCCTCTCGATCTGATCGCTGCACTTTAAACCAAGCACCGATTATCGACTTCTGTATAAACCCATTGCGAGCTGCAATAAAGTGCCTAGCTAAGTTTCACGGCATTTACTTATTTTGTTGCGGATAAAAGAGTTCCACGCCTGCACAATTGAACCTTTGTCTCGCTTGTGGTTGCCGTGGTACCATCGATGTATGAAAACGAAATCTATGTAAAACTACTGTTCATTGAGATAACCACTCGCACTGAAATCACTACCATAGATTTTAGACAAATCTAAAATTTTAATTTGATAAGTCCCCGTAATATAGCTGTACCACTGTTTTAGGTTCCATTGAGAAGGCACACATGAATTATTATGAAGAGCAGATCTTACCACATTGGGAACTGCATCTCTTGCGTAGTGCCGACGAATGGAACTACACTGCGATCGCCGCAATTACAGGCATTAATACGGATACGATGACTCCGCGAATAAACACCGGCATCATTCGATAAGCAAAGTCATCATTATCCTTCTCTGCTTCATACTAATGCGACCGCGATGGACTTTATCCCCGCGACAAGATCTCGAACTCGCTGGTATGGACCGAACATCTTGTGAATCTGAGTCTTTTAAAGACTGCCATGCGGTTTCACAGAAGTAGCCTCCGCATCCACATCTTTACGGCCGGGCTTTGAGGACGAATTCGAGTCGGACGTAGGAAATGACTTTCTTGAATCGACTATCTTGACAACGGGGTATAATTCGATGAGACTACCGCAAGCAGCAGACGCTGTGGATGACAAATTTTGACTCGGATGACCACGTGCCCTGCCACATCGGGAGTCACAGGAAGCTTAGTAGTAGCGGCGGGTGCAATTAACACCTGGTGCTGAGTATTGCGAAGCTTCTTTCCGGCTGCACGCATAAGAGCAGCCGCATTCGTCGCAACCTTTGTCGCGCAGCGCTTGAACGAGTTCCTAATACGGTGAAGGCTGTAATGAGAAGGTCAAAAACTAACGAGTGCTCCCTTTAACTCAGAGGGACAAGACCGTGATCACTTACTTACTGATCAATCAGCTCACTTACTAAGAGACTAATGGATTAAAGCGGGGTGATGTAATGGGGAAGCCCGTTACATAAGAATACGAAAGGTGTCAATTTTGGATATAATCTATTTTTATACATAATAATCAATTGATATTACCCGAGAAGACGTAGTGCTATGATATATAACCCAAAGAAAAAACTAGAGGGCTTTATCACCTGGTTGATGAACACGGTTCATCAACGAAATTAACCACCAACTTCTTCTTGACGCGCCCAATATGCGGTGATCGAGAAATCCACATACGACAGTAGTCGTGACCGGGCTATGAAAATCCGTACTTAGCTTACACGTTTTTACGCTTTGAGGAAGCCTTAAAGCCTAAGTCGTAGGTGTTGAGCATTTTAAAATATATTATTATTTTTTGTCTTTTATCATCTTAGGTACGAATGGTTTTCTTGTACTCATGGAAACCACTTATTCTACGTGTCGATATCTTACTGGATGAATTTAGGTCAAAGTCTATAAGCCAGCTAAAAATATCGATCTTCCTACGTCCGCTACTACGGATGCAGCCACCCTACTTTAATCACATGTAAACTTCATCAAAACCACCTCTGTAACGGGGTGGCCCAATACATCACCCCTTTCTCAACACAGCACTCAAGAACCGTGAGTGCTCAACTGCAATACTCTAACATTCAATAAAAAAACGATGGCCGAAGACGCGAACAACAACACCACTGCACTCCCGCGCACAATCAGCGGAAGTAAGGCAGACCACATGATGGTTTATCACCTGATCCCGAGAGCGCTGTACGATCTGTACGGAGCCCAATCTACGAACTCTCTTGGAACTATGCAGGTTACTTCCGGCCTGTCCGCAAGTTGCGAAGGAAGGGTCTTTAAGACATCTAGCATGACTCACTACAGCGTTCTTGTTGTGCAGGATATAGGCGGTGGAACCCGATGCAAGAGGATGGACGGAAATATCAATAGTGGCTGGTCAATTGCAAAGCAATTTACTTCAGTCTCTCTATTTGCGTGCTGCGCGAGAAGATACGCAAGAACGCGCGGACGTAGACCAACTCATCTTCGTCCACGTGCACGAATCTTGCTACTCGTGCGACTTTATGCCACAACTAAATCGCGCAGCTTGGCAACAACACGTCGCTGAGTGTCCCCTCAACTAATAGGAACAGCTCTGAATTGGAAGATACAGCAACAGCCTCAAATAGTGGAAGCCGCAGGGATTCGTGGCGCGTCTATACAAATACACTACTCTCGTTCGTGTGGACGTAATGATATCGTTCACCACGACGTTGTCGTCTTCGCTATCCGTTTCGTTGTCGTAGTTACGTTTTACAACCACGTGACAAACATCGTTCGTGGTATTATTGTCGTGGTGACGCAGAATCACATCACGACGTTACAGTCATCGCTCTTATATTGTAGTCGTAATCTCGCTTCAGCACGACTCCGCCGTCGTTCGTCTCGCTCTCATTCGCGACGAGAACACATACATCGTCAGCCACATCTTGATTGGGCTAATCCACGAACTCATACGCCCGAACGACGTCTGGACTGTCCCGAAGAAGCGAAAATCGCGGTTCCCACGTATAACGATCGGAAAAACCCGAGACAACATACACGATACTTGCGCGCGGTTGGAACCACGCGCGCATGAAGTCGAGACAATGTCACTTCGCGACGAGAGTCCTCATTACCCAGAAAACTTTCCACGATCCCGTGCTTTTCCCCTGACGCATCCACAAGCTGCGGCGGGCCCTCGCTATGATTCCCCTGGCGTTCTGGTTGACGAGGTAGACGTGTATGCGTCGGTAAATAAGGCTCTCGGTGTCGAGTGGGAAGCTTTTCAGTCACTGACCGTGCTGCGCGGGCTGAGAAACTGGGATCGAGATGCGACAGTTGAACCGCAAACCGCTATAGCGGATGTAGCACCTGGAACGCCAGGCTCTTATTTAAGCTCAGACAAGAACGATTTTGCGTCCGATGTCGCTGGCGCGTCGAGTAAGCCGAGATGGAAGGTCCACCTTTGTGCCTTTGCGTCCGGGTTCCGAACCATCCCGTGAAGCGTGTCCGGACGATACTTCTTCAGCCGTCCGACGTAATACGTCTGGTGGAGTTGCGGTATCAATTGAAGTACTTCGTGTAGTCGTTGCCGATCGCCTAAGATACCGTGAATGAGCCGACAAAACGCGGCGCGAGATTACTCGGGCCTATTTGGTAACTGCCGAAAATCATAGACATTTATTTGGTAACAATACAAGATCACCTTTCGTAATTCTACACACGTTTATCTACCAAGCTGCAACGGCCGAGGCATCCCAATTTTAAGAAGCCTCTCAACAAAGTTGATCAGAAGCTTGACACGGCCAGAATAGCGTTGGACGACAAGACCCCCTCCCGTCACAGGAACGCGTAGAGCCGGAGCTGGAGAGAATCGATCGGCCCTCGCGGATCGGGACGCCCAGATAAAACTTTTAAGCATTCAAGCATGAAGATGGAAAAAGAAGTGTATCTAGGCCATCTACGGCCACGACGTGATCCGAATTCACGAGGCTCAGTTGGCTTCTTAATTACCTCGCTATAAATTAGGAATTCCGTGAGCTTCTTCCGCTAAACCAGCAACCATCAAGCGACTAGGTCCATGGAATCTACTCTCCCGATATAGCGTCCTCGCGCCGCAAAGATGACACGATCCGGAACAAAATCAGTGGACATTCTTTTGCCTAAGTCAGCCGATGAGTCACCGCAATCCACTGGAACAGTGCGATTTGCCCAATTTCCCAGATATGATAGAAATTCCCGCGCGTCTGCTATATCTTTCGAATCGGCATAATCCGACGAGTTTAATACCACCTTCCAATCTGCACGAATTTCGTCCACCAATGGCTCCGCGGGTAAACGCGATCCGTCTCCCAAGTAGAATTTAAGCGGGCCCAGAAGCGTCCGGCTTTCGATACGCCTCTCTCAGATACCGATCCGTTCGAATCTCTAGAGGACGACACACTGGCTGCCTTTCCAGAGTCGTGTTTATGTAAAGAAGCGCAAATGAAGAATGATGAAATTGAATGTCGTGCAAACCGTACTTAGTGCGAAATCAATTTGATTGTTGGGGTCGATCGAAGATGGGCCCGCTAGTACAAATGATTGGATCAAACGACTGATTGATAGAAAACGACTGTTGAAGTTGTGCGGATTGATCTACCTAACGGTCAAAAAGGAGTATAGTCAAATATCGACGACTGACCTATCACGATCTACGATCAAGGGATTGGACCACCAAGATGCAGGGACCCGAGAGCTTATCGGTAATAAACATTAGGAATACACGATCGATAGCGATAAATGGATGATGAGTAAAGATCGAAGCAATCTGGAGGATGGGATTGTCAAGTTTATCAAGGATGCGAAGTTTCAGAAGTGACGGCGATCCGACTGTGGATGACCGATCAAAGAAGCAATAGATTAACCACGATCTATCTTAGGCATTTACCGCTGGGTTGTGTGAGCACAGAATTTGCGTGGAAACATAATTAGTGTGGATTACATACCGCGATCCACTACCCCGTGATCCAATACGGATTATCTGCTGTGGACCACATGATGCACGAGGTGAATTACATAGACGGGCGATACGCAACAGTGATCGAGCGAACAGAAACGCATTGTCATAGGTTTCGGATTTGGTTGGTTGACATGGAACAGAATTATATTTTGAAGGAAAGACACGCATCGACTTCTGTTCGGCATGAAATCTGGCCAACCGTTGAAGGGAGAGTGACCTGCGTCGATACATACTTTGCCTTTGGATTTTTTGGCCGGGCGGACCATTTATCACCACCCTTTCACAACAGCGATCGGACGCAGGGAATCTTGCGGTTCAGATTCAAGATCGCGAGGCGGCTCAAGTGGTCAGAAGGCTCGAGAATTAAGCATCACCCTTGAATACAGGTGCCTCTGAAAGAGCGCTAAGCATACACGCAATCGGGTGAAAAAATCTTCTTGATCCACTCCTGCGTTTGAATAGGTAAAGAATTTTTGACCCTTAACACCTATCCCCAAAACGGTCAAGTTCAGCTTCAGCTCAAGTTCATAAAGAAGAGCGCAACCCGCCTCACCTACGGGTACACAAGGTGAGCAAGTAGACACAGAGCACAAAATTAGTGTACCCCTCCGTTAGTCGGTCTTCCGGGCGCCAGTGGAGAGTCGGGATCACAAGGAATTTATAATCACCACTCCACCACATTCCCGTTGGTTTTTCTCCTCCACCAACCTTTTTCTCTCCGAGGATCTATTTCTATATAGGTCCTTAGCCTGGTGTTTGGCCTTTTTTACCCTTCGCCGGCAACCAGGTATATCATATATTTAATTGCGTTCTACCACATCATCACATTACCCATTCACATGCACTCTGCTCATATAATCTAATTATACAGTCTTATGGTATGCCACGTTTTTACGTTTAAACAATACCGGTCAATATAGAAGCAACTTTATAGCTTTTTAGCGCGGTCGATAGGACCATCTTGACTTTAAATGATTTTATCAACTGATACAAGGTATCACGTTAGGTAAATTCTTTACTAGAACCTTTATTAGTAATTGTTATATCGTATCGGTCACGACACCATCTTTATCAGTAAATGTTTAGCAATAAGAATATATTTCAGTTATTTCTCTCTCCATTTCTCGTATATTCACAATGTTTTGCGTCTTAATTAGGACCATTCTCATTATGCATACCTGTCCTTCCTTCTCTTTTTTTGAAAGTGTATCAAATAAATGAACATTGGGCTCGCATACACACAACCCTACAAATCCACCCATTAATTCAATATCAATAATGCGATAGCCGTCGCAAAAATTGGTTAAAACCAAGCTTATACCGTTTCTTTGATATTCCGTTCATCTACATATATTGCAATTACTAATGAATTATTGTAAGTCCATTACAAATTAACAGACATGTCCGGTAGACGTTGATGGAAATAATGACAGTTTGATTTCGGGGCCCATTTATATACATCATTTTCTCTAATTATCACTCATCCTACATTTTTAAATACTGCATACTTCTATACGCTGAATCTGGCTTAATGCATTTAGCAATAGAATTTTAGAAAGAAGCGCAATCTTCACGTGGAAACTATATATGGTGTAATAATAGACGTTTATCATTATCCTATCTCGGCTTTACTATATACTGGGAGACCCTCCGGAAGCGCTTCTATACCCAGAAACCGCCTTTTTTAATCATGATGATATATTTAAGTTCTTTCGTTTGACACCAGCACCAATAGCATTCAAATTTACGAATAGGGTCACTGCGAGAGTTGGAAGATATTTTCGACATCTTCTTCTGTTGTGTCTTACTTATCGCAGCAATCGCTACGACGTACAGACGTTAAATTAATTTATCATTACGTCAAATTTGCAATGATTCCCCGCTGTGCAAAACTCTGCGATTGGCGTCTAGAAGTTGATGCCTGAGCGATCTAATGGGTCACCCGCAGCCATGGAGTACAGATGAAGTACAGCCGTCCGCTGACAGTAGCATATCTAGATGATCGAGGCCAACTCGCTATCTGAATGAGGTTTCCTCTTTCATTGTTTGCCTGATGCGCTTTATTGTTTCTATAAAAAACTTTTGGCACTATACACAATTCGTCTTTTAAGGGAGGCTGCAACATCCAACAGTGTGAAGCAACATATCCCTCCTTATGTAAGTGGTGCGTTAACGTCAATGCTTATGTATATATCACAAAATATATGTAAAGCGAGCGAGATCAGTAGTAGCGTTTTCATTTCTGATAATGAAAGTGGCAATCCCACTTTTTTAAATGAAGGGTGAATGGTTGTTAGGGAAAAGTGGGTGGCGAATAGAATCTCTTAAAATAAACGGTAGCAGTGTAATCCATAGTTTTCCTGATCATTTTATTCCTTGGGAGGTTTCTAAATTATTATAAACGTATTTCAGCGTATCTGCAAGATTTGTACTTTACATACTTCCACGTACAATACTAGCGAAACACGCTTCCATTGCATATATTCTCTTCCTTGGGCGCATATACAAAACGTTTAACCACACCTTTGTGATATGCAGAAATCTCGTATAATTAGACTAAAATGGTTGGTATGGTGAGGTATATTCGGGTACGCGAACGACCCCCTAAATTCGGTATATTCTAACCATGGTTTTGAGAGATAGTGGCATATTTTTCAGCAACTGTGGGATTCATACCGCGATTGGCACTCTCAGGGATTATGATATGCAGTGAGGGGATTGAACCGGCAGTCATCATCTTAAATATTATACTACTGCACCACTACCCCAGGGAACCACCCTTATCGATTATTAGACTAGGGCATCACGCATTCTCATTCAGACCTGCTTATTTCAGACGCGAAAAAGTTGGATGGCTTACTCTTAAAACTTGTTTATTCTTCCGCGTTCAACCTTGCTCAAATTAGCTTAACATCCGCCTACTGCATCGCGCTTCGTCTCTAAATACCACTTCTTATTTAGCTACCACATTTCAACGCTTTTTAAAATACCACTTGTTTTGTGATATGAACCTGAAATACTGTCCAAATTGCTTCTACACCATTTCTAGTGAATGCTATAATAAGCTTAATCTAAGTCTGTTTTCATATAGCGAATTTGACAGCATTGAAAAAGCTTTCATCGATGGCTTGACCCTCAGTACCCTATGCATCTCCGTAACATTAATATAAATTTATAATCTTATCTAAAACATCATTTTACAGTTATCAAATGTTATGCAAGGATTACGGATGCGGATATGACGCCTTTCCACCCCTATTGATTTCTTCACAATATCAAAACATATCAACTTTATGGTCTTCGTCTCGGACGATACCAGGTTCTACCACGCCATGGTATTCTATAGTGAAAATTCAAGAATTGCTTGTTTTGTGTCGGATCCAATGACACAATACATATTTCTAAAAAAAGAAGAAGCAAATTATACCATTTGTTAATTACACACAATATCATATGCTTTCTTCAGCAGTGCGATGAAGTATCTTGCTGATTTCATTGTTATTATATTATGCATGGGATCTCTTTAATTCGTACATAGTTCCGTTCAAAACATATATATTGAATTAAGGGAAGACCTATGTTGGCCCCATCAAAGATGATAGTTGTCCTAGATATGTACCTGTTAGTTTCTTTTCTATATTCACGATGAATTTTCTCCGCGACGCTCCAGCCTTTTGCATTTTACTAAAAGCAAACATCATAACAAGCAAAAATCATACGATACAGTTACATCCGAGTTGATGTTTCTTACGCTTCTATGTTCTGGCATCACATCGTAAATTATACACATCCATCGTTTTGTAGACATCGTTTATCATGTAATTAATTCTTACATAGTTTCAAAGACATGCATACGACAATCCGAAATGCCTCGAAATAGGGCAAAATGCTCAAAATATGATGCCGAAATTATCGGGTTTATTACGATCATAATGGCAATGACTGATCATTATCGACGACATCGATCATGTATCAGTTATTTCGACGGTCTCCGAAATACTTTGATTTATTTACCTAGGAACATACGACACCACCATTCTATAACATGAGAAAATTGTGGCTTGCGTCTACATTTATCTGTCTATTGTTTAATACTACCTCGTGTACAGGTGTGGCAATTAAATCAGGACGTATATATCTATAAAATTTATGAGCGGACGCAGGACCCAATCTTCATTGTCACATATGAGGTAAACGTTTCATATAGTTTGCGTATATATTATCATGGGACGCTTATTACCTTGTTACTAATGCTTATCCGCCATGATTTTTATAGATACTTCACCGTATTCGTTGTAAGAGACGCAAAACCACGACAATTTGAAACTACTCTTACATCACTAAGCAACATTTCTGACGCTCTATCCTCTAAATTGAAGGGTACAAAATGTTTTTAGAAAGCTTAAGCTTTCATTAACATATCCTTAATTCAGAATTGAACGAATTTAATGTTCCGATTTTACAAAGTAAACTTAATATGCTTCTGTAAACGTGATATCCAACAATTCATATGTGTAATCATTAACGTGCCCAAACAACTAAATATTGGCACGATATTAGGTTAATTACAAGTATCTTAGCGCAAATAACATTATAAAGTCATAGCGGATTTCTTGATTAATTGGCTGATGGATCCACAACCATCGATCCACACGACAATGACGTGACGCAACACATCATCCATGGCCAGATAATTCCTACACGCTGCTAGATAGTGAGCTACCCCACTGATCAATTGAAGTCAGCCTATTCCTTTATGACGCTTATCCAAGACACGAGGCTCAAATATTTTCTATGTATTGATAAATTTAATTTTGAGATTCAAATACATATTAGAGAAATCCAACCAGTTTAGCATGAAAAAAGAAATCTGTTAATTTCGATCAACCGTGACCGGGCTTGAATTAAGTATTATTCCAGTATTGCGGGACGATATTGGCTTAAAATACAATCTACATCCTTTATAAAGCTTTAGAGGTGGCTGTCGACTTTATATAATGTTTGGTCCACATTCGATTATGTTAACCGTTGCTTATAGCGATCATTTACTTAAGATGGCGTCAAACTTTTCTAATACATTTCAAGCATGTGTTTATACAAACGAAAAATTTGTATCCAATGGAAGTTATAATATGTGCATAGCTGTTATTATTTAAATTAATAAATTGCCTCCTATTGATTGTAAAACCAATCTGCTGTTAGACACAAGGTTTTCCCACTGACGCAACGACCTTGATAGCAATTTCCTGAACCCATATATTCTACCCCATTTAAATTATGTAGCTAGTAATTTGAACAGTATACGCACATGATTAGTTAAAAGACAATCTTCGTATGACTTGATAATGAGTGCGTTAGATGCAGTAGGGTTTCTTTAGGTTAAACGTGCACATATTGAAAGCGTTTGTGCAAATTTGCAGGCCTCTAACATTCTTGCAAGCCCGTAATTGTTTGGTTTCCGCTTAACTTTATAATTACAATGAAGCGTTTTTTAACTTACAGACCAGCATATTGATGTGCGCATCGAGTATGTCAGTGATTTCACTAAGCGTCGAATATTTAATTTAGATTCGACATACTTTAGAAATGAATGATGATGTATTTGCAAAGCCTTAGCCTGCTCCGATCTAGAATAAAGTGCGCCAAGTCATTGATAATATATAAAATTGATAAAAATTCGACGATGATGGGACAAGGATTAAGTTTTCAGTCAAAACTATGTCGTCGAGGAGGAGTATAGAAAGAGAAATCAATAGATGACGAGATAAAAGGGTAACAGAATTGAAACATATGGATATGATGGTACCTTTAAAGTACTGCTAATCGTATCATTCTAATTTTTACTCAGCCTTGGACATTTATCGCTACTACTAAGATCAAAAAATATGACACTCTCGATTCCGCATATAAAAAATATGTGACCTCTGGCTGTAACGTTTGTTCTTGATTCCAGCACGCTTGCTCCATAGCACTCCAGTCGATGAAATATTTAGAATACAGGAAATCAAGCTCACTATTTATGTGGTAGGATGAACTGTGACGAAAAAAACCTTCAAGGTATTATAGTCAACTCGCCTACTCTCATTTCCTATTTAATTGGTAAAACATACTTAAACTAATCAACATCGCCCTTAATAGGCTAATCCCTATTAATGTATATTGGCTAATTTACAGTACATATCTCTAGCTCAATTTCATTATTGTACATTGTATATTGCTAATAAAATAAGAAAATTATACTTATAACAATAAACAATCAATACTTACAAAAAAACTCTTTGGTTTATAATGAAAAATCTTGCCCAGTTCAGCGTTATATTAAACGAACAAATTTTAATTTATTTATTTGGTATATAGTTAAACGACCCGGGTGGACGATTGGTAAAGTACTGGAACCATAATTGGGAGGTAGGCGGATCGATACCCGCGCAGGGACGAGACCCCGCAGGATCGTTTCATTATACAGCGTCGAAAAGTGTTTAACAACACCGGAAATAGCGGGTCGATTGCGTACCCGAATATAACTAGAACCTTCTCGCTTTCAATTGGTACATGGTGACCTTTTCACAGGATTTCAGTTGTTTGTAGCAAATGTGAGCGAGTAATCATGGTTGAAATGGCGATCTCGTGACTGACTTGATTTGATGTGATTCTAATCCGTATCAAACTGAAAGTGTAATTCGAAAGCAACAGGACCGTATCGTATTGTACATTATCATATTTGGTGTCAAGCGCAAGATAAAGAGAGTTTGATCTCTCCTTTGTTGATCTATCTGACTGGGGACGTCTCCACGAATACATCTGCGGATGCAAACTTATATGCCTTGATCGCGCCAGACTATGCGATAGATCTGGAGGGGTTGTTGCTCTTTTGTCCCAGATCGGCTACAAAGTCAAAATATCGCGCAGAGCTGGCTCGGCTGGTGATTCTGGATTTAATTAAGCTATTTATTGCATCGCTATCGTTCCAGCTTGAAGATAGGCCACCAGGGTAAGGTCAAGCGTATCGGCGGATCAGAGCATATTTGTACTGGAGAGGTTTGTATCGGAGTGTGCAACAGTATGTGGGAGAGTGTGTGGATTGTGAAGCAGGTAAAGGATGCTACTGCGATCGAAGTGGCTCGCCGGGTATCATACAAGCAACTTACCGTCCGCAGATTCTGGTGATGGATTATATTCCTCCTTTGCCGCGATCGTTCAAAGAGAACACGGAGCTGTTGATCTGGGTCTATCTGTCCTCTTGATATATGGGATCAAATGCAAGTGCGTCACGACCCGCGCAAATAATCGTGGAGGATTGTGAAGAATGTGTATTTTAAAAGGTTTGGCCAGTGCGGGGCAATCCGTCACGATCGAGAGTCAGAATTTATGTCTGATTTATATTGTGCGTCTAATCGGATCGTGGACCAGAAACAATGAGCTAACACGTCTTACAGACCACAGGAAAATGGCACAGCGGGGCGCATGGTATAGACGTTGACTAGAGCGATCAAGATGTATGTGTCGGACGAGAACCAGAGAGATTGGGTTGAATGTGCCGAACAAATGACATACGCTATCAACACCGTATACGATCGGGTTCGCTGGGACACTCCATTTTTTGATCCACGGTTGGAACCCTCGATCAACGTTAGAAGCCATAATACCTCTAGGGAGTACGGTATCGCAAGACCGAGATCCACGAAGATGGAGGTATGGCGTACAACGTCAATACCAACGGGTGAAAACGGTGGTGAATAATTAGCTGAAGAAAGAAATCTAATATCGCACCGATCAGCACAATCAGGACCTCGACCCGCTAGATATTAGCAGTAGATCGTAGGTCTGGCTATTTCTAGATCGAGTAAAGGAGGGGTACGCTCGCAAATTGGCGCATATGTGGCACGGACCGTTTCAAGTGATGGACAAGTGCAGCGATCACGATGCGAGGTTGGAAATGTCAGGTACACCCTACCCAGTATTCCCACTGGTGCATGTGTCGAAGCTTAAACTTGTCCGGATGTTTCCGGACCGACCGATGAAGCGACCAATTGTAAGCGAAGCGGGTCGAGTGGATTTCGCGAAGCTCGGTTACCAAAGGACATTCGGGTGTGCGAGCTAGCTGAAGACGAGTTTGAATTGAAGAGAATAACGTAGATGCGATCGGAATGACGGACGCGTTGTAGTAGGATGCGTAGAAAGTTTAAGATCTATTAGAAATGATGTGGTGACCGTCGTAGGTGGACGAAGCAGACTTAAACTGTGGAGAGTTGATACAAGAATGGAACCGCGGTCGCGTGAAGAAGAATCGGTTTAAGATGATGCAGTCGCACGAAGAGGGAGATGCGGGTGATAAATGGATAGGCCACTGAATTGAGGTGAAATGCAAGAAGTGTGAATAGGAGGATGGAATGATCAAATACATGGAGGTTTTACGAGAAGGTTGAAAAGTTGTATATAATGTGAGTATAAAGATCATAAGTATACGGACCCGATACCGCGCTTTGAAGTCGGAAGGTTGTTTGGTTGGCGATGATCAAGACTTGTGGAATTTGGATCGCGAGCGGTCGGGACCCGCGGGTGATCTGATTGAGGCTAAGTCGGACGATAAATTGATTTCCGGTGATTGAGATCTATGGAACTTTGATCGCAAGAGATCGGAAACTGTGGGTGATCTGATCGACGGTGCATCAATAATAAAATAGAATGAAGGCAATTTCAACACGACCAATAGAGATTATAAGAAAAGAAGAATGATATTGAACGAAGAAAATGGCAACCCTGGGGCAATCACGAAGAAACCATTCACCGGAGATGTAGGTGATTGAGGATCCAGGATCTTCTGTGATCGCGCACCGATAGTAGTGACGCCAAGGATCGGCCGAATCATCCAGAAACAAGGTAGTGATCGAGGCCACGGTCTTGGTCGTTTTGCATTTCAAAATATAATACCACAACCTTTTTTCTGGTGGGACAGGGACATGCAAAAAGAAAGAACCCAACAGAATGTCCAATTCGCATTGCACGTCGATCATCCCTTGAATAATAAAGTGGAGGTCTGTTTTCCATCACGGCCCAGATCTCGATCGGCGTCGACTACGCGCTGGCAAAATATTGCCGTACCCGTATCCTACTGGCTCTGCCGACTGGAATTGGGATTGACACTATTTTTCCCCACAATGCCTGTCGTTGACGATCTTCAAATGTGAGATACGTGTACACTATATACTAAAACCACCCGGTAACTTTAATAGTGATTGGCTCGATCAGTCGATCGAACATATCCACGGTCTCTGGCTGCATAGTAAAGTGATTTGCGCCGAAGAAACCAACGGAGAAGTCCAGCGATCAGCCCGGAGTGCGGAAGACTTCGGAATCTTGTAAGCGAGGAACAAATTAAGATTTCGGTTTATAGAAATGCTTTAACATAACAGTTAATTCCAGCTCAGCGACGCTCGTATAGCTGACTCGACGCGATAACTAGAGATCCACCTAAAATACGACCGGGGAAAGCTATATCTGTACCCAAGAATCAACTTATCGCGCGGTACCCGATAGGCTGGCAACGCGCCGTATTGGCTGGGAGCCAACAGATAGATCACATCCTCGCGATCTTCACTGGACATGCTTAGGCTGCCAGACGAGTCGCTCGACCGCTTGCCCAGGCGTTTGACCATTGACTCCACTGATTAATTAGGAGTCGTCGAAGGAGCTGGATTAAGAGATCGCGAGCTGGAGCTTGATTTTCCAATGGTGATCCTGGATGAAGGTGGGTTGAGGCTGATGGGCGAAGCAGAGGATGAGACGCGTCGGCGGGAAGCAGATCGTGATCCCTAAAGCGATGCGCGATTAGTATTCTCTGAAGAATTGGATGATTTACCTCATGTCGAGGACAAAGAAAACGAAGTCCTTGGATCTTCCTGACCCTCCGCAGATCCTGGTAACGTCTTCGAGGAGGGAACAGGGTGATCAGCAGAGCATTTAGGGTACCCCAAATTAAGGCCTGGAAGGAACCTACCGAGATGGCTTGGTCGATTGCATCGGCTTACACGGCTGCTAAAACCTAGCCAACCCTACTGGCTCGGCCGATCGTTTTGGAGAAGGAGATCGTGCTTGATTTACCGTCGGTGCGGGTGAAGAAGATCGGGGAGGCTCGACGATATGCACTACCTCGGCCAATCGGTCGAGTTCATTCCCTGATACCGACTTGGCTAATCGAGTGGGCAGAGCTGATCGAATGGCCTGATCTGATCGCGGACAAAGAGTAGATTTTGTCGACATTGTCCGCGGCGCTCGCCAGTCGGATTGCGAGATATTGAACTGCGGCTTTTATTTATATATTGGCGTCGAATTGGTTGATCGCATGACCGGAGCGGATTGCGTGGAGACGGAAAACGTTCTCGAGCGGATCATCTGCTTAAAAACCCTCGCTGGGGCCAGTGGAGAAGAGATATTTGGGGAAATAAGTCGCCTGTGGCTCGGGAATGCCTGGATGGGAGGCCAAAACCGCTGTCGTTCCGGGGAAGTTTACTGTCTGACAACGCTAGGGTTGAAGATACAGCATGAAAAACTCTAGAAGTTAGCCTGGCTAAATGAGCACGAAGCTTGTTGCGATCTGCGACAGCGAAATCGTGATCGGTCTTGGACCAAACGTTGAAGACGCGCATGTTATAGTTGTTCATCCGCGATCACTTTTCGCAACCGACCTAGTTCGCGGTCTCGATCGGCAACCCATGCGTGGTGTTAGTTGCGTAGCGCGGAAACCGACGCAATCTGTTTCTCGAGGTCTCCGATCTTCTGCTGATCGCGAACATTTGCAGCCTAATATGTCTTGGTCTAGGCGTCCCGGAAAGCCCGGATTGACTCGAGCTGCGACATCCGGGGCTTCGATTTCTGACGGAGGTAGTTAATCTCTTGCTGATATTTTTTCTCCAGAAAAGCTTGAATAGTGTTCATGTCAGGATGCACCTTCGGGGTCAGCGGAGGTGGCTTCAAACAACGATGTCTTCAAACGCTTGATCTCCTGATCCAAGTCGTGGATTCTCACCAGCTTATCGTCCTGATTACCCAGGACCTCTGCGCATGCATTGCTGCGCTCGCCACGCTTGCGGGTGTGCTGTAAAGCAACAAATGGGCGATCGAAACGCTGCTGGACATATCCGCGTAGCTGGATCCCGGCGTCATGCGAGGTGTTTGATTCCTACTTCAGTCAATCGCCGCGGTTCCTTTCTTCTATCAGATATTCTTCAAGGGAGCCGTTACAACTTGCTATTTACTTCAGAGTCCTTTAAGCAATCGTGAAGAGCGTTCATAATGCCGGAAATCATGAAACAATCAAAATATGCAGCACTTGTCACCCGGATGCTGGGAAGAAGCGGGTACGACCCGGCGATGGGTCTATTGGTATCGGAAACAAATGAAGGCTCACCCTGATCGAGAGCGGAATTTACGTGATCGAAAACGCTTAAAGACTCGTTTTTTGGAAACAAGAGAGGTGACAAGAGATTTGTCGTAGATATGTCGAGGGCTGAAGGTGAGACGAATCAAGTGGAAGTATAAGTGCGCAGTCAATCGTCACTGTACGGCCACAAAACGGCTCAGGGGACGACTGTGATGAAGCGACCAATGACATTTGCGATAAGAGAACATATCGAGCTCCAGTTATATTTGAATTAGCAAACGGTTGGCAGCGCCGGTCCCACACCTGGTCGGATCACGTCCACGGAACTGTTATGAGAACCGAAAATTAGATCCGAAAGGAAGCGATCGGAGATATCGGATTAAAGTATGACGGACAAAGGGTACGAGTCATGGAGATGGGTCACTGTCAATAGGACGATTACGTTGACGGTCAGGCGATCAAGAATGAAATTGCGATTTAGGGGGCGATCGAGATCGTGATCGGTGATCGGGTATGCGATCTTAATCAGGTTGGTGTGGATCACGATAAGCGGTCACAATCAGAGAGTTGTGTGCCCCACCAGGTGGTCCGCGATCAGCAAAGCGATCGCGAATTAGTATGTGATCGCGATCAAGCTAGTGTGGTTGACACAATACGATTTGCGACAAGAAAGGCGACTGCGATCGGATAAGTAGATATGGTGTTTGCCTCACAAGTATACTACCTTCAGGATAGAGCGACATGTGGTATGCGCTATATAAGATACGTTTAAAGAGATAGAGTTGTTGGGTTTGATTGGTTCACATTAAACAGAGTCCAATGTGCTTCTAAGTACACGTGTCGACTTTCCTTCCGGGTGGGATAATTGGCCATCCGAAGTCAAGAGAAGTCACATACTTATATCAAGTGATTCCTGGATTATTTGGCCAGAGATCAAGGACGCTTGAACAACAAATTCAACTGCAATAGGACGCATCAAACCAGTAAAGGCGAAAGGTGCAATATCTCAAGACCGGTCAAGTGGTCACAAGGCTCGCGGATCAAGCATCTAACTTGGACAAGGCGATCTGTTGCATATCAGGGTAACTCATATCAAGCAGCCTACAAGAATACAAGTGAATCCGTGAAGAATTCCACGAGACCCCGCCAACCCCGACCGCGGAGTGAAGATTTTAAGACCTCGAACGAACCTCGATCCCATCTCAACCACGGTCAATTTTGCCATTGACATGAGTCTACCAATTGAAGATTGCAACCCGCCCCACAGACAAGTAAACGAGTCAAGTCAAATTAAAGCACGGAAATGTAGTACCCTCTCTGCCAGTCGGTTTTTATGGGTGCTAGTGGAGAGTTGGGATGGTCTTCTCAAACGAGCGATTACCAGTCTTTAACAAAATCGCTAATGTCATGTACTAAACCGATCCAGAAATCGCACGAGCAAGTGTGTATCAATTTATATGAGACAGTTTTATACCTCTTAAAGCATGTGCGATTCATATTCTCTTACCTAAAGAATAATTGCGAATATGTACTTGGTTACCCACCAGGATATTCATCGTCCAATCAGAATCGATGGCTTGGTATAGTCGGAAAAAATCGGCCGGTAAAGAACATCATAGTCGGTATATAGGACTACATATCAATTAATTATAATAATTTAATATATATTAGCTAAGTGAATGGTTTTTTAAAGGATTTCTAAAGATGTTTTCAACACAGTGGCTCAATAATTAATATAATATTTCTCTATACAAGAATCATATAATTTTAGTCTTGATATAACTCGATGTATCGGTCGGAGATCAATATTTTCGGTCGAATAATATTCACTATGCGATCATTGACTTCGTACTTTTAACCGGTCAGAAAGTTGATCACGTGTTCTATAATTTTTTTTGTAAAGTTCGTAATCGATCGGAACAAAATTTGATGCTCTAAATACATAATGAACAGTTATATTCTATGAAATTTGTAATTAACTATAATTTGGATTCTTTCGTCTATCAGTGATCCTTGGCGGCCCCCTTAATGCTTATAATTTATAAAAATATAAGAATAGCAGTATGCTCTAACGTGGCAAGAAGCACCGATCTTTTCAATTGATTTACCAAAGTTTGCAAGAACGATAAAAGCACCTTAACGGCGATTTAAATAAAGCAGACATGATGATTGTTTCACAACTAAAAATAGCTGATCGACCGAGCGCATTCTATTCTGGTTATTTAAAGTATTAAAAGGCAGGAACAAGTCGTATCAAGTATCTGCGACACATAATTTGATCATTTCTCCTATGGATAAGGAATCCTTAGTCATTGGCATGCACATATTCGAATCGGTTTGTAAAACTTTAAGTATCAAGACTAACAGCCTCGATCCAGTATGATATATATATATATATATCGACATATTAAAACACCCTTAGGGAGAGCTTAATAAATTTCAACTGAAAATAACACATTTTTAATAAAAATTTAGCGAACATGCACGGAATGTAGATACCACCTCTCTGGGTCGACATTTCTACATTCTCATGACGAATATGATCAATCAAGCGGCCTGTTGATCGTCACCTGATCACATCTAATTCTTATTTTTGAATGACAGTTAGCATAAAAGCTACTTTATATTCTCGTTTAATGGGAGAGATTGACAGATCTATCGTACTGTGTCAGATGGTATGTTAAAAGTCAGGTACCCATCCTTACCGGAACTCTAAACCTCTATTTCATGAGTGTTTCTAATACCGATTCCTACTACTCATTCGATCTGATGGACCCGAATAATTCTGCCTGGTTTAAATTTTCAGTATACATTGGTTCGATTCCGGTATTTGATGCACCACACGTGTAACGGGGCACACCCTTGCTTGAACTTAACGCAAGAATATCGGTGCCTCGACAGACGTACAAAAGGCAAGCGAGGAAGCGTAGGGTAGGGAAAAGCAGAACTGTTATATTAATATAATTAAGTCTTTAAACTACTGTCTCTTTGTTTGACTTAACTTAATTATGCTAATATAACTGATTGTATGGTGACGTCTCGTCACCACTCATTGCGCGCGTCTTGCAGCGATTGGTGGGTTGATATCATCACGATATCAACCAATGAACAGACCCTTTGGTCGATCCTTCAAAATCACCACTTCGGTGATATTGTTAAAATAATATTCAACATCGTATTCTTTATGGTCACTTTTCTTAAAGTGACACTTACATGTAACGGGCTACCCCGTTACATCACCCCCCCTTAACTGACAGTCACCGTGTGACTATCGAAAATAATGGCGGCCACCCGTTGGTCACCAATGGGACAGGGAGCACTTGATGGGTCCTTTCCATTCACTTTCCGCTCGACCTCGCATAGTTAACATGTCTATGCGGGGTGACTCAAGGCACACACAGCCTGGTGCTGTGCAAGCCTCTGCGGCAGACGCTTCGTCGTCTGCCGCCCCTTCTTCGCCTGCAGCAACAGGTGCTGCAGGTGCACGCGGTATCACGCCGCGTGCGCACGATGACCCCGATGTGGAGGTCATCTACTCTGGCGAGTCAGACGTGTCTGACTCGGGCAATGCTCCAGAGGCGTCTCGCTCACCGGCGACGCCTCAGTATTCGCCAAGGCCACTGCCGAACGAACGGACTCGTGATTCGCATCACAGTCTGTTCGGCAGTGATGACGATGATCAGGGTGGTGAGTTCTATTCGTCACCACCGCCGGCTCGTGCGTCTTCGCACAAGCGTGATGACGATGGCGCGAGCCGTCGTCAATCTGGGAGCCGTGGTACCGACAAGGGTACCACTGTGAAGCGTGATGAGTTGAAGCCGTGGCGTTTGCCCGAACAACTCATCAATAGCCTGTCTCACGAGACAGGCCAACACCATCGAATACACTTATTCGATGCAACCGAGCTTCACGGCTTGAGTTCCAGCGCGAAGAACTTTCGCGCTGAAGAAGACTTTTATCTCGATGTCTTCCTTAGACATCGATGGTACAATAGCAACCAAAAGCGTGACAAAACATCGCTTTTGGCTGCGTGGAACGCGTTCGTCCAAAACGTCAAGAATTTTGGAAGAGAGGGGTGGCTCAAGAAACTTGAGGCAACACGCCTCAGGTTCGAACGGCGAACGCCAACCGGTGCTAGGTACCGGTTGCATTGTTTATCTAGTGAGGCAGGCATTCCTTGCCTCACATGGGGAGACCCTTGTGCGAGTTGTGTTGACAACTCGCAGCGTGCACATAGGGATGTGTACTCCCTAAATTCGCCCTGGGGAAGGGCACACATCTCGGCTGAGATGCGTGACGCGATTGCAAACTTGCAATCCGTCTACAAGCGCCTTGGGCGCGTGTTTACCGATGGGCCACAGGACTCATCGGATGAGTCTCGTCATACTGGCGGACGAGACCTTCAACATCCATCAATAGCTGAGAGCGGGGCTCCCAGCTGTTCCAAGAGGGTGGATACCCCCTCCACTGGACGAGGTAGCTCGTCCTTGATCCTGAATCGTCACGGTGATTTAAGATACGCTCCACCAGAAAGCGTTGATCACCGTGAGCATCCACCAAAGGATGTGGTGGAGGAGGAAAGACCTCCTCCATATGATTCGGTTCACCATCTCGACCCTTACGAGATGGATCGCACAATCGATGAATTGCGCGATGACTTGAAGCACGAGCGCGACCGGCGCTACGCTTTGACTGATACCGTGCGGAAGAACCGCAAGGGTCACGAGGCTGATCGGGAGAGGGATCGCGCCGATTATGCCACGGCGCAGCTTCAGGTCGAGCGGGATGTCCGCTCCCTATTCGGCGAGCTGGCGACAGCTCGTGGGGAGATATATCGGTTATGTTCCGAGGTATCATTTCTGCGCGACCAGACGGATCGTCTGGAGCGCGAACGCAAGAACTTGATGGATGTTCTTGAACGTGGGGGCTATCTCCATCGGAAGAAGAAGGCTCGTACTGACAGTACGGCCTGAGCCTCCCCACGTAAAACGTAGGATGCGTGCGCATCTTGCGTGGCAATTCGAGTGTGTATGCATTGCCCTTGCGATGCAACACTCAAAATGGCCCAATGTACTTCGGCAGTAGTTTACTACTGCCGACACTAGTGACTGCATGTCCAGGTAAGTTTATCGTAGACAGTAGTACTAGGTCGTTAACCTTAAATGAAAGAGCATTTGCTCTTCCATTCTTGTCTGCGTTCCGTTTCGGGTGGTCCACCGCATTTGCGATGAAGTCCTGAACGAAACGGACTACCGCCTCTCGAGTCAGCAGGAAGTTCTCTGCTGACTCTTTGTTTTGTCTTTCAGTGCGCTTCGTGCGAACTGCTAAGAGATTGCTCTCTTCTTCAGCGAGGTTGTCGTTTTCCTCGCTGGTATAATCGTTGACGATGCTTAATATACCAGCATCGTCATCATCATCCGAGTCAATAATAGCGTCGTCGCTATTATTGAGATGATCTTCTTCATCGATGTCGACTTGATCGACATCGGCATCATACGTGACGACGTTAACGTCGACACGTGATGAGCAAGAGCCAAAACGGTTTTGCTCGAGCGAGTCCCTCCCCCCTTATCCAAGAGTCACACTCTAGAAGGGCGGGCACACGTGGATGGCGTAGGCCATTCACGTAAAACGGTGTGTGCTGTGTTGAAGCATGCACCGAATTATTGATGGCGAATTCCACCATGGGTAGGAATTCGCTCCAACTCGGAAACGAGTGGACATATCCTCGAAGGATCTCTTCGAGGACACGGTTAGCACGTTCCGTCTGACCATCTGTTTTGGGATGGTCAGAAGTAGACATCTTCAATCGTGTTCCGAGAGAACGGAACACCGTTTGCCAAAATTTCGCCGTGGACCGAGAGTCACGGTCGGATACGAGTTCACGGGGTAAACCGTGGAGGCTAAAGACCGTGTCGAGAAAGACACGAGCACAACCTTGAGCCTTGATCGACTCAGGGACTGCAGCAAGATGGACCATCATGATGAATCGGTCAACGAACACAAGAATACCATTATTCTTGTGAGCGTCTTCGGGGAAACCGAAGACAAAGTCCATTGAAACGGACTGCCAGCACTCTGCCGGAACAGGCAGAGGCTGCAATGGCGCACGGATGAAGGACTAGGCTTCACCCGTTGACAAACCTCGCAAGCACGGATGTACTTGCGAACAAACTGATACTGGCGGGGCCAGTAAAAGTCGCGACTTACCATGAGGTAAGTCTTTTCCCTACCACGATGGGCGCTTGTTGGGGCATCGTGACACTCATACATGATGCGCAAACGCAAATCATGATGAGCGGGTACGACGACACGAGGCGTGTCGTCGGCAACAGCTGTATAGTACAGCAATCCGTTGCGTGTACTATACCGATCCGATGAGGATCGGTACAAAGCCGGTAAATCCCTCATGGATTTACTGGATGGATTCACCAGATGATCCATCAATCACAGAAGATCCTTATCTTCCGCGTATGCTTTTCGTACGTTGTCAAGTAACCTTGACGACGGGACACTGACTGACAGTGTCGCAACAGTGGGCTTATCCTTACTGTTGATTTGTGCGTCCGGCTCGAAATCGGGCCGGCGCGAAAGCGCATCAGCGACGACATTGAGTCGTCCCGGTTTATACTCCACGGAGAAGTTATACTCCGCGAAGAAAGACATCCACCTCGCCATTCTTTGCGAGAGGTGCGGGCTGTTTACGGCCGTGCGTAATGACGCATGGTCCGTATAGACAACAAACGGTCTATCTCCCACGAGATAGACGCGAAACTTAGCCAGTGCGTACTTCATGGCAAGGAATTCCTTGTCATGCACTGGGTAATTACGCTCAGCTACTTGCAGCTGACGCGACTGATAACAGATGACGCGCTCCGCGCCATCTGCATCGAACTGCATTAACGCACAGCCGATTGCGAAATCGCTGGCGTCACAGACCACATGAAATGGTCTGTCCTGATCTGCAATCGCCAAGATCGGCGATTGCATCAAGCTTTGCTTGATACCTTCACAGGAACGCTGGTACTCAGTGTTCCATGACCACTTGACATTTTTCTTGAGCAGACAAGAAAGATGAGCAGTCATCTCGGCGTAGTTGCGCGAGTACTTGTGCAAGTACGCCGCAAGACCAAGGAACTTCCTTAGTCCCTTGACATCGACTGGCACTGGCCAGTCGGTGATCGCCTTGATCTTTTCGGGATCAGGGCGTACGCCGTGTTTCCCCACGATGCACCCAAGAAGTGGTATTTCGCTAGCCGCGAATATACACTTCTTGAGGTTGGCGTACAACTTATGCTTGCGCATAAGTTGAAGAACCTGACGAACGTGAGTTCTGTGAACTTCAACGTCCGTCTTTCCGTCCATAGCCCGGCTATGGACGAACACATCGTCGAAGTAACTCGGTGCGAAGTATCCACCGGTCTCAACAGATTTGTAACACATCTTTTGAACGTTGCAGGGGTATTACTCAGCCCCTGTGGCATTACTAGCCACTCCCACAGCATCCCGCATGGGGTACTCACTGCCGTGAACGGGACGTCCCGTTCACGCATCAGGATCTGATAGAATCCATCCATCAGATCCATGGACGAGAAGATGGTACTCTTTGACATACCATCTATGATTGCGTCCTTCCTCGGTATCGGCGTCTGAGCCGGTACCGTTGCAGCATTCAACTTGTTGAATGCGTGCACTATCCGCCATCCTCCTGTGGCCTTTCGCACACAGAAGGTCGGAGAGCTGTGAGAGGATGTTGATTCCCTCACATGGCCCGCTGCTAAGCGATCGGCAAAGAACTTGTCGATCGCTATCACTTGTTCACGAGGCAGTGGCCACTGCTTCATGACACAGTATTTCGAGCCCGGTTTGAGCTCGATCTCTTGTCGAGTGCCTTTGTCCTTAGGCGACTCGCAAGGTACGGATTCAGGGAACACATCCCTGAATTCGATCAAATCCTTATACAAAGGATTTGCCTGAAGTGACTCCCAGGATTAAGACGTGTAACGCTCAATCCGAGTCTTCTCATCGAGGACGCTTTCGTCCATCGATGAGCTGCTGAGAACCCGTTCGTTCTCAGCAAATACTGTTGCCGATCGAATATCGGCCACATACTCGTCCTCTGTGACGAGTATGCAGATCTGCTTGTCTTTGCCACTACGCAGATCACGCAAGAACCGTTTCGGTTCTAGCGTTGGCAACTGAGTTATCTCCGAAGTCAACTTCGAAGGCACAATCAGATCAAGCGTATAAGCGCCTACGCTTGATCCGTCATTAACCAAGACGTTCAACGTCTCAGTTTCTTCCTGGGAACTTGCTTCCACAGGTTGCTGAGGGCCTGATGCCTCAGCAAGCAACTCTTGAGGAATTCCTTCCTCAAGTACGTGGGGACCTTTTCCCTCGACGTCTTCTGACTGTGACTGTGCAACCACAGTCAGGCACCGATCCTCTACGGTCGACTCTCCAGTCGACCTAGGATTTTCATGTTGCCCTTTCGCGGCAACAGGTTTCTTCTATCTAAGATGCTGCCCGCTAGGCATGCATCCATGTCCCGGTCCACTCGACTCATTCGAGTGGTGGACCTTCGGCGCAGCCTGTACTCCTGTACAGCCGCCGGGAGCTTGCTCCACAGTGTAGTGATCAACTACACTGTGATCTTGTGCAGTCGTGCTAACGACCGTACCGCAAGTGAGGCCGTCGCACTCACTCGCAGAACATCCACACGCTTGTGGACGCTCCAAGATGTTCATCAGATGGCCATCTGATGAACAAGCAGCAGGCATCTTCACGGATCGATGCTGCCATCTCACCCTTGGCTCGTATTTTCTGAGCCAAGGTAATCCCAGGATGACATCAAATTTGTCATCCAGATCTAGTACGATGAAGTCATCATCGTACTGCTCGCCCTCTAACGTGTATTGGATTCCTACAACACGTTTCTCAACGGTTATCGATGCGCCTGTTGCAAGGCGCACCGTCATCGTTGTGAGGGGAATGTCGCGCTCAACGAAGTTGAGCCTACGACCCTCTAGTGACTGGCGACGAACAAAGTTGTTCGACGCCCCACAGTCTACTAGGGCACGAAGCGACAAATCATTTGTCGCTTCCAACTTCAAGGTGATGAGCGAAACGTCATCACCAGGTGCAGAGACACACAATGATTGTGTATCTGGAGCAACTTTCGTCAAGAGATTTGCAAATTCTCTTGAGGTTGCTGGATCAGTAGGGCGCTCCGCCCCCTACTGACCCCGACCATTTTTTGATGGACGGTTTCGCTGTTGCGGCTTCGCAACAGTGCTGGACCCACGCCCATTGCCCTTCTTGGCGAATGGTCGTCCATTTCGCTCAGTACTGTTTGGTACTGGGCGTGGAGCACTACACTCTTATGAGTAGTGCCCTAACTTCTGACGGCGATTGCACCTCTGCAATCGCTTATTGTTCAAAGAGCGAGGTCTCTCGCTCTCAACATAGCAGAGGTCCATTGGTTCTGGACCTCTGATCTCTTGTCGTCTCGGTGGACGGTAAGAGTTTGAGCTAGCATGAGCCTGTCTCATGCTAAAGTCTTCCTGTTCCGCGGCTGATTCCGCTTCTTTAAGCGTATTCGGCTCAAGGCGGAACAGGTGGCTCCTGACGGGCCCTTCTGCGAGCCCTTGCATGAACACCGTAATCAACGTGTGTTCATGGACTGGGTTAGCAGTTATACTACTCGCAAGGAGTCGTATATGTTGTGCGTAAGCGTGCACATCACGCTTACCCTGCTTGAGTTTCAGGAGCTCTGAACGAGCCCTGAACTCAGCCCGTGGCGGCTCAAACGTTTGTCTGAGCCGGGACTTGAAGTCATCTAGCGACCTAAACACGTTTGGGTCGCTACTCCCGAGTCCCAGGGACCAAGTTTTGGCACGCCCTGCCAAGTGGGTCTGAGAAAATGTGAGTTTCATTTGCTCATCTTCGACGCGACGAGCCCTTAGGGCTCTGTCGAGTTCGACAAACCATAGTAACAGGGAGTCCTCCGGGACTCCACTGTACTTGGAGATGTCAACTTTCATGACTTCGGGACGACCCGCATGCGCCGTCCCGCCCACAGCATCATGGAATTGCTGCTGTCTCAACAGCTCTGTCTGTTGAGCACCGAGTTATCTCAACTGCTCGGCCTGTTGAGAGCCTTGCTGGTGAAGCAAGGCTACTTTCTCCCTCTCGGCAACAAGTTCACTTGTGAATGAACTTGGCTATAGCGGCATGTTGTTGGTCTCTGTCTAGAGACTCCAACGTGGCGCTAATGACGAACTCGCCTACGGTAGAACTCATTCGTTCTACCGCACCCCATTCGATGTCACTCAAATGGGTAAACCCTTCACGCGTGGCGTGAAAGGTATCTTCTTCATCCAACATGTTCATGTTGGATGATGTGGTCCTTGGAAGGACTACAAAGTGCTACCAGGTGTAACGGGGCACACCCTTGCGTGAACTTAACGCAAGGGTTTTGGGTGCCCCGACAGACGTACACAAGGAAAACGAGGAAGCGTAGATAAGGGAAAAGCAGAACTGTTATATTAATATAATTAAGTCTTTTAACTATTGTCTCTCTGTTTGACTTACCTTAATTATGCTAATATAACTGATTGTATGGTGACGTCTCGTCACCACTCATTGCGCGCGTCTTGCGGCGATTGGTGGGTTGATATCATCACGATATCAACCAATGAACAGACCCTTTGTTCGCCTTCACCAATATCACCATTTTCGATGATATTGAATTAAAGAATATTCACTTAATATTTCTTTGTTGTCACTTTCTTGTGAAGTGACACTTACATTTAACGGGCTACCCCGTCACAGTAAACCCTTGTCCCACGCTGCCGGCGATCGTAGCGCGTTCATGTAAGAACGCGAATTTGTTTCGGTCGACCCATAAACAGGTAAGACAAGCACGGATAAGAAAATGCCACAAACGCTTATAGACGGCGGCGTAGTCCTTCGTTTTGTCGGGATGGTACCGTCAAGGATGTCTAAATTTCACACTTAATAGCTCGGCGCCCTTTGGCTGGCGCTATGCGCTTGAAATCCGTGCAACGGGTGTATCTTCTACCGCTGACTGGTCAAATTACAAACAAGCTTTGTCACGCAGGCTTGGCACACGAACAGGATCAAAAGGTGAATTCCAATGTTTTCGTCACTTCGTAGCAGCACTGCTGCTTGCCACAATATGGATCGATTGTACACCTAGTATGGTGGATACTAAATTGTTTTGTCGCGACGCGATAACTGAACCAAACCTAGTCTATGAGCTCGTGGCTGTGCGTCCACAATGTAGCCGATGTCTATTGTAGGGTGGCGGATTGCCAGCCGCTACTTCGCGCTGATATTTGTTGTTTTCCGTTCAGAGGAGCTAGCGTGCCTATATAATCTGATATAATTCCTGATAATTGTTTCTTTCATGCTAGAAGAGCATGTCGTTTTGCGATGATGCCGAGCATTTCTATAGCATGCATTGCAGTCGTGGATGCGTCGTAAATAATGTATCATGTATAAGCTTTCTTTTTCGAAGTAGTGGACAGTTGACCGCCGTCGGCTGGTCAGGTATGGTATCCGCAGCTACATCCAATGTATGCCATTCTTTGCTTCCTCCACGACTAAAGTGTTCGACTTCCCGTGACTTAGGTCGTATATTATTCCTTTGATGCGGCTATTTTATGTGTGCACCCAGGCGTATACATGAGCCAAAGGTGGAGGGTTCGGTCGTTGAATATGCCAGTGAACGTGAAGCTGCACGCCAAAAGCAATTTCAGGTGAACTTGAAAGGATTGCCAGTCCCTAGCGCCATAGATGGGTTTGCTGGTGCGCTATTCCACCGATTGTGGAAAGAACACATAAGCTATTTAATAGCCAAATGCGCTGGAGCTTTGGGTGCAACAGTGCACAGGCCCACAGTTTGTCAAATATTCTTGCGGTTAATAGGCTTCCTTCGAGATCCATAATCCATGGGTGTAACGGGGTAAGCCCGTTACATAAAAATCCATATCTTTGTTTCAATTTCTTTACATTATCTTTTTGATATTGTTTGATTAAAATTACTCCTAATGATAAAGGTTGAAGGAATATTACCCCTGAGGGTAATATTTATGGGATGGGTTGGTCATCTGATGGTTTATGTTTACGTAACATCAAACAGAGTAAGCACCAATCGCTTCTGAGCGCGCGCAATGAGTAATGAGCAAAAATTCCACAGGAGATTGTTGTTTTGTTAAGTTAAACAAAGACAAATCTATTTTTTTAAAGAAGCCTAACTATATTAGATACAGTTCCACGTTTTACACAAGACAGAGCTTTCGAGTTCTGCCTACATCTATGCGCTTCATCACGCTACGTGTACGTGACGTCGGGTGCGCACAAACTTGTCTTGAATTGACACAAGGCGTGCCCCGTTACAATTGGTTGTCAGACCACGAATACGTCGGCCCGAGGCTACCTTTCCTGTGTCAGTACAAGAGATCACCTGACAAATTGATAAGCAGATGTCAATGTCCATTCATGTCGTGTGGTCCAACTGAGATCGGTGAGAACTCGTTTTGTGAGCTTCGTAGAGTATCTGTGCCGCTAGTCGTCCTGATCTTTGATAGACGGAGCTAGCTAAGGACTTAGATGAACCAAAGAGAGTTTTTAAATTTTGGGGACTGTTGTGAAACGACTGCGCTCAAATTGCGATATTCGAGATGCTCTCATATGATGCCGTCTGCGTAGTTCGAGACGATCACGCATGTACGCTAGGAGAACTGCAGAATGAAATGTTTAGAGCGCTTAGGTATATAATCTAGCAATATAATTACGGGCTATTCAACCATCCATTTTGGGCATGTGCAACAGCCAAGGGTCCAACTATTGGCGAGAAGCGTCGCTGTTGGTAGATTGGTGCTAATGAAATGCAGCAACGTTTTGCGAATCTTTTACCCGCTCATGCTAGAAGGTCGTATTTCGCCGCTGTAAACATTACCATCGTAGCATTATGACATTTCAAATTAAGACGCGGTATTCAACAGTGGTCACCTTACAACTTTTTATTGGTAAAGGCAGTTGAACATTACGATTGCGGGTTGCCCAGTCTAGATCTGTGAAGCCTTCTAAACTCACTACATATTCAAATACCACACTGTATCGCCGAGCCTTAGCATTTGCGTTCCAAAGAAGGTGTTCTTGTGAGCTGGTAAATTACGAAATCAATTTTGCTTGGACTTGGTTGATCCTATTGTTAGACTATTGTCAAAATTGCTCCAGTACGTTCAATAAGTGCGACAACTGGCGCGCCTCATACATAAAGAAGTTCTATACGTCAACATTGCCGTGTGCCCCTCCTCCTAGGGGCACGCTGAGACCCACTTCTTTTAAAATTTCATTCATCGCCCAGGACCGCACTTTCGCCGATATGATCAATAGCAACAGATCCAGCGAAAAACCTTGCGCAATGCCTGGTAGGATTTTGCGCGGCTCCAAAATTTCGCCATTGACGTCAGAATTGAAATGTAGGAAGATTATGTATGTTACGTATTATGGCCACAAACGCCTCCAAGAAACGAAGAAGTTGAAGCGCTCGTGATAAAAGAAATAATGAGAAATCATATCGTGCGCTTTTCGAAAATTGAGTAAGAGAATAGCTCTACTCAGCAAATTCGCAACTGCCGGTCCAAATGGTGCCGTATCGAAGACCGCCATCAACATTTCATTTGTTATACGAAGATGACGTCTATAAACAAAGCCTTGATGTAATAACCAATTAGTATACTTACAACCCTTGCACTCGTATGGTCACAGCTTTCATGATTTTTTTACACCAGTTAAAGAAGAGCGATAGGTCGAACATCTATCGTGTCGCCAGAGACTGCATTTTTAAAAAGCGGGATATTCATCCATTCGAAAAAAATATGGCAGCTAGCCTACTCAAAAAGCTTAAATTAATGGCTTACAAAAATCCATAAATACCCGAGTGTTTCTAAAAATGTTGTTCGAGACATCTATACATAACGATTTGTACCTGGTTAAATCGTCCAAAGTCTAGATTGACTCCTGTAGCAAAAGTGCATATAACAGCCGCAGGTTTTCCGAAGCCGAGACGCGATCTAGGCGTTAGAAGATGGACACAGACCTCAAATGTGCAACACAGATTATCTATCGGCGTACTGTCATGGACTTCGCCGATACTTTGATCTCTTTTCGACGCAAAATGATCCGCAATCGACTTTTACCCCCGAAACGACCTCAATGACCATGTCACTTGTTTTTACCGCGTGGTAGCTTTGTAACTCGACATTCTCTTCTATGCTCATCCTATTTGATCCATGCTACACTCCAGACGTTGTCTTGATTAGAATTAAAATTCATTTTAAGTTTTTTCGACCACGGTTTAATAAATTCGTGATAAGGTCAGTGTGACACTGCGCATATTCTCGATAAATACAGAGTTCCTTCATTTCCGCGAGCACTTACAAAATTGCTTCGAAGAAAAGAAGTTGGAGAACCAATAAAGGGATACCATGGACAGGGAAGAATAAATTTTACGAGAAATAGTCGACCACATAGCCTCGTAGGAAGATTAGATCCCTTATAGTAGACCTCGGTTTATTCTTGGTGGACCCGTTCCCTCACCGGCAGAACTCAGATGTTCTTGGTGGGTCCGTTCCCTCGTCTAAAGAAAATAGTCCTACAAGGTCAAACTAGTACTGGAAAGTCAATATCAGGAGTCAGAGCAAAAAGCAAAGATGGAGTAATGAAGCTTAAGGATAGGACTTAATTGAAAATATCAACTAACAATCTACGTGGTGCGTATCCGTCGAGATTAATGGACGTTTTATTTCTGCTCGCCCACCCGGGCCTCCTTGCTGAAGAAATTTGCAACTCAATCTCAAGTGCGAATAGAACTTTAGGAAGGGATTGGCAATCGAGTTCGTCTTTTGTAACACCCCCTTCAGAGATGTTCTATTGGAAGCGGCCTCCCCTATCCTGTAGTTAAAGACTTAATATAGATACCAGGTGGTTAATGTCCCTTGGATAGCCAGTAAAACAGCCAGGAGCGAAAATTTTCCTGGAGAATCTGGTTATAAGTCGACTCTCAACTAAGTCGATCGAGTGGCCACCTGATGTTCCACCAAGTGAAGAATATCTACTCGGCCGCCCAGGGCTTTATCTATAAGGTCGACCTCGACAATATTAAATTAAGTGTTTCGGCGGTTGCGACCATATAGCCGACGAGAACAAAAAAAGAGTTAAGGTCCATACACAGCGTCAGGTGCGCCTCTCTGATAGTTGGCGGTCCAGCACAGTGAGTGGTTTGGGGGCTCACAATAAAGTTTAAAACCCCACTCTACCATAATATTGCGCGTGCCTCAATCTTAGAAGACGCGGGATTTGACTGCAAGTCCTTAAATGCTGAAGAGGTTTAAAACAAGCCAAGATTGAGCAAAGGACCGAAAATACACTGGAAGACCGCTTGCTAGTGACTGAGAAACAACAGAGCAAAAGGCCGACCGAGCCTCTCGAGGGGCCTAATGAACAGATCAAGCTGTAGAACATTGAAGAGAAACCTAAATTTTATTCTTTTGGCCTCGTAGAGGAAACCTTAGGTCAATTTAAAATTCAGAATCGTGATGGCCATAAGTTGATAATGTACATAAAAAAGGCGAAGGTACCGAAATTATAAACATAACATTTTTGCCCGTCCGCGCCAGGTCAAATGAAGATAGAGGGTCTCTACGATCTCGCTGGAAATTTGCGGTCCATTTGTGTAAATGTATTTGGTGGATTATTATCAGTCGCACCAACACTTACGAGCCTCAAGGTGAAGAAATTGACGCGATAATGGAAAGCCCATGACGACCGCTAGCAAATTTTTTATAGCGATTTTAAATATGAGCGATATCGTATATTAAGAAATTTGCCGGACGGGAAAGTATCAATATCGAGCTTAGAATAAAAAAGGGTATATCTGAATTGTACGTGATCAAGATTCAGAGCCCAAAACGTGTCTCGTTAAGGTGATCTCCTTAGTGTAAGCCCAGAACTTTTTTTTAGCAGGTCAAATAATTTCGCGAGTGGCGAATCACTCGTCACTTGCGTAACAGTCGGCTGAAATGTTTCTTTATCCAGTTTGGATGATTGGTTATGTCTGTTAGGAGCCAATGCCATCATTCGATAAATCAAAGTCTACATGCAATTTTGTATCGACGGATTGAGGCGATGGGGGAAAAATGGAGATCGCTTGTTTGAGGAGTCGATCCCAACTTATCACTGGCGTCCGGACTGCCATATTAAGAGAGGGTACTGATTTTGTCTTGTAACCTCTGCACACCTTGTGTACTCCTCAAGAGGGTAGGTTGCACTCTTCCAGGCGGACTCGAGTCTATGCCAAGCTTGACCGTGGCTGAGATTTTTACTCTCGCATAAAATGTTTAAACGATTGCGGATGTACTTTACAAGGTGTTTGGAATGAGTCACCTTAATCTTTGCGAGATCGCCTTATCCAATGTTGACACTTGGTTCGAAAAACTTCTGACCTCTTAAGCTGTCTCGCGATCTTGCACCCTTTGCCTCTAATATTTTGCTGCGTCCGATCGCAGTTCGGGTTTATGTTGATAGTCTTAAAATCCTGGCCGAACATACCAGGAATATAATTTGATCAAAGTGTGCAAATTCTCGGGACTTCGAGTGTCCTATAATCCAGCTTGGAATAGACAGCGACGCGTGTGCTTCAAAGCAAATCCAACCACATTTAATATTAATCTATCGGACCCAAACATATCGATAGGCCTATATGTATGACGGTATTTGAAAGGCACGCATCTCCCTCTCCAGATGATCGCTCCTTTGAACATGTTTAGCTTTAACTAAGTGTGATTTCTCTGGATACTTGGCGTGACCTACACCCAACTTTTATAAATCTGACTTTGGGATTTGCGATTTCGGATCAAGAGATCAGATTGGGATCGCGAGATCGAATCGGGACAGCGATTGATCGGTTAGATTCGGCTTTAGCGTCGGTAACCATCTCAGCATCACGACATATCCCACCCTTGTCATACACAATCTTACGATCTAGTACAATAGAGTACTGGATCGTGAGCCAATCTTTCCTGCTAGTATTCTTTTGCTCAGTACCCTTATCGAAATCTGCTGACGCTTGCGATCTGTTGGCCCCTACACCCCGACTCAATGGTAAAACCTAATGGTTGCTTTGCCACATCTTCATTTCTGCTTCAATGTACGACTCCAGATGAAAATGGGCAACTTGGGCGCCTCAGTCGATCTCGCCACCATCAGGGTCATCGTGCCGCATATCAATGCAGCGCTGGACGGTCCCAAATGGCATCCGTTAAAGATAAACGAATCTTCTTTTTCTAAGTTCAATATTACTTGAGCGTACGGAGGCAATCCACTATATTAACTTCTCGGTGTGACCAAGATCGGCCTGGTCGCTTGATCCGATGCCCGGTAATAGATCTACTCATAAATGGCCAGGTCAATCTTTATTATCTGCTCTATCGCAACTACGATTCCTCAAAATTTACGAAACGAAACGACCTGTCTGCTATAATTACTTGGTAGATATCACATTACAATAGCGTATTCGCATCGAAAGATCCAACTGTAAATACCGCGTCTTTTAGCAACTGCATACGACTACGGGTAACTTCGGCTGGTTTAAGGGTGAGACATGAGGTAATGTCGGCATTCGTTGCGGACCGATTAGCAGTGATTTGAAGATCTTCAGCACCGCATCACTCGTTAATAGCTTCTTGAACTCCTTCCAGTGGTAGTCTTTCGCCAGCATTTCTACCTGCCAGTCTTCGAGCCATCCCGTCATCGTGTCTTCATTATCCATAACCTTAATCGGCCGCTCGAATGTTGTCATGGCGCGATCGTGTGGATCTGATCAAACATTGCGGTCCTGTCGATCTGATCCAGCTTTGCGATCGTGTGGATTCTATCTAGCTACTTCTTTCTTCATTCGATCAGGCTTCACAATCTTCGTCTTTGAGATTGGTTGAAGGGTCTTGATGATGTCCATGTTTCGTCAACGATATTTCTCCCAGCAAAGCATGCTTTGTAGCATGATCCGCGCTGGTCCCCAAAGGGACTTTAGGAGGGGGACGAGGTTTACCTTCCAGATAGACAAGTCGATCTTTCTCTTTTATTTTTCATCATCAAAACCATCCAAAACCTTAAAATACCGGGGATCATTAAAGTTCTCGCGACTATGACGATCCCTCAGCCTCTGACGCTTCCATCCCAAGTTCTGTTTTTTCTTCACTCAAAATTAACGGTACAATCTCGATTTAACACAAGAACCGGGCACGCACAATATCGTGATGGAGAGGAATTCACACATTTACTGATATGATCCCGCCTCTCCACTTGCACCCAGACGACCGACTACCGGAGGGGTACTTCATTTCCGTGCTTGATTCAATACTCGCCTTATCTGCCCGTTGGTGGGGCAGGTTGCACCCTTCCAGGTGAACTCGTGTCAATGGCAAAATTGACCGTGGTTGAGATGGCATCGACGTTCGATCGAGGTGATAAAATCTTCACTCCGCGGTCGGGGTTGGCGGGGTCTCGTGGAATTCTTCACGGAGTCACTTGAATACTTGTAGACTGCTTGATATGAGTTACCCTGATTTGTAACAGATCGCCTTGTCCAAGTTAGATGCTTGATCTGCGAGCCTTGTGACCACTTGACCGGTCTTGAGATCTTGCACCTTTCGCCTTTACTGGTTTGATGCGTCCGATTGCAGTTGAATTTGTTGTTCAAGCGTCCTTGATCTCTGGCCAAATAATCCAGGAATCACTTGATATAAGTATGTGACTTCTCTTGACTTCGGATGGCCAATTATCCCACCCGGAAGGAAAGTCGACACGTGTACTTAGAAGCACATTGAACTCTGTTTAATGTGAACCAATCAAACCCAACAACCCTATCTCTTTAAACGTATCTTATATAGCGCATACCACATGTCGCTCTATCCTGAAGGTAGTATACTTGTGAGGCACACACCATATCTACTTATCCGATCGCAGTCGCCTTTCTTGTCGCAAATCGTATTGTTTCAACCACACTAGCTTGATCGCGAACACATACTAATTCGCAATCGCTTTGCTGATCGCGGACCACCTGGTGGGGCACACAACTCTCTGATTGTGACCGCTTATCGTGATCCACACCAACCTGATTAAGATCGCATACCCGATCACCGATCACGATCTCGATCGCCCCCTAAATCGCAATTTCATTCTTGATCGCCTGACCGTCAACGTAATCGTCCTATTGACAGTGACCCATCTCCATGACTCGTACCCTTTGTCCGTCATACTTTAATCCGATATCTCCGATCGCTTCCTTTCGGATCTAATTTTCGGTTCTCATAACAGTTCCGTGGACGTGATCCGACCAGGTGTGGGACCGGCGCTGCCAACCGTTTGCTAATTCAAATATAACTGGAGCTCGATATGTTCTCTTATCGCAAATGTCATTGGTCGCTTCATCACAGTCGTCCCCTGAGCCGTTTTGTGGCCGTATAGTGACGATTGACTGCGCACTTATACTTCCACTTGATTCGTCTCACCTTCAGCCCTCGACATATCTACGACAAATCTCTTGTCACCTCTCTTCTTTCCAAAAAACGAGTCTTTAAGCGTTTTCGATCACGTAAATTCCGCTCTCGATCAGGGTGAGCCTTCATTTGTTTCCGATACCAATAGACCCATCGCCGGGTCGTACCCGCTTATTCCCAGCATCCGGGTGACAAGTGCTGCATATTTTGATTGTTTCATGATTTCCGGCATTATGAACGCTCTTCACGATTGCTTAAAGGACTCTGAAGTAAATAGCAAGTTGTAACGGCTCCCTTGAAGAATATCTGATAGAAGAAAGGAACCGCGGCGATTGACTGAAGTAGGAATCAAACACCTCGCATGACGCCGGGATCCAGCTACGCGGATATGTCCAGCAGCGTTTCGATCGCCCATTTGTTGCTTTACAGCACACCCGCAAGCGTGGCGAGCGCAGCAATGCATGCGCAGAGGTCCTGGGTAATCAGGACGATAAGCTGGTGAGAATCCACGACTTGGATCAGGAGATCAAGCGTTTGAAGACATCGTTGTTTGAAGCCACCTCCGCTGACCCCGAAGGTGCATCCTGACATGAACACTATTCAAGCTTTTCTGGAGAAAAAATATCAGCAAGAGATATAACTACCTCCGTCAGAAATCGAAGCCCCGGATGTCGCAGCTCGAGTCAATCCGGGCTTTCCGGGACGCCTAGACCAAGAAATATTAGGCTGCAAATGTTCGCGATCAGCAGAAGATCGGAGACCTCGAGAAACAGATTGCGTCGGTTTCCGCGCTACGCAACTAACACCACGCATGGGTTGCCGATCGAGACCGCGAACTAGGTCGGTTGCGAAAAGTGATCGCGGATGAACAACTATAACATGCGCGTCTTCAACGTTTGGTCCAAGACCGATCACGATTTCGCTGTCGCAGATCGCAACAAGCTTCGTGCTCATTTAGCCAGGCTAACTTCTAGAGTTTTTCATGCTGTATCTTCAACCCTAGCGTTGTCAGACAGTAAGACTTCCCCGGAACGACAGCGGTTTTGGCCTCCCATCCAGGCATTCCCGAGCCACAGGCGACTTATTTCCCCCAAATATCTCTTCTCCACTGACCCCAGCAAGGGTTTTTAAGCAGATGATCCGCTCGAAAACGTTTTCCGACTCCACGCAATCCGCTCCGGTCATGCGATCAACCAATTCGACGCCAATATATAAATAAAAGCCGCAGTTCAATATCTCGCAATCCGACTGGCGAGCGCCGCGGACAATGTCGACAAAATCCACTCTTTGTCCGCGATCAGATCAGGCCATTCGATCAGCTCTGCCCACTCGATTAGCCAAGTCGGTATCAGGGAATGAACTCGACCGATTGGCCGAGGTAGTGCATATCGTCGAGCCTCCCCGATCTTCTTCACCCGCACCGACGGTAAATCAAGCACGATCTCCTTCTCCAAAACGATCGGCCGAGCCAGTAGGGTTGGCTAGGTTTTAGCAGCCGTGTAAGCCGATGCAATCGACCAAGCCATCTCGATAGGTTCCTTCCAGGCCTTAATTTGGGGTACCCTAAATGCTCTGCTGATCACCCTGTTCCCTCCTCGAAGACGTTACCAGGATCTGCGGAGGGTCAGGAAGATCCAAGGACTTCGTTTTCTTTGTCCTCGACATGAGGTAAATCATCCAATTCTTCAGAGAATACTAATCGCGCATCGCTTTCGGGATCACGATCTGCTTCCCGCCGACGCGTCTCATCCTCTGCTACGCCCATCAGCCTCAACCCACCTTCATCCAGGATCACCATTGGAAAATCAAGCTCCAGCTCGCGATCTCTTAATCCAGCTCCTTCGACGACTCCTAATTAATCAGTGGAGTCAATGGTCAAACGCCTGGGCAAGCGGTCGAGCGACTCGTCTGGCAGCCTAAGCATGTCCAGTGAAGATCGCGAGGATGTGATCTATCTGTTGGATCCCAGCCAATACGGCGCGTTGCCAGCCTATCGGGTACCGCGCGATAAGTTGATTCTTGGGTACAGATATCGCTTTCCCCGGTCGTATTTTAGGTGGATCTCTAGTTATCGCGTCGAGTCAGCTATACGAGCGTCGCTGAGCTGGAATTATACTGTTATGGTAAAGCACTTCTATAAGCCGAAATCTTAATTTGTTCCTCGCTTACAAGATTCCGAAGTCTTCCGCACTCCGGGCTGATCGCTGGACTTCTCCGTTGGTTTCTTCGGCGCAAATCACTTTACTATGCAGCCAGAGACCGTGGATATGTTCAATCGACTGATCGAGCCAATCACTATTAAAGTTACCGGGTGGTTTTAGTATATAGTGTACACGTATCTCACATTTGAAGATCGTCAACGACAGGCATTGTGGGGAAAAAATAATGTCAATCCCAATTCCAGTCGGCAGAGCCAGTAGGATACGGGTACGGCAATATTTTGCCAGCGCGTAGGCGACGCCGATCGAGATCTGGGCCGTGATGGAAAACAGACCTCCACTTTATTATTCAAGGGATGATCGACGTGCAATGCGACTTGGACATTCTGTTGGGTTCTTTCTTTTTGCATGTCCCTGTCCCACCAGAAAAAAGGTTGTGGTATTATATTTTGAAATGCAAAACGACCAAGACCGTGGCCTCGATCACTACCTTGTTTCTGGATGATTCGGCCGATCCTTGGCGTCACTACTATCGGTGCGCGATCACAGAAGATCCTGGATCCTCAATCACCTACATCTCCGGTGAATGGTTTCTTCGTGATTGCCCCAGGGTTGCCATTTTCTTCGTTCAATTTCATTCTTCTTTTCTTATAATCTCCATTGGTCGTGTTGAAATTGCCTTCATTCTATTTTATTATTGATGCACCGTCGATCAGATCACCCACAGTTTCCGATCTCTCGCGATCAAAGTTCCATAGATATCAATCACCGGAAATCAATTTATCGTCCGACTTAGCCTCAATCAGATCACCCACGGGTCCCGACCGCTCGCGATCCAAATTCCACAAGTCTTGATCATCGCCAATCAAACAACCCCTCGACTTGAAAGCGCGGGATAGGGTCCGTATACTTATGATCTATATACTCACATTATATACAACTTTTCAACCTTCTCGTACAACCTCCATGTATTTGATCATTCCATCCTCATATTCACACTTCTTGCATTTCACCTCAATGCAGCGGCCCATCCATTTATCACCCGCATCTCCCTCTTCGTGCGACTGCATCAACTTAAACCGATTCTTCTTCACGCGACCGCGGTTCCATTCTTGTATCAACTCTCCACAGTTTAAGTCTGCTTCGTCCACCTACGACGGTCAACACATCATTTCTAATAGACCTTAAACTTTCTACGCATCCTATTACAACGCGTCTGTCATTCCGATCGCACCTACGTTATTCTCTTCACTTCAAGCTCGTCTTCAGCTAGCTCGCACACCCGAATGTCCTTTGGTAACAGAGCTTCGCGAAATCCACTCGACCCGCTTCGCTTACAATTGGTCGCTTCATCGGTCGGTCCGGAAACATCCGAACAAGTTTAAGCTTCGACACATGCACCAGTGGGAATACTGGGTAGGGTGTACCTGACATTTCCAACCTCGCATCGTGATCGCTGCACTAGTTTATCACTCGAAACGGTCCGTGCCACATATGCGCCAATTTGCGAGCGTACCCCTCCTTTACTCGATCTAGAAATAGCCATACCTGCGATCCACTACTAATATCTAGCAGGTCGTGGTCCTGATTGTGCTGATCGGCGCGATATTGGATTGCTTTCTTCAGTTGATTATTCACCACCGATCTCACCCGTTGGTATTGACGTTGTACGCCATACCGCCATCTTCGTGGATCTCGGTCTTGCGATACCGTACTTCCTAGAGGTATTATGGCTTCTAACGTTGATCGAGGGTTCCACCCGTGGATCAAAAAAATGAAGTGTCCCAGCGAACCCGATCGTATACGGTGTTGATAGCGTATGTCAATCGTTCGGCATATTCAACCCAATCTCTCTGGTTCTCGTCCAACACATACATCTTGATCGCTCTAGTCACCGTCTATACCATGCGCCCCGCTGTGCCATTTTCTTGTGGTCCATAAGTCATGGTAGCTCGTTGTTTCTGGCCCAAGATCCGATTAAACGCACAAAATAAATCAGACATAAATTCTGACTCTCGATCGTGACGGATTGCTCCACACTCGCCAAACCTTTTAAAATACGCATTCTTCATAATCCTCCACGATTATTTGCACGGTCCGTGACGCACTTGAATTCGCATCCGATATATAGAGAGGACAGGGAGACCCAGATCAACAGATCCGTGTTCGCTTTGAACGATCGCGGCAAAGCAGGAATATGATCCATCGCCAGAATCTTGATAGGGTAAGTTGCTTGTATGCTGCTCGGTAAGCCACTTCGATCGCAGTAGTGTCATTTACCTGCTTCACAATCCACACACTCTCCCACATACTGTTGCACACTCCGATACAAACCTCTCCAGTACAACTATGCTCTGATCCGCCGATACGCTTGACCTTACCCTGGTGGCCTCTCTTCAAGCTGGTACGATAGCGGTGCAAAAACTTAGCTTAATTAAATCCAGGATCACCAGCCGAGACAGCTCTGCGCGATATTTTGACTTTGTAGCCGATCTGGGACAAAAGAGCAACGACCCATCCAGATCGACCTCATAGTCCGGCGCGATCAAGGCATATAAGTTTGCATCCGCTGATGTATTCTTGGAGGCGTCCCCAGTCAGATAGATCAACAAAGGAGAGATCAAACTCTCTTTATCTTGCGTTTGACACCAAATACGATAATGTACAATACGATACGGTCCTGTTGCTTTCGAATTACACTTTCAGTTTTATACGGATTAGAATCACATCGAATCAAGTCAGTCACGAGATCGCCATTCCAACCATAATTACTTGCTGACATATTGCTACAAACAACTGAAATCCTGTGAAAAGGTCACCATGTACCAAATGAAAGCGAGAAGGTTCTAGTTATATTCGGGTACGCAATCGACCCGCTATTTCTGGTGTTGTTAGACACTTTTCGACGCTGTATAATGAAACGATCCTGCGGGGTCTCGTCCCTGCGCGACGTCGATCCGCCTACCTCCCAATTCTGGTTCCAGTACTTTACCAATCGTCCACCCGGGTCGTTTAACTATCTACCAAATAAATATATTAAAATTTGTTCGTTTAATATAACGCTGAACTCGGCAAGATTTTTCATTATAAACCAAAGAGTTTTTTTGTAAGTATTGATTGTTTATTGTTATAAGTATAATTTCCTTATTTTAATAGCAATATACAATGTACAATAATGAAATTGAGCTAGAGATATGTACTGTAAATTAGCCAATATACATTAATAGGGATTAGCCTATTAAGGGCGATGTTGATTATTTTAAGTATGTTTTACCAATTAAATATGAAATGAGGGTAGGCGAGTTGAGTATAATACCTTAAAGGTTTTTTTCGTCACAGTTCTTCCTACCACATAAATAGCGAGCTTGATTTCCTGTATTCTAAATATTTCATCGACTGGAGTGCTGTGGAGCAAGCGTGCTGGAATCAAGAACAAACGTTACAGCCAGAGGTCACATATTTTTTATATGCGGAATCGAGAGTGTCATAATATTTGATCTTAGTAGTAGCGATAAATGTCCAAGGCAGAGTAAATATTAGAATGATACGATTAGCAGTACTTTAAAGGTACCATCATAATCATATATTTCAATTCTGTTACCCTTTTAGCTCGTCATCTATTGATTTATCTCTATATACTCCTCCTCGACGACATAGTTTTGACTGAAAACTTAATCCTTGTTCCATCATCGTCGAATTTTTATCAATTTGATATATTATCAATGACTTGGCGCACTTTATTCTAGATCGGTTCAGGCAAAGGCTTTGCAAATACATCATCATTCATTTCTAAAGTATGTCGAATATAAATTAAATATTCGACGCTTAGTGAAATCACTGACATACTCGATGCGCACATCAATATGCTGGTCTGTAAGGTAAAAAACGCTTCATTGTAATTATAAAGTTGAGCGGGAACTAAAACAATTACGGGCTTGCAAGAATGTTAGAGGCCTGCAAATTTGCACAAACGCTTTCAATATGTGCACGTTTAACCTAAAGAAACCCTACTGCATCTAACGCACTCATTATCAAGTCATACAAAGATTGTCTTTTAACTAATCATGTACGTATACTGTACAAATTACTAGCTACATAATTTAAATGGGGTAGAATATATGGGTTCAGGAAATTGCTATCAAGGTCTTTGCGTCAGTGGGAAAACCTTGTGTCTAACAGCAGATTGGTTTTACAATCAATAGGAGGCAATTTATTAATTTAAATAATAACAGCTATGCTCATATTATAACTTCCATTGAATACAAATTTTTCGTTTGTATAAACACATGCTTGAAATGTATTAGAAAAGTTTTACGCCATCTTAAGTAAATGATCGCTATAAGCAACGGTAAACATAATCGAAAGTGGACCAAACATTATATAAAGTCGACGGCCACCTCTAAAGCTTTATAAAGGATGTATATTGTATTTTTAAGCCAATATCGGTCCGCAATACTGGAATAATACTTAATTCAAGCCCGGTCACGGTTGATCGAAAATAACAGATTACTTTTTTCATGCTAAACTGGTTGGATTTCTCCAATATGTATTCGAATCTCAAAATTAAATTTATCAATACATAGAAAATATTTGAGCCTCGTGTCTTGGATAAGCGTCATTAGTGAATAGGCTAGCTTCAATTGATCAATGGGGTAGCTCACTATCTAGCAGCGTGTAGGAATTATCTGGCCATGGATGATGTGTTGCGTCACGTCATAGTCGTGTGGATCGGTGGTTGTGGATCCATCAGCCAATTAATCAAGAAATCCGCTATGACTTTATAATGTTATTTGCGCTAAGATACTTGTAATGAACCTAATGTCATGCCAATATTTAGTTGTTTGGGCACGTTAATGATTACACATATGAATTGTTGGATATTACGTTTACAGAAGCATATTAAGTTTACTTTGTAAAATCGGAACATTAAATTCGTTCAATTCTGAATTAAGGATATGTTAATGAAAGCTTAAGCTTTCTAAAAACATTTTGTACCCTTCAATTTAGAGGATAGAGCGTCAGAAATGTTGCTTAGTGATGTAAGAGTAGTTTCAAATTGTCGTGGTTTTGCGTCTCTTACAACGAATACGGTGAAGTATCTATAAAAATTCATGGCGGATAAGCATTAGTAACAAGGTACCAAGCGTCCCATGATAATATATACGCAAACTATATGAAACGTTTACCTCATATGTGACAATGAAGATTGGGTCCTGCGTCCGCTCATAAATTTTATAGATATATACGGCCTGATTTAATTGCCATACCTGTACACGAGGTAGTATTAAACAATAGACAGATAAATGTAGACGCAAGCTAAAACTTTCTCATGTTTTAGATTAGTGGTGTCGTAAGTTCCTAGGTAAATAAATCAAAGTTTTTCGGAGACCGTCGAAATAACTGATACATGATCGATGTCGTCGATAATGATCAGTCATTGCCATTATGATCGTAATAAACCCGATATTTCAGCATTATATTTTGAGCATTTTGCCCTATTTCGAGGCATTTCGGATTGTCGTATGCATGTCTTTGAAACTATAAAAGAATTAATTGCATGATAAACGATGTCCACAAAACGATGAATGTGTATAATTTACGATGTGAAGCCAGAACATAGAAGCGTAAGAAACATCAACTCGGATGTAACTGTATCGAATGATTTTTGCTTGTTATGATGTTTGCTTTTAGTAAAATGCAAAAGGCTGGAGCGTCGCGGAGAAAATTCCACGTGAATATAGAAAAGAAACTAACAGGTACATATCTAGGACAACTATCATCTTTGATGGGGACAACATAGATCTCTTCTTTATTCAGTATATATGTTTTTTATGGAACCATGTACGGATTAAAAAGATCCCATGCATAATATAATAACAATGAAAGTAGCAAGATACTTCATCGCACTGCTGAAGAAAGCATAAGATACTGTGTGTAATTAACGGGTGGTATACTTTTGCTTCTTGTTAATTTAGAAATATGTATTGTGTCGTTGGATCAGACACAAACCAAGTAATGCTTTAATTTTCACTATAGAATACCATGGCGTGGTAGAACCTGGTATCGTCCGAGACGAAGACCATAAAGTTGATATGTTTTGATATTGTAAAGAAATCAATAGGGGGTGGAAAGACTTCATATCCGCATCCGTAATCCTTCCAAAACATTTGAAAGCTGTAGAATGATGTTTGAGATAAGCTTATAAATATATATTAATATTACGGAGATGCATAGGGTACTGAGGGTCAAGCCATCGATGATAGCTTTTTCAATGCTGTCAAAATCGCTATATGAATACAGACTTATATTAAGCTTATTTTAGCATTTACTAGAAATGGTGGAGAAGCAATTTGGACAGCATTTCAGGTTCATCTCACAAAACAAGTGGTATTTTAAAAAGCGTTGAAATGTGGTAGCTAAATAAAGAGTGATATTTAGAGACGAAGCGCGATGCAGTAGGCGGATGTTAAGCTAATTTAGGCAAGGTTGATCGCGGAAGAATAAACAAGTTTTAAGAGTAAGTCATCCAACTTTTTCGCGTTTGAAATAGGCAGGTCTAAATGAGAATGCGTAATGCCCTAGTCTAATAATCGATAAGGGTGGTTCCCTGGGGTAGTGGTGCAGTAGTATGATCTATAAGATGATGACTGCCGGTTCAATCCCCTCACTGCATATCATAATCCCTGAGAGTGCCAATCGCGGTATGAATCCCACAGTTGCTGAAAAACCTGCCACTATCTCTCAAAACCATGGTCAGAAAATACCGGATTTAGGGGGTCGTTCGCGTATCCAAATATACCTCACCATACCAACCATTTTAGTCTAATTATACGAGATTTCTGCATATCACAAAGGTGTAATTAAACGTTTTGTATATGCGCCCAAGGAAGAGAATATATGCAATGGAAGCGTGTTCGCTAGTATTGTAGGTGGATGTATGTAAAGTACAAATCTTGCAGATACGCTGAAATACGTATTTAATAATTTAGAAAACTCCCAAGGAATAAAATGATCAGGAAAACTATGGATTACACTGCTACCGTATATTAGAAGAGATTCTATTCGCCACCCACTTTTCCCCTAACAACCATTCACCCTTCATCCAAAAAAGTGGGAGTGCCACTTTCATTATCAGAAATGAAAACGCTACTACTGATCTCGCTCGCTTTATATATATTTTGTGATTTATTACATAAGCATTGACGTTAACGCACCACTTACATAAGGAGGGATCTGTTGCTTCACACTGGTGGATGTTGCAGCCTCGCTAAAAAGACGAATTGTGTATAGTGCCCAAAGTTTTTTTTATAGAAACAATAAAGCGCATCAGGCATACAATGAAAGAGGAAACCTCATTCAGATAGCGAGTTGGCCTCGATCATCTAGATATGCTACTATCAGCGGAAGGCTGTACTTCATCTGTACTCCATGGCTGCGGGTGACCCATTGGATCGCTCAGGCATCAACCTCTAGAAGCCAATCGCAGAGTTTTGCACAGCGGGCAATCATTGCACATTTGACGAAATGATAAATTAATTTTACGTCTGTACGTCGTAGCGATTGCTGCGATAAGTAAGACACAACCGAAGAAGATGTCGAAAATCTCTTCCAACTCTCGCAGTGACCCTATTCGTAAATTTGAATGCTATTGGTGCTGGTGTCAAACGAAAGGACTCAAATATATCATCATGATTAAAATAAGCGGTTTCTGGGTATAGAAGCGCTTGCGGAGGGTCTCCCAGTATATAGTAAAGCCGAGATAAGATAATGATTAACGTCTATTATTACACCATATATAGTTTCCACGTGAAGATTGCGCTTCTTTCTAAAATTCTATTGCTAAATGCGTTAAGCCAGATTCAGCGTATAGAAGTATGCAAAATTCAAAAATGTAGGATGAGTGATAATTATAGAAAATGATGTATATAAAAGGGTCCCGAAATCAAACTGTCATTATTTCCATCAACGTCTACCGGACATGTCTGTTAATTTGTAATGGACTTACAATAATTCATTAGTAATTGCAATATACGTAGATGAACCGAATATCAAAGTAACGGTATAGGCTTGGTGCATTATTGATATTGAATTAATGGGTGAATTTGTAGGGTTGTGTGTATGATAGCCCAATTTTTATTTAATTGATACACTTTCAAAAAAAGAGAAGGAAGGACAGGTATGCATAATGAGAATGGTCCTAATTAAGACGCAAAACATTGTGAATATACGAGAAATGGAGAGATATATAACTGAAATATATTCTTATTGCTAAAAATTTACTGATAAAGATGGTGTCGTGACCGATACGATATAACAATTACTAATAAAGGTTCTAGTAAAGAATTTACTTAACGTGACACCTTGTATCAGTTGTAAAAATCATTTAAAGTCAAGATGGTCCTATCGACCGCGCTAAAAAGCTATAAAGTTGCTTCTATATTGACCGGTATTGTTTAAACGTAAAAACATGGCATACTATAAGACTGTATAATTAGATTATATGAGCAGAGTGCAAGTGAATGGGTAATGTAATGCTGTGGTAGAACGCAATTAAATAAATGATATACCTGGTTGCGGGCGAAGGGTAAAAAGGCCAAACACCAGGCTAAGGACCTATATTTAAATAGATCCTCGGAGAGGAAAAGGTTGGTGGAGGAGAAAAACCAACGGGAATGTGGTGGAGTGGTGATTATAAATTCCTTGTGATCCCGACTCTCCACTGGCGCCCGGAAGACCGACTAATGGAGGGGTACACTAATTTTGTGCTCTGTGTCTACTTGCTCACCTTGTGTACCCGTAGGTGAGGCGGGTTGCGCTCTTCTTTATGAACTTGAGCTGAAGCTGAACTTGACCGTTTTGGGGATAGGTGTTAAGGGGTAAAAATTCTTTACCTAGTCAAACGCAGGAGTGGATTAAGAAGACTTTTTTACCCGATTGCGTGTATGCTTAGCGCTCTTTCAGAGGCGCCTGTATTCAAGGGTATGGCTTAATTCTCGAGCCTTCTGACCACTTGAGCCGCCTCGCGATATTGAATCTGAACCGTAAGATTCCCTGCGTCCGATCGCTGTTGTGAAAGGGTGGTGAGAAATAGTCCGCCCGGCCAAACAATCCAAAGGCAAAGTATGTATCGACGCAGGTCACTCTCTATTCAACGGTAGGCCAGATTTCTTGCTTAACAGAAGTCGACGCGTGTCTTTCGTTGCAAATTCAATTCTTTTTCATGTCAACCAACCAAAACCGAAACCTATGATAATGTCTATCTGTTCGCTTGATCACTGTTGCGTATCGCCTGTCTATGTAATTCACCTCGTGCATCCTGTGGTCCACAGCAGATACTCCGTATTAGATCATGGGGTAGTGGATCGCGGTATGTAAACCACACCAATTATGTTTCCACGCAAATTATGTGTACAAACAACCTAGCGATAAATGCCCAAGACAGATCATGGTTATTCTATTGCCTGTTTGATCGGTCATCCACATTCGGATCGCCGTCACTTCTGAAACTTCGCATCCTTGATAAACTTGACTATCCCATCCTCCAGATTTCTTCGATCTTTACTCATTATCCATTTATCGCTATCGATCGTGTATTCCTAATGTTTATTACCGATAAGCTCTCGGGTCCCTGCATCTTGGTGGTCCAATCCCTTGATCGTAGATCGTGATCGGTCAGTCGTCGATATTTGACTATACTCCTTTTTGACCGTTAGGTAGATCAATCCGCACAACTTTAACAGTCGTTTTCTATCAATCAGTCGTTTAATCCAATCATTTGTACTAGCGGGCCAACTTCGATCGACCCCAACAATCTTATTGATTTCGCACTAAGTACGGTTTGCACGACAGTCAATTTCATCATTCTTCATTTGCGCTTCTCTACATAAACACGACCCTGGCAAGGCAGCCAGTGTGTCGTCCTCTAGAGATTCGAACGGATCGGTATCTGAGAGAGGCGTATCGTAAGCCGGACGCTTCTGGGCCCGCTTGAATTCTACTTGGGAGACGGGTCGCGTTTACCCGCGGAGCCATTGGTGGACGAAATCCCTGCAGATTGGAAGGTGGTATTAAACTCGTCGGATTATGCCGATTCGAAAGATATAGCAGACGCGCGGGAATTTCTATCATATCTGGGGAAATGGGCAAATCGCACTGTTCCAGTAGATTGCGGTGACTTACCGGCTGACTTAGGCAAAAGAATGTCCACTGATTTTGTTCCGGATCGTGTCATCTTTGCGGCGCGGGGACGCTATATCGGAGGAGTAGATTCCATGGACCTAGTCGCTTGATGGTTGCTGGTTTAGCGGAAGAAGCTCACGGAATTCCTAATTTATAGCGAGGTAATTAAGAAGCCAACTGAGCCTCGTGAATTCGGATCACGTCGTGGCCGTAGATGGCCTAGATACACTTCTTTTTCCATCTTCATGCTTGAATGCTTAAAAGTTTTATCTGGGCGTCCCGATCCGCGAGGGCCGATCGATTCTCTCCAGCTCCGGCTCTACGCGTTCCTGTGACGGGAGGGGGTATTGTCGGCCAACGCTATTCTGGCCGTGTCAAGCTTCTGATCAACTTTGTTGAGAGGCTTCTTTAATTGGGATGCCTCGGCCGTTGCAGTTTGGTAGATAAACGTGTGTAGAATTACGAAAGGTGATCTTGTATTGTTATTAAAAAAATGTCTATGATTTTCGGCAGTTACCAAATAGGCGCGAGTAATCTCGCGCCGCGTTTTGTCGGCTCATTCACGGTATCTTAGGCGATCGGCAACGACTACACGAAGTACCTCAATTGATACCGCAACTCCACCAGACGTATTACGTCAGACGGCTGAAGAAGTATCGTCCGGCCACGCTTTACGGGATGGTTCCGAACCCGGACGCAAAGGCATAAAGGTGGACCTTCCATCTCGGCTTACTCGACGCGCTAGCGACATCGGACGCAAAATCGTTCTTGTCTGAGCTTAAATAAGAGCCTGGCGTTCCAGAGGCTACATCCGCTATAGCGGTTTGCGGTTCAACTGTCGCATCTCGATCTCAGTTTCTTAGCCCGCGCAGCACGGTCAGTGACTGAAAAGCTTCCCACTCGACACCGAGAGCCCTATTTACCGACGCATACACATCTACCTCGGCAACCAGAACGCCAAAGAAATAATAGCGAGGGCCCGCCGCAGCTTGTGGATGCGTCAGGGGAAAAGCACGGGATCGTGGAAAGTTTTCTGGGTAATGAGGACTCTCGTCGCGAAGTGAAATTGTCTCGACTTCATGCGCGCGTGGTTCCAACCGCGCGCAAGTATCGTGTATGTTGTCTCGGGTTTTTCCGATCGTTATACGTGGGAACCGCGATTCTCGCTTCTACGGGACAGTCCAGACGTCGTTCGCGCGTTTGAGTTCGTGGATTAACCCAATCAAGATGTGGCTGACGACGTATGTGTTCTCGTGGCGAATGAGAGCGAGACGAACGACGGCGGAGTCGTGCTGAAGCGAGATTACGACTACAATATAAGAGCGATGACTGTAACGTCGTGATGTGATTCTGCGTCACCACGACAATAATACCACGAACGATGTTTGTCACGTGGTTGTAAAACGTCACCACGACAACGAAACGGAGAGCGAAGACGACAACGTCGTGGTGAACGATATCATTACGTCCACACGAACGAGAGTAGTGTCTTTGTATAGACGCGCCACGAATACCTGCGGCTTCCACTATTTGAGGCTGTTGCTATATCTTCCAATTCAGAGCTGTTCCTATTAGCTGAGGGGACACTCAGCGACGTGTTGTTGCCAAGCTGCGCGATTTAGTTGTGGCATAAAGTCGCACGAGTAGGAAGATTCGTGCACGTGGACGAAGCTGAGTTATTCTGCGTCCGCGCGTTCTTGCGTATCTTCTCGCGCAGCACGCAAATAGAGAGACTGACGTAAATTGCTTTGCAATTGACCAACCACTATTGATATTTCCGTCCATCCTCTAGCATCGGGTTTTACCGCCAATATCCTGCACAACAAGAACGCTGTAGTGAGTCATGCTAGATGTCTTTAAGACCCTTCCTGCGCAACTTGCGGACAGGCCGGAAGTAACCTGCATAGTTCCAAGAGAGTTCGTAGATTGGGCTCCGTACAGATCGTACAGCGCCCTCGGGATCAGGTGATAAACCATCATGTGGTCTGCCTTACTTCCGCTGATTGTGCGCGGGAGTGCAGTGGTGTTGTTGTTCGCGTCTTCGGCCATCGTTTTTTTAATGAATGTTAAAGTATTGCAGTTGAACACTCACGGTTCGTGAGTGCTGTGTTGAGAAAGGGGTGATGTATTGGGCCACCCCATTACAGAGGTGGTTTTGATGAAGTTTACATGTGATTAAAGTAGGGTGGCTGCATCCGTAGTAGCGGACGTAGGAAGATCGATATTTTTAGCTGGCTTATGGACTTTGACCTAAATTCATCCAGTAAGATATCGACACGTAGAATAAGTGGTCTTATGAGTACAAGAAAACCATTCGTACCTAAGATGATAAAGGACAAAAAATAAAAACATATTTTAAAATGCTTAATACCTACGACTTAGGCTTTAAGGCTTCCTCAAAGCGTAAAAACGTGTAAGCTAAGTACGGATTTTCATAGCCCGGTCACGACTACAGTCGTATATGTATTTCTCGATCACCGCATATTGGGCGCGTCTAGAAGAGGTTGGTGGTTAATTTCATTGATGAACCGTGTACATCAACCAGGTGAGAAAGCCCTCTAGTTTTTTCTTTGGGTTATATATCATAGCACTACGTCTTCTCGGGTAATGTCAATTGAGTATTATATATAAAATAGATAATATCCAAAATTGACACCTTTCGTATTCTTATGTAACGGGCTTCCCCATTACATCACCCCTCTTTAATCCATTAGTCTCTTAGTAAGTGAGCTGATTGATCAGTAATAAGTGATCACTGTCTTGTCCCTCTGAGTTAAAGGGAGCACTCGTTAGTTTTTGACCTTCTCATTACAACCTTCACCGTATTAGGAACTCGTTCAAGCGCTGCGCGACAAAGGTTGCGACGAATGCGGCTGCTCTTATGCGTGCAGCCGGAAACAAGCTTCGCAATACTCAGCCCCATGTGTTAATTGCCGCCGCTACTACTAAGCTTTCTGTGACTCCCGATGTGGCAGGGCACGTGGTCATCCGAGCTAAAATTCGTCATCCACAGCGTCTGCTGCTTGCGGTAGTCTCATCGAATTATACCCCGTTGTCAAGATAGTCTATTCAGGAAAGTCATTTCCTACGTCCGACTCGAATTTGTCCTCAAAGCCCGGCCGTAAAGATGTGGATGCGGAGGCGACTTCTGTGAAACCGCATGGCAGTCTTTACAAGACTCAGATTCACAAGATGTTCGGTCCATACCAGCGAGTTCGAGATCTTGTCGCGGGGATAAAGTCCGTCGCGGTCGCATTAGTATGAAGCAGACAAGGATAATGATGACTTTGCTTATCGAATGATGCCGGTATTTATTCGCGGAGTCATCGTATCCGTATTAATGCCTGTAATTGCGGTGATCGCAGTGTAGTTCCATTCGTCGGCACTACGCAAGAGATGCAGTTCCTAATGTGGTAAGATCCGCTCTTCAGAATAATTCATGTGGCCTTCTCAATGGAACCTAAAGCAGTGGTACAGCTATATTACGGGGACTTATCAAATTAAAATTTAAGATTTGTCTAAAATCATGGTAGTGATTTCAGTGCGAGTGGTTATCTCAATGAACAGTAGTTTTACATAGATTTCGTTTTCATTAAGTACATCGATGGTACCACGGCAACCACAAGCGAGACAAAGGTTCATTTGTGCAGGCGTGGAACTCTTTTAATCCGCCCAACAAAATAAGTAAATGCCGTGAAACTTAGCTAGGCACCTTATGGCATCTCGCAATGGGTTTATACAGAAGTCGATAATCGGTGCTTGGTTTAAAGTGCAGCGATCAGATCGAGAGAGCGGATTTACTTTGCCTCTCGTGTTAAGAGACATGTCAGAGTTGTGTTCGACAAATTTCTTTGCGACCCTCGGGACATCTTTCTCCCTAATCTTCCGTACTAGAAAACGCGCATCTTTTTCGAGTTGTAGTAATAATTTAGAAATTACAGCCTATCCAAAAACGCGACGGGCGCTCGTACGACA
>CANTFL010000307.1:0-14317 GCA_947650285.1 Hyaloperonospora brassicae | reverse complement strand
TCATCCATCGTCGAGTCTTCCCTCGCCGAGCATTCCCTCTTCGAGAATTGGCTCATCGAGTCCGCCCTCGTCGAGTCTTCCCTCGTCGAGTCTTCCCTAGTCGAGTCTTGCTTCGTCGACTTCATTGCCCCCTTGGATTCTCTCGTCGAATTCACTACTTCTATAATCAAGTCGATAGTGGATAATATCACGTTCGAAAATTTACTACACATCAACTGCCTCGGTCGCGATACGAATCTAACTGGCGAGTATCTCGACCAGTATTTATTATATCTCCACCAATCGTCTTGCTTAAACTTGCTCTTTCCTCTTCCGCCGACCCATGGTACGCAGGGACTCGTCGTGCTTCCTTTCTCGTCCACAGCAGGGTTGGCGTCGGTGCCTGATGCGCTGTACCGTAGCGTTCGGTCTCAGTCACCGACTACGTCGCCTAGTCCCGTCAACTCCGCAGCTGAAGTGGTGGTGAGTGTGGCTATACTTCTCTCTCTCCTCTAGCAACATCCTGACCCCTTGTGATCCGTGGTGTTCTCATGTTCTGTCCTGTTTAGACTAACTTGGCATCCAATGATGCCGATTCGGGAGTTGACCATCAGCTCATCGACTTAATTTCTCGCGACGCCGACTTGTCGCTCAATGACGTGGCTTCGCCAAGATGTCCTGATCGACATAAAGCCACGGTCGTTTTACAACGTCTGCAACGTGCTAACCAAGATTCCCTGTCGATTAAATCATCCGACATGACTTCGCCTCCCTGTGCTCCTTGTTCACAAGCGTCTTCGTCTTCCAGAAGTCCCCTTGGCGATGCCTCGGAAGTCGATGTTGAGAGTTCGACCAAGGTTGCTGATCTCCGTCGGACGCTGAGACGCATGGACCACCAAGCTCAGCAGCAAGAGGTTGATCTGGTGTGGATCATGTTCACTCTTTTGGAGACTCCGCGGCCGCTGATCGATGTGTCTACACGTCAATCCATACGGCAGGCCACGTCACTCGCCGACTTGGCCGTCCTCGTTAGTGGGGATGCCGTTGTGCCTCTCGACCGAACGGAATCCGTACACCGTTAACGGTTTTTAGTGTGGATTGGCTAATCATGCGGATTGCAAACTAGTGTGATACACACTATTACTGGTGTGGCGCCTGGAGAGATTGGCAAAATAGTGTTGATTCAGAATTAGTGTGGATACACAGAACCCCTATGCATAACCATAACCCCTGCGTATATAGTCTATATGTATCATCCCACAGTCATCCCACAGTCATCCAAAACCAACAGACCACGCTGTCCCTCCCCTTTGTCCCTTTCCCCCCACAAATCCTAAGGAGCACCCCTGCTTCCCCCTGCTCGGCGTCCGACACCGCCACGGTCTCTAGCATCAGTCAGGTGATGAACTTGATAGACATCTAGGCCGCCCCTTCTCCATCGCCGAATTCGCTGCGTTTGCGCGCGATGGACATCTCGTCATACAGCTGGTGATTCTACTCGCGATCCTGCCATTAACAACAACAGCGATGCCAAATGCGCTGGCAGCACTGTTGGATGAATAGACGGAAGTGATATTGAATGCAGAGCTGGATAACTAGGCATTAGCACTAATCCATGCAAGCGCTCGCTGCAGAAAGTCTCGACAATTAGGAAGCGTGTCGAGGTCATTAAGTGGATGGTCGAGGACGCCAATGAAAACGGAGAGAAAGGTGTTGTCCTCCGTACAATCAACCAGTTCCCGTCCGAGTTCCGTGGCAAATACAACGTAAGTATATAATTATTGAGTATCCATTTTGAACAATCTCACAGCATACCTGATATGTGTACATTGCAATTTATATGTTCATTGGCCAATCATACGAAATGTTCTCGGTGGTGGAAGTTTCGCGCAGAGGTCAACGACCTTGACAAGTTCAATGCCAAGTCAATGTCAAATGTGTCTGGGTCGGGTCGCAGGAAGGTAACAATCAAGGCGGTCGCTGGCCGTAGGCGCCGACGCGCTCAATGGATCGAGACGTTATATGACATCCTTCTCGAAGAGTTCAGCCGATATAAAGCCACCGGAGTCAATTTTTGGACAGCACTCCTTGCCATTATCGCCCGTGACATCATTCTTACTTCAACAAAAATTGCTGTGAAGTTTGGAACCACGTATGTTGATCCCGCTGACAACATCAAGGTCATTGACAAGATCAAAACGCGCTGGGTGCGACAGTTCATGGTATTTGGTGTGACATTAGAAAATAACTATAAGTACAGCGATGAGCTAGACTTGCACTGACCTTTCATGTATCTATTGTAGGAGGAAAATGGGATTTTGATGCGGATGCAGACAGGATAGATGTTGTGCAGCCCGGAATAGGAGGCTAATATTAAGATGAGTGTGGCTTACCACATGGGTGGGCTGCATCGTAAATTTAAGTCAGGAGAATTGCGCGAAGAACTGATCTGTAATATGGATGAGACCCACTTCGCCATCAACTTTGACAATGGACGCACGCTTGGATTCCGCGGAGACTAGAATGTTATGTACGCGGACGTTGTCTCGGGTGGTGCAAGTTCACGCATTGGAACCCCAATGCTCATCTTTCAAAATGCGAAGCGCAGCTATCCTATCCAAGGGTTGCCGGATACTGTGCCAGGAGTTGCGTACCAAACTGGGCCAAAAGTCTGGAGTGATAAGACGGTAAGTTATATTTAAATTATGCCTTTCAAATAGGGAATTGCTAAATTCACACCGCTTTTCCTTAGATTCACACCCTTCCTTCAAAATCTTATATAAAATCGCTATTCATTTTAAGATTAGATTTCTGACAAAGGTATTACGCAATAATCTAGGCTATTTATTGGCAAGTAATACGTAATAAATACATAAGATAGTACTTATGCATGTGGTCTAGCTCCTCCAGCGATTACTGATAGGGCACCACGCAATAACATACTTCCTCCTCCCGAGGTTGAGTTTACCAGTCGAGAGCAACTTCTGGATACTGCCCAGACGTTCAAACGTGGCCAAGGCTATGCTGTTACGATTAAAATTTCGATTGTAGGAAAGCTTGTCTACCTTTGATGTGATCGAGGTGCCGTAAACGTACGAAAGGTTGGAAAAGAGCTCCAACGCCAGACCAGCTCACGCCGAATTGATTGCCCGTTCCTTTTAAGTGGAAATTTCTCCAAAAATGGGTAATTGGAAGTTAAACGTGATGAATGGATGCCACAATCACGAGCCGTCACTCCATCCGTCTGGTCATTTGACTCATCGGAAGCTAAATAGCGAGCAGAGAAAGTACTCGGCTTTGTCCAACGGCGATTTCGTACCTTGTGTATATAAAATTTTGAAGGAAGGGTGTGAATCTAGGGAAAGGGTTGCGACTTTAGCAATTCCCCTTAAATATTAAGAGCATATTGTAAAGCGCATAATTGTCGAATGACTTCTTTTTTATAGGTTTTTCAACCTGGTTCCAAGAGAGGTGGGTAAACAGGGGTGATCCGTACGGTCTAGAGACCACCATGTACCTTGACAACTGCGGAGGGCATAATGGGTCTGAGAACCTTACCACATCGTTGGCGGAGACGAAGACAAAGCTGTCTTACTTTCCACCATTCTCGACACACCTCGTCCAGTCCTGCGACTCCTTTGTAATATCCAACATAAAGGACGAGTGGAAGAGGTTGCGGGAAGCGGAGAAGATGCGGATGATCAAGGCCGATGAGTGGTTCAATGTTGTGCGGCGAGACGGGGCATGGTCAGGTAAGCTAAAGAATCCAGGAAAGCATTTTTTCCTGAAATTGGCTGCAAAAGCAGCCCAGAAGGTAAACGAGATGCGTGACGTGGCTGGGATCTCGTATGCACGCAAGGCAATGATTCGTTGTGTCCTTTCTCTCGACGTCTCGGGACGTTAACACGAGAAGCAGCTTTCCCCAGTTTTACAGCAGATAATCTGTAAGTACCGAAGACACTTTGAAGGTGTGTCCGTCCCAATTCTTGGTGCCAAGCCCGTCCAGATCTCTGGCGCCGATATCATGCCGAAGTGAAAATAAGCCATTTAGCGCATATAATAGATTCTAAATAACCGTAAATCTGTGCAGTGCTCACCGTATGTAGTGTCCGTTCAGAATTAGTGTCGCATGACCTGGACACTAATTCACGTGTGAATCACTCTCGCCAAATCTCAATATAGTACAGTGCATTGGCAATTTCGTGGATTCTCCAAAAAACCTAATTTGTCTATCAAGGCTTATTAATTTCTCTATACAAAAATGTTGGTCAAATCCGATTTAAGTATGTCAAAGTGGTGCTTCTGAATGAAATACAACCAAAACAATTTCATTGTCGCACTACTGCAGAGCAAATCATACACAGCCCCATGCTCAACCTTCACCCCTGACTACACTGTAGGTCGCTCGCATTTCGCAAACTTAGCTACGTGCCCACAACAATTTGCGGAGGTACCCTCGACTTGATATCCCCCCAATTTGACTTTTGTATTTATATTGTATTTGGTTCCCATTTCGATACCCAGTGCCGCAGAAACTAATTATGAGTTTCCTACAAATAATGTCACGGACACTAATTTTACCGCACACAAATCGGTGTTGCACCATAATTAGTGTCATGGACACTATATCCTGTGCTTGGACTCAAAGGGTACTACACATGATTTAGTGTCGCGGACACTAAAAACGATGTCCACTGTACTATGGTAGGTAGATGATTGGGCTTCGAATTTTCTGTGGGCTCGCAGCACAATTTCACGGAGTTTGCATCACATACGCCTTCTGTATGGTTATGAGGTGAATTTTATAGCTATATGATTGAACTGACAGAAACTTTGGTCGTCACATGCATACAAGACCATAATTAAATTTACACATTCATTTTAAGCATTCAGAAATAGTGTGATACACACTATTAGTCCAAGCACTCATATAGTGTGGATTCAAATATAATGTAGTACACACTAATACATGTTAGGGCCAGCAAATCGAACTGTAAAAAATTAGTGTGGTACACACTAGTTACGGTTAACGGTGTAGCTCAGTTGTGCGTCGCGCTTGCGCAATCGGAGCGGAGTAGCGCAGCACGATGTCGACGAATAGAAGCCTCGATCGCTGAGTCCGTCAATTTGCGCGCTCAATTGAAGACGACCCAGGTGGAGGCTGCTACTTGGCAAGCGGCTGCGTTGAGAACCACCGGATTCATCGAGTCACTGCAGAAGTCAATCTTCACTCTCGAGACCGAATGACAAACCCGGCCCGTGGCTTGCAGAGGGGCTCGAGTCTAATGTAGTGAAATGGAGAATGAATATATTGAGGAGGAGTGTTAAACTTGGTAGGCTAGTCTGGTGTCATCATATCCAGTCTGGCGCAATCTTCTTTCGTCTGGCGCAATCTTCTTTCGTCTGGCGCAATCCAAGGATGGTCTCGCAGGTCATATCGATAGACAACCCATGTCATACTCCCCCCATGATCTGTGTGATTGAGCACGGAAAAATGCGGCGGATGCTCACACGTTCTGCCATTGCTCCCTTGTCGATGGTCACAGTGCCGTTGCTGTGAACTTGGCGGATAACAAAAGGTCCGGTTGCCACTGCGTGCAATTTTGCACGGAACTTCTTGGGGACGCGTAACATCACGTGGTCTCCCGTATTGTAGAAATGCTCGAGGCGTTTGCTATTCTCGCGGTCATTGTCGGCGAGAATTGCATCAAAACGACGCTTCGATAGATAGCTCCAGTTGGCGTTATAAAGCTGACGAGTGATCATATCTTGACCGAAGAGTAGTTGACCTGGGGAAGCATTAAGAATGCTGTGGTAGCTTGCTCGCACGGCAAATGCAGCGTAGTGAATGGTTTTCTTCCAGTCAGCGTCATCGTGGCACCTGATGACATTTACAATCTCGAGGTGAACGCGTTCACAAATAGCGTTAGCTTGAGGGTTCTTGCTTGTTATAGGCTTGGCTTGTATCCCGTAGCTGCGGAGCAATTCTTGAAACTCGTCACCAGTGAATTCCGTTCCTAGGTCGTGTATAACCGTTACAGGACGCGGGTAGCGGCACAGCCATTCACGATCGAAGCTTTCGGCTGTGGTCAGCGAAGTTTTGTCGTGCTGAATACCCACTTCCAGCCAACGCGTCGCATGGTCAATCATGGTAATACCGTAGTGTCCGTATTCGTAGGGACCAATGAGATCGACATGAACGGTGTCAAAGGGGTTCACCGTCTTGAGTGTTCGTGGTGGTAGTAATCCATAGTCCTGCTTGCCTCCGTGGACCTTTGCCTTCTTGCAAATTAGACAATCTTTCGCATTCTTGGTGATCGCGGCTTCCATTCCGGGCCAGTAGAGAACCTGCCTCATTGTCTTGTACTGTCGTTCACCGCCAGGGTGACTGAGCGTTAAATGATACCAACGAATGAGATCTTCTCGCAAGATATCGGGCACGATGACGCGCTTGTGGTACGCGACCAGCGTGCAGCCGAGTAGAGGTAGAAGCTGATAGTCAGGATTGTTGTTGCCGTTGAGGCAAGCTGTCTTGATTTTTTGAATCATCAAGTCCTTATCTTGATGTTCGCGAAGAACCGGACCATGCATGACACAATCTGGTTCATCAGCGGTAGCGCATATCTCGTCCGCGAGCTGCAAATGAGTCTTCGTGTTAATCGCATCGAATCTCATCCGGGAAAACGCATCAGCACCAACATTCTTGGTTCCCTTGATGTAATGCATCGATAGCCTGTACTCAGCCAACAGGAGCTTCCAGCGCTTAACGCGCAGGCTGGTTTCGGTCGGATAAATTAGGTTCTTATGGTCGGTGTGAACAACCACAGGGAACCCGAGCAGCATGGTGCGGTATTCGCGCAACATTTCAACGATAGAGAGTAGCTCAAGCTCCATCGTTGTGTAATTCACTTGATGCTTGTTGAGACTTCGGGAATAGCAGGCGAGAATCTTGTTCTTCTGCATAATGATGCCACCGATTTGCTTTCCGCTGGCATCGGCGTAGACGTGAAATGGTTGCTCAAAGTCAGGAAACGCGAGCAGTACGGCTTGGGCAAACGCTTTCTGGATAGCGTGAAATGCTTCCGTGTCGCTAGACAACCAGTCGAACGGGACTTTGGAGCTGGTGAATCGGTTGAGAGGTTGGCACAATGCCGTCTTGTTGGGTACCATATCTCTATAATAATTAATCATTCCGAGGAAGCGGCGTAGTTCCTTCCTGGTTTTGGGGACGGAAATCTTGTTGGATGGCTTGAATCTTCTTTTGTTGGGGCTGGATCCCTTGAGATGTCAGCGTAAAGCCGAGATAGTCGACGGACTGTCTGAGGATGTGGCACTTCTTTCCGTTGAGAGTTACCCCATACTTGGTTAGTCGCTTGAACACAATGTGTAGGTGCTCTAGGTGCGTCTCTTCACTATCGGAGTAGACGAGTATATCATCCAAATAGACTACCACAAAAGCCAGATCGCCAAAAATCTTCTCCATGCAGGCTTGGTATTCGTCCGGTGCTGTAGAAATGCCCATTGGGAGTCGCTTGTATTGATACTTCCCGAACGGAAGACAGAAAGCTGTGTGACCACGGCTTGAGGCAGCAAGGCGACGCGCGTAATACCCCATGTTAGCATCGAATGTTGACAGATACTTGGCTCCTGCGAGACGCAACAGGATCTCGCGTATACGTGGGACGTAATAAGGGATGCGTTTCAGATATCGGTTAAGTCCTCGAAAATCTATCAGTAGACGAAGTGATCCGTTGGGCTTCTTGAGAAAAAAAGCAGGCGATGCCATTTCTGAATCAAAAATCTGCTCCAGCACGTCGATGCTGACCAAATGCTGGATGAGCTCTCGAGCCTTGTTTTCGAGGCTTCTTGGGACTGGATACGGTTTTGCGTGTACAGGCTTGTACTTCGGCACTATTGGTAGAGCGTAGTCTTCGAATCTCATCCTCCCCAAGTGACCGTCATAGAGATGCTCGTTATCGCGAAGAAGCTGGAGATATTTGCCGACGAGTGGCTTGGATAGCCTGTCTGGCATGAGGTCTTCTGGTCGCACTGCAGTGTTATCGACTTCTTTGCTCTCTTCGGGGAATTCATAATCACTTGCGTTGGGAGACGATGACCCGCCGGTGTTTAAATGTGTATCGTGACCATCCCACTGAACCAGTTTGTCTTTAAAATTGAGCACGATTCCTAGTTCATTCAGGATATCACGACCGATCACCATGGCATCCTGGCTCTGATCCAGAATTTCGAACTTGTGCGTGATTATGGTCGAAGGCTGGAGAGACGGAAAGCGGAACTGTACCATCGTACTACCAGCACTAGCGACTTCTCCGTTGACCGTCTGAAACTTTGTCGCCGACTCGACTTGTCTATGCCCAAGCTGAGCATTGGCTCGCATAGTTTCTTGGTTGATTATGCTCCGCGAAGCACCACTGTCTAGCAGGGCATTGAAGGTGCCACTCGCGTCTTTGAATTGTACCGGGATCCGGAGTGGGGCGAGCTTGGCGCTCGGTTGCTTCTTCTTAGCAAGGCCGACAAGCTTAAGCTCGCTGTCGCTGTCACTGTCGCTTGCCTCTTCCTCTTCTTATCTTGGGTAATTACTCTTTTTGTGAGCAGTTCGTTTCGTCTCGGCAGGCTTGTGCTCTTCGCGTTGCTTCTTGAGGGCAAAGCATTCGCTGGAATCGTGCGAGCTTGATTTGTGGAATGAACAACACTTGCCGTTTTCTTGGTGCCGGTCATGCTTCTTCTTGCCGCCTTGTACACCAGGTCGGTCTCGATGATCTTGACGCGTGTCGCGATGCTCGCGAGGGTTGCGCCGATCTCTGCGCTGGTTAGCGGTAGGGCGTTGTTGGTCGCGCCGACATTGACCCTTTTCACCACCCTGGATAGCTAGACCATTTAGGCGATCCCGGCCAGTCTGCCTCTCGCGCCTTTCGAGGCGCTCGAAATACATCGCCAGTTCGTTCACCGTCTCATACGAAATTCCGCAGCACGCCAGCTTGTCCTGCCAGTGCGGCGGCATGGCGCGGCGAAAATATCGACATTATTGAAGCTCTGAGATGGTTTGCGAATCCTGGGGCAACTCGGCGTACATCTGTGCAAGCTGTCTTAGCCGTGCCGTGCAGCGTTGTACCGTCTCTTCTCTGCGCTTGGTGAGTGTCCATAGTTCTTCATCCAGGTCTTCACAGTAATCCGCTGGGACCAGAAGAAGTCCAACCTCCCGGTAAAAGTCTTCAAATGTCAGGCCTTTGCTGGAAGCATCGCTGGCAATGCGCTCTACTTCGCGCAACAGATCACCGTCAATCAGCGTAAGAAGTTGAACGGATAGTTGGTCAGCTCTCCAGCCTTTTCGTTTCGCGAGGCTTCGAAACTGCATGCTCCATGTGAGCCAGTCCTTCGATGAACCACCGCGAAAGCGGTTTATCTTCATTGTGGCGACGTCAGCTGGTGAAGTCGCACTTTCTTGGCACGTCACGATGGTGTAAGTGACGTATTCATCCTCATTCCGTCCCATGATGATGGCGACGGGATTCTCGTACGGGATGAGATGTGACTAAGTTAGCCAAATTTGATATATCAAAATGACAAACCCGGCCCGTGGCTTGCAGAGGGGCTCGAGTCTAATGTAGTGAAATGGAGAATGAATATATTGAGGAGGAGTGTTAAACTTGGTAGGCTAGTCTGGTGTCATCATATCCAGTCTGGCGCAATCTTCTTTCGTCTGGCGCAATCTTCTTTCGTCTGGCGCAATCCAAGGATGGTCTCGCAGGTCATATCGATAGACAACCCATGTCACGAAGCCGCTCGAGTGTTTGTTCAGCGCGCGGACCGACTTTCATCCGCAAAACAGATTATCTCCAGCCTGCAAGCGGTGATCCAAGCGCGCAACCATAAAATTTCTCGTCTTACTGGTCAAATCACCGAGTCTCAAGTCTCGAGCCCAGCAAACTGCCATCCACGGATTTGCGACGTCGTATTACCACCCATTGAAAGAAGCCATCATGGCTATGTGCAATGGCGGTGATCACGCTTTGCGTGCTTCTTGGGACCTCATTGACGACCAGCGCCGCGTTATCGTCGGCTTGCGGAAGAGGCGTCGGCATCGTCGTGTTCCGTAGCCTCTTAATCTCAGTATCACTACTGCGGCTATCACCGGCACAGACGCGCCGGGTTTGAGTCCGCGTGAACTCGACCTGAATTCTCGCTTGTGTCGCCTTTTCCCTCCGCGGTTTCCCGATGTCATCTCGCTCGACACACGGCGGGTTCTCATGTGTTATCACTTCGAATAGACTCGACCGGTTCGTCGTCGATTGGTATTTTGCCCAGCAAAGCTCGTTCTGCGCTGATGCAATCTGTCCCTTTTAAACTCCCGCTAACACTCTCATCCTCGTTGCCGTCGACTGCCCCACGCATCACTTATCTGCCGTGTTCGTTTCCTGCGTCTCCATCGAGCGTCGAGATGTCTACTATGGGTACATCGAATGTGCCGTCATCTGCAGAGATACCAGTTCAGTCGTCTTACTCGTCGAGTCGGGTCTCTACGTCCGGCCGACCGTTGTCTTCGTCTCACTCGCCGAGTCCGGTCTCTACGTCAGCCGACTGTTGTCGACGAAGCCAGACATTCCTCTTCCCGATTCACTGTAGTCGGAGGATTCGTCGGTACAGGTTGTATGCAGCGACAATGTGCCTTCCTTGCCTTCGCCTGCCACCTTCCCACGTTCGACGATGGTGACGGGATCTCAGAATCGGCACAGTACGAGGAATCGTCGCTTACCTCTCCCAGCGGTTCCTCGGGGTAATAATGCGGTCGTGCGACCGCGTATTCCTCGACGTCGCAGTGGTGTTATTCCGTCAACTGCGTCATCTGGAACTCGACGAATCGGTCCTCAAGTTTCTATATCGGCGCCGGTGACCACTTCGGTCTCGTTGACGTCTGTACATTTCTCCCAAACCGTGTTCGTTTCGGTTCCTTCGCCACTTCCAGCGTCGTCTTTCGTTCCCGCGACTTCATCGCTGCAGAGTCTATATGAATCAACCGCGGATCCCGTGAAACCGTTAAAAAAGCGTGGGTCTCGTCCTCCTTCCGCGTCTACACCGCCAAACGTCTCCGGAAGACCCCTTCACTTGGACCGCGTTCCACAGTGTATCCTGCTGCGACTTGGACTATATCGACTCTTTAAACAAGCGCTTCTTCTCCTGAGGCCAATGAAGCACTTGATACCCCCGTCTCATCTGTAGTATCTGCGTCTTTGGTGTTGGGACTGCCTTCCTCACTGTGTGTTTCCCTAGCGGTGCTTCGCACCCGCGCGGCACAAGTAGTGGCTCGTGATTCCCGTCATACGCCTGCGATTCGGCTGAGTGTGAACATCAAATTTTATCACCCAGGTTCGGCCCGGTGTTGGGCCCAGATTACTGCCGCTCGGTCGCCTCTCCGCATGGAGGGTCCCCATGGCCGGTATGTCGTCGCGGTTACTCCCGTCTCGATGGCTGTTCTTCGGGCGATGGTGGACGTGTTCAACCCGTCTCACCTTCGCCAGGTGACTTTCGGTTCCTTCGTGGACTCACCTATGTTTGTGTTTGAGGCTAGTCTTCACGATGCTCGGGCTAGAGTCTCGTCTCCCGAACGGCATTTTCGGACGAACAGTATGCTGGACGCTGTCTGTGACGCCTGGGTTCGATACCTCGGGCTCGCTTATGAAGTCGACGGTGATAAGACTGTTGTTTCTCGGTCGAAGGCGTACGTCGCTTTGTGGGAGAGAAGTCATTGGCTCGTCGAGTCCAGCGTCCTGATGGGGATATACCAGGACTTTGACTCTACCCGGTCGACTGCTGATGTGAGCACTGTCTTCGCTCTTCGGTCGGAATATTTCGCTGCTTGCAAGCGTCGTGGAGACCTTCTCAGTTAGGCCGTGAAAACTCATAACCGTGTTCTGATCGAGGCAGTCTCTGCGCGGATGCCTGACGGGTCGGATCCTGTTCTCGACCCCGACTATCCGCTTGTGAGTCACGCATGGGTGCCTTCGAGTCAGTCTGGTTTGCCGAGTTCGGTGTGTTGGATGATTTTGAGCTACGGCGAGTCTGATGGTTGACTCAGCCGTCAGACCTCCGTTATAACACTTACTTAAGGCCACACCATCCTGAGCTTCCTGTATTCGTGCCGGCGGGTGTTGCTGAGATCGATGTGGTGTCTCGCATTGTCTAGGACGTCAATAAAAAAGCGAAGCCGCTCCTCCTACTGTGAGACCCGCTACACCCATTCCTGATAACCGTCGTGACACGCAGATTTTCGCTTCCTCGGTCGTTTAGCGTTCCACTTCGGTGCCCAACGAGTCTGTAGAGGCCATCACTGACACCTAATATCCTTGGTTCTTCTGTGATCTGGGTAGCTCAACTCGACGAGTCGTCCCTCGTCGAGTCTTTAGGTCATCCTTTTGAGTAATTGAGTCGCTTTTTCCATGTACCTTATGCAAAATGTACGCAGTGTTCTCTTATTCATCTTGACCTGCTTTTCATCATAGAGGTAAGATTGCTGATGAAAATGGTGTGTCGTAGCACTCATCTACCACCTGCACCATCTTCAGCCGATAATCTCGCTTCTTCTGACGTAGGTAATCGTATAACAAACCTCCGCACAATACGTGAGATAACGGCTCCCATGTCGGCGTGTCATAGCCTTTCCACTTCTTCAGGAACCGTCACCAAGACCTGCTGATGCACGAAGAGAGTGAAAAATCGTCATCTACGATTGCCTGTACTTCATATCTCCCGCTAGCTCCACCTGGCTCCCAACTATCCTCTGGTAGGATTTCTTCATCGAAATCGAAACGGTTATCCCCCACGAGTCCAATTACCAGCCTCATTCTAGGTCGTTCTCCATAATTCTTGACTATCTTTAAGCGTGGCACATGTACGACATGTAAGATCTATACCCACTCCGGTCCGGTAACTCTAGCTTAAATGCGAAGTCCTCCACTCGTCGCTTTATGCGAACGGCCCATGCCATCGATGAACCAGCTTCTTCTTCAGGTTAGGCTTCCCTTTCTCTATGAACATCCATAATTGATCTCCTTCGTCGAACCTTGTATCGACTGGCTACTATCTTTCTTTATCTTGGTGACTCGCTTCTTGAGTGTGATTTGATCGTCTCGCTCGTGGGATAATTCGTTGTTCCGCCGGGATTCATCCATCATTATAATATTTTGCTCGTCAATCTTTCGCGCTCACTTGATATTCCATCGCGAGCCTGGAGCGCTATCTCTCGTTTTCGGTTGGAATAGCGTCGCCACAGTACTGGGTCTGCTAATCTTATCAGTTTATTAATCCTGTTGGTGTTCGCCGAATCGGTTCGGTCATGGCTTTCAGTGTAGAGTGTGCGTCCCAAACATGAACTAGGCAAGAAAGGGTATCTTTTCTCGTAGAGTCTCTGAAGTTATTGATCGCATGTACCAATGGCTCGGCGATGTCTTACCAGTCTGCTTGAAGAGGATCCTCGACATACACTCGCACTGTCTGCATCATCGTCTCCACGCTGCGTTCTTATTGTCCGTTAGCTTGGGGTCTGTAAATCAACGTAGCTCGTAATTTGGACCCCATCATCTCGGCGAAAGTTTAAAACACTTCGCTCATGGAGCGTGGGTCTCTATCATGTCGGATGAGGCTGGGAGCTTCAAAACGACGGAAGATATTCTCTTCAAATTCTTTTGCGACTTGTAATTCCCCGTTTCACTCATGACCTTGGCAATCACGAATTCCGTAAAGTAATCTTGGAACAGTAGAGAAGTGCCGGATTACCTCGTCTAGTTACTGGTAAAGGAATTACAAAGTCCATTGATTCCATTTGAAAACGCCGGTCGGATACGACCTTTCCCGGATTGTGGCCTCATAAGTGAGGCGTGATCTTGCCGATACTGCAATCTTCATGTGCTAGTATGTGTTGCATCACGTCCGGCATAGAGCCCGGTCCAGCAATAGTCGGACTTCACTCGATGAAACGTTCTCACGATCTATTGGTGTCCGCCTTCCACAAAGTCACGACAATATAGCAAAACCTCATCGATCAGAGTCGTTGGAACTACAAATCATAACTTCAGGTCTTTTTCAGAAACTCCCTCGACTCGCGGCGTCGTCCTAGGTAGTAAATTATAACATCCTCGCTTGCTACGAAACGATCCACGATTTTTCCGCGTGGTTAACTTGTCTATGGGTCTGATTGTCGAACTTACCTATGACGAACATCTTGAGTGTTGTTCACTTCTCTTCCTCATCTTAAGCTTTCGACATCCTTTCTTTGCGTTCGGCTGTACGACTAATAGATCAATGTCTTATATATTCGGCGATT
>CANTFL010000306.1:0-41673 GCA_947650285.1 Hyaloperonospora brassicae | reverse complement strand
GTTGAATATTATTTCAACAGTATCACAAGCATGGTGATATTGTTGGGATGACCGAAGGGTCTACTCATTGGTTGATATCGTCATGATGTCGACCCAACAATCGCTGCTAGACGCGCGCAATGGGTGGTGAGTAGACGTCATCATACATTTAGTTACATTAGTATAATTAAGTCAATACAAACAGAGATACAAGAGTTATAGGACTAAATCATATTAGTAACAGTTTTACTTTTTCTACGACTAGAGTTGTTTACCTTCGTATTTCTACTTTCCTCTGTGTAGTTCTACACCTAGCTGGGCACTGACTATCAATACAGTCAGTGATAGTGAACTCCGTACTGGTTGACCAGTACGTAGTTGGTGGTGCCCCGTTACAATCTATATAACATGCAGAGTCGCATGATGGCGGCCTGCTTATCCGAATTTTGTTTAGTGTAACGACAGGATCCTGATGCATGTCATAAATATCTAAATATATCAGTGTGAATATAATTGCAGTCGATAAATTTGTAGATGTATAATAGCCAGAGAAATATTGATGTTAAATGTAAACCAACTTGATGCAAAAGACCGCTCCACTTGATGGTTTATAGACCGTACCAACCAAGTTAGCCATCAATCACTGCTACACGCGCGCAATAGGTGGTGAAAGAGTAACCTACATAGTAGGTTGTAGTTTTATATAGCTATAACATAGAAAGTTGACTGAAAGATACCTTCATTTTATATAGTTGTGTATTTCCCCCACTTTGATCTTCCTCAGGCCAGCTCTCTGCCTCGCGCTTCCTAAACGCTCTCTTGTACGTCAAGTACAAGAGCACGCACCTTGTGCAGAAAGACATACAAGGTCTCACCATCAATTGATAAGGGCGTTCCCCATTACATCTAGGATCAAATATATTCTGGTGCAGAAAAACGCAAAGTTATATACGTCACTTATGTCCATCGTAGACGGATGTTGCTAATTTTATTCTCCAATCCCAACTGGAGTCTGCTAGAAGCATGGATTTGAGACTTGATTAGTGGTGCACACGCGAAGTGATCAAAAGCTCTAATCTCTGTAGTGAAATATTCAGATCATGCTTTTACGTATTGCGGATAGATTACAGTCCCATCGCTGAGCTTCAAACCTAGCAAATATTTTAATTATTCTACCAATGGTACCATAAAGCTCACGTCGCATATCTTAATAATGGATAGACGCGCCTTCATCTCAATTCTAGATTGTTAAAAAATTGTCGTCAAGCTTCTGAGGTAAATCCACTTAAATTTTATTTTCAAAAAGGTCTTGCGTGATAAGGCGGTAGCACTCATAGGTATACCAGCTGCTGGCGACCGTAAATTAATCAAAGTCGCATAATATACAGGAATCACTTGTACGATCGTACGCATGCAAGCATCGTTGTATTTTGAATGCTGTATGAATACTAATATGTAGCTTAGGTTGATATCATTTTGTAGCTTACATCTTAGGCAACTTCATGTATCAGCTCTCGGCATGGTAAGCTAGGTTTTTAATTATCAACGTAAGTACAATGCAATATGCAGATTCTCTCTCCAAATGATTACTAGAATATAAAGTAATTAAATAGCAAACGTGACAAGCCCAACAAACCATTGATCACATCATTCAGATTTAGAATAGAAGAAGCTATGAGATATGGTAGGTAAGCAGGGTACAGTAAAAGAGAAATATACTTCAAATACCTCTAAAGGTCCCGAAGCCCCGTTTAGATATGAATTTATCGATATATAAACTCTAAGCTGAGTTTATTTCTATTGTTACAAGCTACATTGCTTCACCTTTAATATAATATGCTTATCATTGTCGCGTCTCTTCATAGCACCACCGCCAACAACTATGTCTCTCACATGGGCGAGGGTCATCTTGCTGAAGTAAAATCGACTTCCTTACCACACTAGGCATAAAGTATTAGTTTATGGCCTGATAAGCGTCTAAATCGGTAACGACATGTCTCACGCAGTTACGTTACTTATATTAACGATAGAGACCATTTTTCAGCACAAATTGATTAAAGGTTGTGCTTAAAAACACAAAAGACGATAATACGATGAGACAACACTTTGAACGTGTTACAGATCAGATATTGCTGAGCCTGGCGACAAGCCGTAGACACACCAAAATTTCTCCGCTACCAAATGAACGAGGCTAAGATCTACCCAAGATGAAATCAGCCAATGTATAATATGTTATCATAACCGGAGAATTTATTGCACGCAAGGTCTGTGAAATAGGCATGGCAAAATATACAAGTGAATCGGGAAATTCCTGACACTGCCGGTGTTCTTATGTTCCTATAAAATACTCTAACTCGGGTTTAGAAGATGATTTGCCCAGACCATTTGTATATCGGCCTCATCCATGCAGACATTATTCTCGCTCGCAGAAAAAGGGTCTCTGAAGTTTGCCTTAAACGTTTTGTCACTCAAAAAGTCGAAGCATAGAATTATAATGAGCATTAATCGATGGGAGAATGCAACAATTTGAGCTCTTAAGCGACGCAGTCTTTGTCGTATGGGTCATATTAATTCGCACCCTTATACGGGCTTATGACGGGGTGTGCCTGTTACATGTCCTTGGCACAAACTGTGCTAATGTGAATAATATCATAATTGCTATTGATTAATACTCTACAATACAAATGTTGAGCGTTGATAATGACGGGAAATCACAGATAAATGAATTACTCAGCGCGACTTCACTATCGCTTAAAATTGACCATAAAATCATCAAATGAACCACTTGTTTGTGCGGAAGGTCTAAAAGATATTAAGGTGTAATGAACCTTAGAATTTGAAGTTCAATATAGTTGAAGTAGGTCAATGAAGGTTCAATAAATAATTCCATGTGCAATACATGTGTTCTTTTGTATCATTCTTAGCCATACTTGCCGACACATTCAATTTTATCTGTACGCACTGTCTACGGGGGCTTCGCATTCACATATTATTGGAGTTTCATCAGTGCAGGGTTTTGCGATTTGTCTGGTAAGACCGTATCCCATTACAAACTCGAGAGAAGTCATTATAAAATGCAGGCAGAGCGTAGTATTACGCAGAAAATATATCGTTTCTCGATTCGTATGTCCGAAAAAATGGGAAGCTATCTCAATTATGCAAGACTTAGCCTTTTTAGAGATCGATGCTTTGACAGATGATCACTACAACTTTGCGATACTGAATGCTTCTAACAATAATGAACGGATGGCAGCCCTCAACTGTATGAAACAGAAAATATTATTGTCTCTGGGTTTGTTGGCAGTTTTCCACACAATCATGTTTAAGTTCACCGGTCTTTAACAACGGCATCGACGGGGACCCGAAACATTTTGTCTGGTACTTTGCAAACCTCAAACCCTCCAATTGTTTCGGTACAAAAACGTTAAGAATATATTGCACCGGAACAATTTACATTGATATAACTTCGGCCAAGCTTGGGTTGACGAAATTATTTGTTTAAGGTAGAGCAGCCAGTTCACTGTGTCGTTTAGTGATATGTTTTAATCAGCATCTTGCGTACCGTATGTATCGGTTCGCCACCTGGCAACGTCACGCCATTATACCATATATTTAGGCCGTATAAGGATCTTGTAATTAACCACAAATACGCGATTTATCTATTTTGGGTTCATATCAAAAATCATGACAGTTTTAGATGGTATTCAGCAAGGATATTCTTATGAGCTTCTTTTTGTAATGTTGAGCAAGATAAATGCTATATTATATAATGGAGTGTCTGTCAGTAACGGCGGGATGTCTGTACAACACGGGCTTCTCGAGATTAAGTGCGGTCAAAGGAATAGATGGTGACAGGCGAGATTTCTTTTAATCACCTGGTCACGCTAAACGCATCCTAAATACTACCACGGACCCAAGAGCGCTTTGAGTTATGTGCATTTCGTATGTAATAGAGCAAAAATAACTCAATATACAGGGCCTGAAGATGCTTCACTTGTAAACGTTGGCCATCAGAGCTACAAGTGACGAGAAAATATACCCGACATCCGTACATTATAAAATAAAGCTAAGATCACGGTTATTTATATATGGGTATTGAGGCGACTGCAATTTACGAATCACAATCTCGATATTTAAAACAAAACATTGCGTTTATTCGCAATAAAATTTTAATACTTGTTGTATGAAAATCGTCATACATGGCACATTCGAAACAATACGATTGTATCAGTAAATAAATATAATCGCCAGTGGCGCCGAGGAGGAGATGGGTAGTATATATAACACCATCGTGATGAGAGGGTCGTAGCGATGCTAGATAGCGAAAAATTCCATGCTCCTCATAACAGACAGAGGTCTTGTTGATCACTGCTAAAGAATTACGTATCAAGAAAGTAGCTCCTACTAGAAATCAGGCGCTCGAATGTACACTCTTGATTTCGGCATATTAATTTTCTTACAAGTTTAAACTTCCAAATTACGTTTGTCGTATACATACTAATTCTGTAGAGGCGCGGTCATTAGCGGTAAAGCAATGGTGATCGAGCAGTTGTAGCGTTAAAATACTTGTGAGTATTCAACGCAAGTGGTGGATTCGCATTCGCGCGTGGATGATATTAATCATGCCCACTAATGGCTCCATAAATCCTTTATATTACAAATAACAAGTCGTACAAGACTCGTAGTCACAGGCCTCTACCGGTCTCATTGGTCGGTTTCAGGCAGTTCGACACAAACATGAGCTTCCTTCTCCGAAATAAAATAAAAATTGCTATTACCCCCTCCTTCTCACGCTTTGTGGCTTCTCATTTCTAACTCTGCAAGCTTCGCAGATACACGTACCACCCCGAGCAATTTCCTTAATTTTATATACCGTTGTGACCCTTGAGATTTGACATGTACGTCTGCGATACAGCCCTCGGTCGCAACAGAATCGATCGTAAGATTTTTCTTTTGACTATCTCTGCGATTTTGTTGCCTTTTTATGCGTCTTGGACCGCTCCGGTATTGTTGCCGACAGTGGGCCATATCGTCAGCGTGATTTTATTATCCGTCCGCAATTAACCTATTTCTAGTTTGGGAATTAGCGCTGCTTTAAATTTCTGAGCCCAAATCGATTAATTAACACCCATTCTAGCGGCTATTGGCTTCGACTGAACGTAGTTACCTTAACGCTTCGCAAATAAGCGTTATAGTTGTAATTACAACAACTCGAACGGTGTCATCATTTTATTGAGAACCTAGGTTACTCGAATGCCCGCGCAAGTATCAACTTGAAGAGGTCAATGATGCCCGAGTGAAAATCGTTAACGAGCTGTCGCATGAGTCAGAAAGCGAGGAATCGATGGCGTTGTCGAAGAGTAGATACGGAACAGCAAAGAAGTTACCAGTACATAGCTGATTATCTGAAGTCAACCGTCGGCCATAAATTGGAAGGTACATTCGACCCGTTGTGGCTTATGCCCTACGCAGTGCCACGCACCATACTCGCGCACCGACGAACAAAGACTTAAATAAGGCACGCGGGAAAATGGAACATGGAAGGGTCGTCAATAGTGAAGCTTTAGATAGGAAAGGACGTCTCGCGACTCGGTATTGATACAATGAGCTGCGTATACGCAGACTACACTTCCGGAAGAGTTCGTTACATTTTTTCAGCGGCGCAAATCAATCGGTGAATGGCATGCCAATTTCTTGGCGAGTACTAATTCATATTTCGCGACATCGAATGGCGAAGCGCACTTCGTAGCTATTTTGAATTGTAGAAGGGGCTGCACTGTGTACGCACTGTGTTGTATAGCTTGGGGCTAAGTCTCGACATGCATATAGTGGTGCTGATTAACAATGTAGCCAATACAAACGAAAATGAGACCGAAGCGACGTAGGTATAGTACACACGTCAACGATATCATAAGTTTGATTGTGTCATAGCAGGAAAAGAGGGGTAATAAAATTGATTTTTTCGGAACAGAAATATGCTGGCTGAAGTGATCCTAAGGAGCCTACTAGTGGCACGGACTTTGAATTAAAGTAAAAAAAGCGATTGGTGTAGACGATGTCGCAAGTTCAGCTTTGCCTAAATCAACCCGATGTGCGTGTTCAGTGCAATTGCACTGCTTTCACGAAGTTTGTACGGTGGAAACGAATTCAGCTCTAGATCCGTTCGGTTGTGTTTGAATTTAATCCGCGGGACAACATGTCGGAGTTAAAACCTATGAACGATCGATAAAGATTCATCAAAGCCTTTTCATAATTCAGTCCGGAAAGAAAAACTTCGTGTCCAAGTTTTATTTCGTCTATTCTTTATAGTACGAGGCTCGTATGAAGAGCTCTCATTTAAGAGGGGTATCGTTGCTACTCCAGCAATCACTTACTTTAGTCGCGCTACGACGCTAATAGTATCCATGGATTGTAGGGACGGGGAATACAATGGCGTATAGTAAAGACAACCTCCGCTGCTAGAGGACCATCAACACGAAAAAACTGAATACAATATCGCGAGACCTCTCAAACAGCCAGTATGGTATAGAAGTTAGTTAATTCTGTAGTATAACAGCCTCAAAGTACAAACACAACAATCGCCGATCTTAGTCGGCGCAATGCACTGGTACGTTGGGAACAATCCATACGTGGTTCGCCCCTTCTGGGTCCATTTGTGTCTCCCGCCCAACCAATTCCTTACAACCAATGCGTTACAACCAATTCCTCTAGAGGCCTGACTGGGCTCAGCAGCCTCGAAACCTCTATCTTCTTTTGGCTTCACACCAAAGGATGGAAGCTGACGCTAACGCTTTTTGACAGGTCACCGGGCGCAGTGTACGCTCGACAAGAAGATATTCGGCGCCCTCGGCTGAGTCTCACCGGTTTGTCGTTCGACAAGACTTTCAGCAGTGCCGTCTAGTGGGTCACAGGCTTGTCACTTTACAAGACTCACAGCGGTCCCTTCCCTAGGTTTACCGGCTCGACGATGAAGTTACTTCTTCTTTCGATCGTAGCGAGCGCTGCCCTACCCGGGCCTTCCTAAACCCGAAACCCTTGGCGCTACCAGTCGATACCTCTACAAGGTATGCCTATCGAGGCTCGACGGCAGGCATAATCTAGCCCACGCAGGGACTTACCTTCATTGTACGCGTGTCTAGGACTTAGAAAATTCTGCACTCTGTTAATTATTTCTTATTCTCCCCCTGATCTCAAAATGACTCTTAAGTGGTTCTCCGTCGTTTGTCTCATCCTCCTATACTAATACCTGGTGATGGACCATTCATCATCTTGCTCTCTCGTCGAATCCTCTCTCGTTGAACCTTCTCTCGTCGAGCCTTGACTTGCAGTCTTGACTCATCGAGGCGTCTCTCATCGAGCCTTGACTTTTCGAGTCTTCACTTGTCGAGTTTTCATTTGTCGAGTCTTGACTCGTCGAGTCTTTACTTGCAGTCTTGACTCGTCGAAGCTTCTCTCATCGAGCCTTGACTATTCGAGTCTTCACTTTTCGATTCTTTACTTGTCGAGTCTTTACTTGTCGAGTCTTCACTTGTCGAGTCTTTACTTAGAGATGATTCTCTCGTCGAGCATGACTTGTCGAGTCTGGACTAGTCGGGTCTGTAGTTGTCGAGTTTTCACTTGTAGAGAATTTTCTCGTCGAGTTTGACTTGTCGAGGTTCTCCTCGTCGAGCCATGATTGGTCGACATCGACGCGCTCCGGTTTCTCTCGTCGGGTTCAGCCCTACTATAATCGAGTCAAAATTAGTGTATACAACGTTTGGAAATTCCCTACACCACAAACTGCCCGGTCGTGATACGAACCTGACCGGCGATGGTCTCGACCAGTGTCTTTGTCTCCCCACAAATCATCCTTATCGAGCCTTCCCTTCTCTCGTTCGTTAACCCATGGTACGCAGCGGCTGTCCGTGCTTGCTCTCTCGCCCGTAGCAGGATTGACGTCTCTTCCTTCTGCAATGCACCGTTTTATTCAGTATCAGTCACCTTATACGTCTTCTAGTCCAATCAATTCCACTGCTTGAATTGTGGTGGGCGTTGTTGTCTTTCTCGGTCACGTAAAGTTCCGTAATGACTCTTTGTGATCCGCGATGTTATCAGGATCTCTTCGCTTTCGAAAAACTTGTCTTCTTGTGCTGTCGGTCCGGAAGACGCCAGTCAACTCATCGATTCGCTTCCTGATGCCGCTGAGATCTCACCAGTCGACGATTTTACATCGAGTTTCCCTTATCGGCTCGAAGCTGCGGTGGGCTTGCAACGGTTGCAGCCTGGCCATCAAAGTTCTCCGCTGCCTAACTTATCCGGGACGGTACCGCCGTCCTGTGGTCCTTGTTCGCAAGCGTCTTCACCCTCAAGAAGTCGCCGTGGTGATTTTTCGGACGTCGACGTTGAGAGCTCGACCATCGTTGCTGATCTCCGTCGGACGCTGAGACTAACAGACCTCCAAGCCCAGCAGCGTGCGGTAGACCTGGTGCGGATTATTGCCACGCTATTGGAGACGCCACGTCCGCTGCTCGATGCATCTATGCGTCAATCAATGCGGCAGGCTACATCGCTCGCTGACTTTATCGTCCTTGCCGGTGGAGATGATGTTTTTTTTTACCAAACGGACTCGGTAGATCGGCTATGCGTAGCACTTGCGCAGTCGGAGCGGAGTATCGCAGCACGTAGTCGACGTTAAAGCCGCGATCATCGAGTCCGGTAATTTGACGGCTCAAATGAAGACCACCCAGGTGCAAGGTGCTACTTGGCAAGCGGCTGCGATGAGGACTACCGGCGTCATCGAGTCACGGAAGAAGTCAATATTCACTCTTGAGACGGAAGCCTCTCGTGTGTCTGCCCAGCTCGCGATGCGACTTGAGTCAGAGGAAAGGATAATCTCTAGGTTTCAACTGGCAATCCAAACGCGGGACCGCAAAATCTCTCGTCTTACTAGTCGACTCGCAGAGGCTCGAGCCCAACAAGCCGCTGTCCACGGAGTCGCGACGGCGTATTATCGCCAGTTGCAAGAATCTACCATGGCCATGTAAAATGGCGGTGACCACGCTTTGCGCTCTGCTCGAGGACTAATTGAAGACCAGCGTCGCGAAATCGATGTCTTGCAGAACAGGCTCCGGCATCATCGTGTTCCATGGCCCTTGATTCAAGTCTCACTGCTGCAGCTATCACCGGCGTAGACGCTTCGGGTTGAAATCCGCGCAAAGTCGACCTGAATTCTCGCTTGTTTCGACTTCTCGCTCAGCGGTTTTTCGACGTCATCTTGCTCGGCTCAGCGGCGGGTCCTCGAGTACTGTCGCTTCGGATAGACTCGATCAGTTCATCGTCAAGTGGTGTTTCGCCCAGCATAGATCGTTCTGCGTTGATGGATCCCGTTTCAATCGATCACCTCTTGCCAGTCTCACCCTCGTCACCGTCGACCGTCTCGCGCATCATATACCTGCCGTCTTTACCGCCTCCATCTCTGTCTTGTGGTGAGATCTCTACTGCAGTTACCTCGAGTGTTCCGTCGGCTCCGGTTTCTCCAATCCAGTCGTCGCACTCGTCGATTACGATTTATTCGTCCAGCCACCCGTTGTCGACGACGCCTAGACCTTCACTTCTCGCTTCACTGTCGGCTGTTTCTCAATAGGCCCCGGCTGCAAGCAGTGATAAAACGTTATCCTTGCCGTCAATTATCACTTTCCCGCGATCGACGATTGTGCCTAATTCTCCTTCTCGTCGAAGCACTGGGAATCGTTGCTCGTCCATATCAGCGAGATCGTCGGGTAGCCCGGGGGCCATGCAGTCGCGTGTTCCTCGAATTCGCGGTAGGGTTTGTCTTTCACTTGCGTCCACTAGGTCTCGACGAGTGTTTTACCGTGTACGGATCGACGAGTGTTTTCTCCCGTGTACGGATCGGCGTCATTAACGACGTCTTCTTCTTTTACCGCGGCTCCTCTCTCACTAGTTATGACGTCAGGAATGTCGACTACTGAATTCACTTCCGCAGGCATGCACCCAGCGTCCTCGCTACGTAGTTAAATTGTCGCGCGATCGCTTGCTTCTCGAGGCCGGGGTCGTGGTCGTCGACCACCCATGTCGGCTGGATATCGACGAGTTGGTCCTCTAGTTTCGATATCGGCGTCGGTGACTTTGTCGACTTTAGTGACGTCGGTGACGTCGGTGACCACCTTGACTTCGCTGACGTCGGAGGCCACTTCGACCTCGTTGACGTTGGTTCCTGTGTCTCCCACCATGATTATCTTAGTTCTTCCGTCATCTCCAGCGCCGCCTGTCGTCCCCGCGACCTCATCGCCTCCGAGCTTGGTTGTGTCTAACGCCGTCGATGAATAAGCGCAAGCCGGGTCTTTCGTCCACGTCCACGCCCGCCAAACGTTCCCGGAAGGCACCTTTACCGGGTACTAGTTTTACTGTATCTCAAGCTGCGCCTCGGACGGTGTCGACACAACGGACATTGAAACGGCCGAGACCGCTGTCGCACCTTCCGTCCCCGCATCTGTGATGTTGGATCTGCCTTTCTTTTTGTGTGTACCCCTGTTGGTGCTTCGCACCCCTGTGGCCTGGTCTGTGGCACGTGATTTCCGTCATACCCCCGCGATGCGGCAAAGTGTGGATATCACGTTTTATCATCCCGATTTGGCCCGGTGTTGGGCCAGATTACTGCCGCTCGGTCGCCTGTCCGCATGGAAGATCCCCATGGCCGAATTGTCGTCGCTGATACTCCCGTGCCATAGGCTGCTTTTCTCGCAATGATGGACGTGTTTAGCTCGTCTCATCCCTGTCAGGTGAATTTCGGTTTGTTCCTGGACTCACCTATGTTTGTGGCGGCGTCTCGCCTTCATGATGCTCGGGCCAGACTCTTGCCTTCCAAAAGGTATCTCCGGACGAACAGTATGATAAACGCTGTCTGTGACGCCTGGGTTCGATACCGCGGATTCATTCATAAAGTCGACGGTGATAAGACTGTTGATTCTCGATCGAAGGTGTACGTCGCGTTATGGGAGAGAAGTCATTGGCTCGTCGAGTCAGCATCCTGATGGGGATGCACCCAGACTTTGAGTCTACCCGGCCGACTGCTGATGTGAGTACTGTCTTCGCGCTGGGTTTGGAATAATCCGCTGCTCGCAAGCGTCGTGGAGACCTCCTCCGGCTGGCTGTAAAGTCTCTTAACCGTATCCTGGACGAGCCCAGTTTTCGCGCGGATGCCTGACGGCCCGGCTCCTGCGCTCGATCCCGAGCTCTATTTTGAACCTTCCGTACCCCACTACCCACTCATGAGTCACGTATGGTTCCTTCCAGTCCTGACTGGTTTGTTGAGGTCGGTGCGTTGGTTGCTTCGGAGCCATGGAAGGTCTGTTTGTTGACTCAGCCGGCAGAGCACCCTTACAACGCTTGCTTCAGACCACACCTTCCTGAGTTCCCAGTATTTGTGCCGGCGGGCGTTGCTGAGAGCGATATGGTATCTCGTATCGTTGAGTAGGTCGATTCCAACAAACCCGCTCCTCCTGTCGTAAGCTACGTTGCATCCGTTTCTGAGAAACGTCAGGACACGCAGATGCGTGCCACCTCAGTCGCCCAGTGTTAATCTTCGCGACTCAACGCGTCTGTGGATAATGTCGCCAGCCTCTAATTTGCGCAGAAATTCTGACCGGTAGCTCGTCTCGCCGATTCTTCCCTCGTCAAGTCTTCTTTCTTTAAAGCTTCTGTCGTCGAGGCTTCTATCGTCGAGTCTGTAGGTATTCAATTTCAGTAAATCAGTCCTTTTCGTTCATGTACCTTGTGCCATATTGTCGCAGCTGCTTATTTTGTAACTCTGGCTGCTTGCCATCACAGAGATAAGGTTATTGGTGACAGTGGGCGTGGCTAACACTCATCTGCCACTCGCAACATCTTTAACCGATTCTCTCGTTTCTTTTACCGTAAGTAGTTGAATAACAGAACTCCGCATGACCGATTAGATAACGTCTCCCATGTCGGTATGTCATAACCCTTCCACTTTACTAGGAACCGTCGCTGAGTCCTTCCGGTGCTCGTCGAGAGTGATAAGTCGTCATCCACGATTACTCCTACTTCGTATCTCCCGCTCGCTTCGCCTGGTTCCCAGCTATCCTCTGGGAGGAGTTCTATATCGAAATCGAAACAATTAGCTTCCGCGATTTAGTTACCAACCGTCTCGTTGGACATTTAGAATGGTCCCTGATCTTTTTCAAGGGTGAAAAGTGTACGATAGGTTAGAATAGATATTCACTCCTGCTGGGTAACTCCAATTCGAAAGCAAAATCGTTCACTCGTCGCTCCATCCGGATCTGCCCATGCCATCAATGATCCAGCTTCTTCTTCAGACCAGGCTTCACTTTCTCTATGAACAGACATACTGTTCGCCTTCTTTGAACCTGTTCTAGACTGGCTACTCTCGTTCTTTATTGTGTTGACTTGCTTTTTGAGCATGGTCGATCGCACTCTTCGTGGGAGGGTTCGTCGTTCCGCCGAGCATATTCAGTCATTATGATCTCTTGCTCGTCCAGCTTTCGCACGCACTTGCTATTCCTTCGCGGGCCTGAGCGCTATCTCTCGTTGGCGGTTAGATTCGCGTCTCCACATGACCGGGTCTACTGAGTCTATCACTTTGCCTGCTTCATCCAGTGTTCGCCGGATTGGATCGGTCACGGCTTTCAGTGTAGAGTGCGCGTCCCAAACATGAACTAGGTAGAAGGAGTCTCTTTCCTCGTAAAGTCGCTGGAGTTATTGATCGCGTGTATTAATTCTCGGCAATGTAGTCCCAGTCTGCTTGAAAAGGTCTTCCACATACACTCGCACTGTCTGTATCATCGTTTTCACGCGGCGTTCTTGTTGTCCGGTTGCTTGGTCTGTAACTTAACGTAGCTCGCGATTTAGACCCCATCATCACGGCAAAAATTTGAACACTTCACTTATAAATCTTGGGTCTCGTACTTGGAAAATGAGGCTGGGAGCTCCAAAACGACGGAAGATGTTTTTTCGAAAGCTTTTAAAACTTCTAATACACCTGGTGTATTCATGGCCTTCGCAATCATAAATTCCGTGAAGTGATCTTGAAACAGTAGAAGCGTAGTAATTTCTCGTCGAATTGTTGGTCAAGGAATCACAAAGTCCAATGATACCGTTTGAAAAGGCCGGTCATATACGACGTTACCCGGTGAGTGTCGCCTCAATTTAGGCGTGCTCTTGCCAGTACTGCAATTTTCACATACATGTATGTTTTTCGCCACATCGGCGTGGGGCCCGTTCTAGCAAAGGTCACTCTCCACTAGGTGAAACGTCATTACGATTCTTTGGTGTCCGCCTTCCACAAAGCCATGACAGTTAAGCAGAATCTCATCGATCAGAGTCGTTGGAACAACCAATCGTAGCTTTAGGTCTTCGTCCATCGACTCCCTCACCTCACGACGCCGTCCTAGGTAGTAGAGTATACCATCCTCGCTTAGTACAAAGCATCCACGATTTCCTCTGCGTAGCTCACTTGTCCATGGGTCAGCTTGCCGAACTTGTCTCTAACGAACATCTTGAGTGTTGTTCACTTCTCTTCCTCATCTTAAGCTTTCGACATCCTTTCTTTGCGTTCGGCTGTACGACTAACAGATCAATGTCTTAAATATTCGGCCATTCTCGGCGGTAGTCGCTTCTGTCGGGTGTTTTGGTACTCGTCGAGTCTCGGACCGTCGAGTGGTCTTCTAGAATTCATCCCGCATGTCTGATTTCTCGAACAATTCTGGCGCTTGGTAGTTCTTACCCTGGTGCGTTCTAGTGCAGCTTAGGGTGTCCAGTTCTTCTCGGGTCGGTCGATCAGCAAATCAGGACTCGTCGGGTTTTGCTCCGCGTTTTTGCTGTCATCGTTGGCGGCTCTTTCTCTGCTTTCGATGCGCTCGCCGAGTGTTTGGCAGGTGGAGATATGTGCCATAACGACGCGTTGAGTACTATAGACGGTGTGATGAAAGTTTGTAACATCTAAGCAAAGTACACATCTTGTTCGCTCGCCTTCTTGATCTTCAGATGATACGGGGAGAATAATACAGCGAAGCTGAAGGCTCTTCCATACAATGCTTTGGACGTGAAGAGCCATTCCAACGTCGAGAATCGAGTGTTGACGAGTATGGCTTTCCTGCGAGGAGATGATGCGTAATCTTCGATAACTGAAGCAAAGCTAGCACTTCGCACTCCGCAGGGTGGTAATTAACCTCGCCTTCCTTCAACAGTTGAACACAAAACCGTACCAAGGGCAATGTTCTGTCGTGCATTTGCATCAACGTAATGCTCAACGCCCAAGTATTAGCAAAAACATCACATGAACGTCAGCTGTGGAGTTAAAATGACACAGGACTGGAGCCTTGACGATTCGTTCTTGCAGCATAGCGAAGGATGCGCGTGCACCAACCAGGTTTGATTCTGACAAGAAATCGTCTTCGTTGAGTTGATACAGTACTGCTCCATACACCTCGATGTTCTGGATGAACCGGCTGCAATAGTTCATCGCTCCGAGAAACGCTTGCATACCCCTTTTTGACGCTGGGAATGGCCACTCAGCGAGTTGCACCAGTTTGGTTGGGTCGGCCGCAATGCCCTGTGATGTCACTTTGTGCTATAGGAAATATATTTGGGGCTGTACAAAGATGCTATTTGTAAAGCTGATGCACATTCGACAATCTGTGAAGCGCACCAACAACCTGTCGATCGACGCTAAACATTCGTCGAAGATTTTGTCTTCAAAACATATATCGTCTACAAACGATTGTCGACAGAACAAGGAAACAGTAGTCGAGTCATCGGGTTCGCCTGTGGCAAACATGTAGCTCGCCGGATCATTGATTTAAAGTCGCAACGGATCAGACGCTTCGAGGCCTCGGTAACCATCTTCGAGCTTTGTCAACCCTGGCCCACCTGAGCCAAACTCTTTGATCTCTCTCGTTTCGGCTGCACTCCTACTCGCCGTTTCATCTTCGGCAAATTTAATATTGGTGGCAAAGTCTTGATAACCACCTTTCGACTGAACATACCCCCACAAAGCGTCGTCGACGAGTTGTTGATCGATCATGAGAGCGATCTTACGTCCAAACGACATACGCAACCACTCAAAATCCCCACGGCGCATACAAACGCTGACACGTGCCGCGCTCGTTCCGTCACCACTACGCCCGAAATCCACTGGCCGAATCGAGTGAGCGAAACCACTGGCATCTGTCTAACTCGTTCAACAAATCGATGATTAAGGGCATTGCGTATCCCATACTGGCTGTGACTGCGTTGAATTATTTATAATCTATGCTTAACCGGATGCTATCGCCATACTTCTTTGGGATGATTTTTGTGAGCGATCCCAAGGACTCTGAGAAAACGAGATCAATATTTCCTTCAATAACCCCTTCAACATCCCGTACAGCTTCGATAAATCGCGTAGTATAACTTGTCTGGCCCGTTACATGATGAAATCATGACCTTGGACGTCGATATCGCATACCACCCCGTATGCTGGAGGTGGTAGCGCGTTACCACTGTAGATCATGATCCCATCGTGTTTTCGCAACACACCTATCAACTTTGCTTGTTGGGCTTCCGTGTGATTTCTGCATACAACATTATTTCCGGTGTAATCAGCTTGTTTGGCGCTACTTCCGCGGGATCCGGTAAGAAAGCGAATTCTTGAGAATAATCTACCAGGCTGATGTCGCTCGCGATATGCTTAAAATCTGGTATCTAAACGGAGAAGGTGTCGATGGGTCACCCCAATCCGTCGCATCGCCTGCCTTTAACTCACACAGGAATAGGAGGTCTAGGTCGTCAAACAGTACCTCGTGCCCGCCTGTCGTCGTATCGTCTCGTGGGTCATCGAGTAGGCTGGTAGGAACTGGTTCATTATTAACCTGACCGTCTGCAGCGCTTGACTTTTTGGGTTGGGCTGCATAGCATAGATCGATACTACTGCTATCACTTCCCGTACACTCGACTGAGCACAACTTTAGCTCGAAAGAAGTGGTGCCTGAGCTTTGTCCGGCGGTCGTTTCTTTTGGTTAATATCGTGTTGTTCCTCAGATCGTATGCACGACCAATCTCGGTCTGGGTAGATTCATTATCGTTGCGCTCTATGGGTCTGTCGACTTCTTCGTCGGACGCAGTCGTTCTGTCATGGCGGACGTGATCATCCCGTCGTAAAATTCCTGTAGATCGTGTATGGGCTCGCCGCTCGACAGCAGGTGATTGTTGACTCGTCCATTCCGCATACCGCTGCTGATTTCTCTTAAACAACTGCCCGTCCATCACATATTCATATGCTAACACCTGCCAGTACTGATACTTCGTCGCGTTGAATCTGACATAGCTGTCATTCCGCGGTAGAAATTTGTGTGGTTACCCTAACAAGACTGGGTAGTGAGCTGAAAACGAAGCGCTTCTCTTCGAGACATTCGTCAGCCGTACCCTCGTAGCCATCCCTTTCTTTTTGTATATCATCGTCGGCACGGGCTTATGTAGGCGACGGATTTATAGCTCATGAGTCGACTTGCTAAGTTTATTCCGCTTAAGCCTTAATTCTTCATACAACCGGCTCTCGACATCCAATGAGCTAGATGGTCCTCCAGCGACCTCACCCTCGTATGAGGTGTCGTCGACCTCTCTTGCTGACCTTAATAGGGGTATGGCGATTTCATCCGGCAGTTTGGCTGTCGCGTTGAACAAGTCCAGTCGAATACCGGATCGTATCATGAAATCCGTCTTGAGGATGAGGTCCACATCCGCATGATGCGGCATAATCCACACTTCAATTTCGTAATCTACTTCCCATCCAAGAGTGACCTTCGATGTTGTTCGTGACGTGGTGACGACCATCGACCTTCCGATTCCTTTTGCATCAATCTGCTTGTCCATGCTCATGTGGCCCTTGAGCTTAAGTTTTCGTGCGACCGACTCACTGATTGCCGAGATGTTACCTCTTGTGTCAAGCAGTATCTTAGTCCGTTCACCATTCAAAGCTAATACCATACAAGCTCTCATTCTCATTCTCTGATCAAACTTACTGGACGACCACGATCCTATTCGCGTCCCCTGTAGAAACTTCAGAGGATTCTCTTATTCCATCTGTCGCCGAGAGTTGGGCGATGCGTCCGTATGATCCATCGCTCTTTGACCATCGACTTTTTCATGGGTAGTGGACGACCCCGGTTGATCTCTTCGTCAAATTACCTTTTCACACGCTTCATCGCTGGGTCTTCTTGTGTCTCCATCAAAAGGAAACACGTAATTTGCGTCGACTGCTGGTTTCACTACTGGTAGTGGCCCGTTGTTTCCCGACCAAGTTAAAGTCGTCGAGCCTTCTAGTTTAATGGTCTGGCAAATACATGTGTTGAAATTCCTCGGGCACAGTTGTCCGATAATTGGGTGACTAGATGATCTTGGTGAGATTTCGAATTCCGTGCACAGTTCACACCTGCCGACGGCATGCAATTTTCTTGCAGAATTTGTGACAGCGTCTGCAAAATGAGCGTCGTGTCCTGCTGCACCACACGCACCACAGGGACCCATTGTCGGCGTTCTCTCAAATGGTCTTGCCGATGACGCTGGTTTACTTGATCCCATTCATCGGTATGTACCCTATTGACAGCTGGTGCGCCCGTCCGAACCATAGAGCTAGGCCCAGATCGTACTTGCTCACCGCTTTCTGTCAGTAACGTTTCCCTGTCCGCTTCTCAGTCCACCTCCATGTAATTGGTTTCAGGGTCCGAATCGTAGTCATTTGAGTAGTCGTAGTCGCTTTCTATATCATGCGACTCGTACTGATCAGCGTGTTGTATAAGTCTTATTTCTTCAACTGCATCTCGATAATCGCCCGTAGTCGCCGATGTGAGGGTGACACGACGGATACTACCGTGCTCGTATCGTTCTGTCCGTCCTTCGCACCGGGGGTTTAGAACCCCGACGTATGACGCTTTGTAGATTTCCGGTGTGACCTCTTGCGAGACGTCGATCTCATGATTTGAAATAGAGGCAGAATTCCAGAAACATCTGCATCGGGGCGGCCTTCTTCGTTGAAGTTATCCAGATGCCAGTGCTTCGCAAAATCGCTAACTTTGATGGGTCTTTTTATCTTCGATGTGTTTACAGATGACGTGCGCGCAGGGGATGCCATGAACTCTTGCATAATAACCTGTACATTTCTTGAGTTTTTTGCGATCGGAATATATCAGGTACTGTTGCTTGAGCGGTACCAGCGCGTGACGGGAGATCTCTCGATGCAGCTATAAAAATATCTCTTCAGGTAAGTTTGTGAGTATCTAGACTCTCTCCTTTGCCATCGTTTCACTAATAATCTTGTAATTATAATCGATACCTCGGGAAATTCGTCTGTAAACATTGAAAAGTGTGCCGCTTGCGCTGCTGAGTCAACTCTCGATATTCTTGTAGTGTGTCCTTTAACTCGCGAGGTGACCGTATGTCCAAAATGCTGTTATCGGTCGATGCTGAATGACGCCCGGTGATAGCGAAGAGGAAACTTATTCTTGTTGAGATATGCGACAGTGCTTGAGTCCTGTTTAACATTTGTAAAATTTAATACATAAATTTGTCCAAAATAGGAGCGAAAGAGAATAATTACATACCGCAATCGTAGGTAAATGCTGCCATAGCTCCATCCAAGTTCTCCCTGTGGGCTCATGGACAATAGCCTAATTAGTGTGACACGAAGCCTGTCCAGCTTTCTTCGCCGGCATCTGTAAAATTTTGTTTGCACCGGGTGATGATGTTGTTCGCGATGTAAAACCTGCATATTACAATGAATGCGTTAGGCCATCTAATCGCGATTTCGTTGATAAGTCCAATGTCGCAATCAACGACAAGAATCTTTGGATGTTCCGGGATAATCCTGTCGATCTCACAAATCATCCACTCATAATCCACAAACGCTTTATCGTCCATAAAGCCAACTGCAGCAGTAAACGTTTGGTTAGTTTTAGCAAATCCAACAGATGCAGTATCGGGAGGCTGTAGGCATTCGTCTTGTATGTGCAGTCCATCATAAAAATCTCGTGATGACGATATGTCAAATTCTCAGTCAGCTCGGGCTGCCAAAACAGGTGTCGAACGTGGTTGTCTGCGTCCACTTCTTCAGAGGATACTATGTTTTGGTTCTGTATGTGCTGGAGCAGGGCTTCCGTGGGTATTTTTCCGTTAAGTGCCTTTCCGTTCTCCTTCTGAACGATATTGTGGACTTCCTTTGCTATTATAAGGACACCCGCATCCTTAAACTGGTTTACAACAACCTACAATAATCACATTCGATCAAATAATTAGATAATGACCTGCTGTATATGACATTAACACCCACACATACCCGTGGAGCAGCTCCGTCTTGATGCATCCAGACGACCTTAGAATTGATATCGTCAATTTTTATCGTCGCACGTCGCGCCGCCGGTAGCGCTGGGAGCATGGTCTTGCTGATAAAACGGGAGTGACCGGTGTGGCAGTTGTTCACACAAATGTTTGACCAGGCACTTCCTTCTGGGGCGTACTTGTCATACATGACCACAAGCTCGTATAAACGACCTGCATTCACATGATGGATCGTTTGAACTTTCTGTCGATCAAGATCGAGAAGATCGATAATGTGAACCACCGTGTTCGACTTGTCAAGATCGCAAATTGATTTCACATTTAACTGATGGATCGTTTGAGCTTTCTATCGATCAAGATCGAGAAAGTCATCAAACGTATGGTATGGACCAAGATCAGCCGACCTTTTTTGTCCCGCGATATCGCATTAACGTCAGCCGACTGTGGGATCTCCTGTAATGTTTTCCTTGCGAGCATATAAGAAAAATGCGCTTGGTACCAATTAAATGGCTGCGGGATACACTGATAGCAAAGCCTTGGCTTACGGCGTACTGCTTCAAAGCCTCAACAGCCGTCTTTTGACTGTCAAAATCATTACAGGTGGAGATTTTTCGTAGGTCCATGGGAGATCTGCAGCGGCAGGATTAGGACCAGCATCAACTTGGCACGTCGTCTGAATGTCAGCGATGTCTAATTTGGCATCAGCATCAGCGACCGTAGCAGTGGCAGCATCGGTAGTGAAGCTGGATGAAGAGCTCATCACCATGCATCAGACTACAAAGTATTTTTTTGAATAGACGTGACTGTACTACACTTGCTTTTCTACTTAGTTTATCCTGTAATATTTAAATTGACGTGGATAGAATGTGACACCGCTGCTACCATATAAACATTATGTATAATGGATAGGCGCGCGATGTGTTTAGCCATAATGCTAGGTGTATATAGCCTCTCTCGTGGTGCACACAAGGGATGGGATCCCCTTAAAATTGATATAAGCACACAGAATCAATTGTTGAAGACTGATGTCTGTCAACCTTTGATTACGAGATCTTTTAATAGGTTTTTTCAGGACATTAGTTACTAGGTTTAGTACGTTGTTCTACGGTGTTCTTTTAGGTTAAAAGAAGAAATAAAATTCAGTTCCCTTTATGATCCAAAAGACACGTGCCTCTCTGAGGCGTCTTGCGATCGTAAAGGAAGTAGCGACGCCTTGTTAAGGCAGCTACTCCTTGTGCACTCTGTGCGTTTGATTCTTCGAATCGTTTGGTCCCCCTTGAACAGGGACCGTAAGCTCTCTGAGCTTGTCGACTCTTTGAGTCGGGTTATTTGAACCAAACCTTAGCTCTCGGAGCTGTTGACTCTTTGAGTCGGGTTCTCTGAACCTCAAGTTGCTCATTGAGCGTTAATTCTTCCTCTGACTTAAGGAGCTGTGTAGCTCCGCTACACTTGGTAGCACTCGTAGTCAATCTGCGCCTGAGTCGTTACGACGGATCCTCTGTGAGGATGGAGCAATCCACACCCCTCTCTGAGAGTCAAAAGGTCGCGCTTAATAAGCTGGCCGCGGCCGTAGGCCCTTATTATGTGGCCTTTCTAGCTGCACAAGGTCCCGAAGTGCTCAATGCACGAGTCGAGACCTTCATGCAGTATGAAAAGGCCCTTTTAGGGAAGGTTCAAAACCAAGTAGCGTCGGCTATGCCAACACGCTACGTGGCGATGCCAGATGAAGAGGATAAGCCTCGTCTCCTTCGGGTGAACGTTAAACATTAATCCGGGAAGGAGGAGGAAAACCGCACCGTCATGATCCGTGAGATTGAGATGGCCATGAGCTCTGGCCTTATCTCACTGGAGTACCAGCGGGTCTCGCTGGCGAGCTTAAAGATCTATTGCAGAGATAGAAAGTGGGCTCTGACGTGTGGCACGCCTGTCGACTTGGCATTTTTCACATGGGATTCGCTCAAGTTAGACCTTTTGCGAGTTTTCTCTCCGCCTAATCAGGCTTATCGCGTGCGCTCACGCTTCTTGTCTACCCGTCAGGGTAAGAATGAGTTAACGGACTATGTCCAAGAGTTGAGAACTCTAATGGCTGCTATGCAGTCTGACCCTCTCCCTGAGACAGTCTATGTGAATGTCTTCATGGAAGGTCTTTGTAATGGCGCTGCCAGGACCGAGATGCTTCGGGTCTATCCCTCTACTTTTAAGGAAGCTGTTATCATCGCTCAAAATGCTGATTACAACTTCAAGTCGACCAGACTTGGTTGGAATGGGTACAACGCAAGCTTTGCGAGGGCAACCTCTGCGAGCACCTCGGCTTACTGTAAGCCAGAACCGATGGATCTCAGCCATGCTGAAGATGAAGGTGAAGCGGAGATTCATGTTGCAGAGCAACGACAGGAAGTGAGGCGCTGTTATATGTGCGGAAGCACTAAACACTTGCTTCCCACTTGTACTTTGCGTAAGCAACAACCGACTCCTATGGGTGGAAACCCCAGCCACAACCAGAAACCTGGTATGGCACGGGGAAACGTCGACACCCAGTAGGTGTGGGGCGCCCTACTGGGGTAGAGCTGAGTTATGTTGCTTCTCTACGAGGTAGAGTGAAACGGAGCTTAGCCTCACCGAGCTCTGTGCTCGCCAGCACGGATCGTGAATACAAGCCTGGCTTGTTAGTCACCGGGGCGAAGATTAAAGGCTTTGAGAAGCATTGGTCGATTCTAATCGACTCCGGATCATCATGCAATTATTATCGACGTCGTTCCCTTGAGGGAAGTCAGCGATACGCTGAAGCGCTCAAAGCGCATGAGGGTGATTCAATCACCGTTCGTTTAGCGACTGGTAGTCGCGTCACGGTGCCTAAAGTTCCGTTGAACTTAGGTGTGAAGTTTTGGACTTTGACAGCATTGAACGCTGTCTTGTCCTCGATTTGGATTCGAGATATGATCCCATCCTGGGTATGGCTTAGCTTGAACGCCATGAGCCATGTATTGATTGGAGGTCTAAGACCTTAGGCGCCACGCGCAATGTTCCTAGCGAAGCTTTGGAGAGTCATGGACCCACCTTTGCTAGGCAGCAAAAACGCTTTTGGTGCAAGCCATCGACGGAAGATGTCAATGTGCTGGACATTGGTATATCAGAGATAATTAACGCTAATGTCAATGAAATCAATATTGAGCGGATCTCTTGCACCGCATGTAAAAAGGGCCGTACTCTGTTGAGTGATACTCGCTGTGATACTGAGTCACTGCATGCTGCAGGCATGGTTGGCCTAGGGTAGATACATCAAGAATGTAGTTCCTCTGATGTGAGTGGGGTAGCACGTGAAATTTCACCGTGTGAAGGCGGCCGAGGTGGCACCTCACTGAATGTCGGTAATGACATTGATGGCGAGAAGCCAGAGTGTTTAGAGCTAGGCCCGGATGCTGTACGTGAAGTGGTACGTGTAAATTCACTGGGTGAAGTGTTCGAGTTACGTAACACTTCACCAGATGTCGTTCAAGGCATGAGCTCTCGTATAGAGCGAGCTAAAATAAATAGCAACCACGGGGATCCTACTGTCCCGGCCTTTAAGAGGCGTAAGCTTTCGTTGAGAAACCAATACCGGCGTCGGGTGGCAACGGTCAAGCGCTTAACGTATAAGAAGTCACGAAGTGATAATAGCAATAATACACTATATACACTTGTCAATGGGTAGACTGGCCAGATTGATGGCAATATTAGTCTTGAGAATCTTCCATCCTTGGATACTCTCTTTGACCTAGACAAATGTCTGACGGCGAATTTAGCCAAGCCTTACAGGCAGGAGAATTATCGGAGTTAGTGCTCATTCGGCCGGATATTGAGTCGAAATCATAATCGTTATTGGACGAGTCTGTCCTTGGGGACACAAAGGCGGCATTGGATGCCCGTAGTGGATCTTCGATCCTTAAGGATCCTCTTGATCCGTTCTATCTCTTGGTAAAGGAGTTTGAGGACGTGGTGTGTCACGACCCATCGTCCGTCTTAACTCCCAATACAGGTGTACGTTATAAAATTGACTTGGTTCCTGGAACCAAATACTGCTAACACGGCAGTGGCCGTTACCGAAGGAACAGTGTGACGTCATTGACGACTTCTTTCGTGCAAAGCACGCGGCAGGAATGGTACGTGAGAGCAAATCTCCCCATTACACACCGACCTTCTGTGTCAAAAAGCCCAATGGGAAGTGGCGCATTGTTCATACTTACAATAAGCTAAATGCAGCCACCATCCCGGCTCAGACACTAATTCCGAGGAATGATGTTCTTCAGAACAATATGGTGGGATGTAAACTGTACAGTGCGCTCGACTAAGTCGATGGTTATTACCAGCTTTTCATGCGAGAAAGCGATATTCCGCTGACAGCGGTCAGCACTCCAAGCGGTATGCTCTGGGAGTAGCTTGTTATGCCAGAATGGTTATCAAATGCCCCGGCTACATTCAATCGTCTTGTGACACAACTGTTCAGACCTCACCGAGGATATGCACAGACGTACTATAATGACATCTTTGTCCATAGTCGTGCTATGATCGGTCGGTTAGATGTGGACAATCACATTGACAATTCACGAGTGATGCTCGAGTTCACGCGCACGAATAAGTTGTACGCCAACGCGTCTAAGTGCATCTTTGATGCAGAAGAGATTCTCTTTTTAGGGTGCTTTATTGGTAAGCGAGGCCTTGGAGCATATTCCGCTAAGGTTAAAGCCATACTTGATTGGCCGGTTCCAAAAAAACAAATGGACTTACGTAAATGGCTTGGCCTTGTCAATTACTTGCACAAGTACAGTGCGAATTACGCAGACATAGCCCGGCCATTATCCAATCTCCGTAAAAAGGATGTGGAATGGTGCTGGACTAGCACCGATCATGATGCAATTCAAGCAGCAAAGGAGAGTCTCCTTCATGCGCCAATCTTGGCTTTGCCTGATCCCGATTGATCTTTCAGTGTCGTCTGTGACGCATCCGACTTTGCCATAGGCAATGCTCTGTTACAAACAGATAATGATGGACGGGAACGCGTCATTGCGTTTGAGTCCCGGCAGCAGAAGGCTGCAGGAAAGAACAATCTTGTTCATGACAAAGAGCTACTTGCAATGAATTATGCTCTCGTCAAATTCAGAGTTCATCTTCTTAGCTCGAAGCCGTTTGTGATCGATACAGATCATGCGTCACTACTCACTGCGATCCAGTCGCCTCACCTCTCTCAGAGCATGGTTTGCTGGCTTTCCTTCTTTTCCGAGTACAACATCGAGGTGAAGTATAAGCCGGGCAAGCAGAATGGTTTGGCTGATGCGCTGTCACGCAGGCCTGACTATGAGCTTGCTCACGTTACGACTCTGCCGTCGTCGGTCATTGATCTAATCCGTGTTGTAAAAGGAACGCCTCGGCATGAATTAGAAACGTACGACTAGACGATTAGTAATGTGCGACTAGACGATTAGTAATGCGCGATGTGGCGATTACTAATGCGCGACTAGACGATTAGTAATGCGCGATATAGCGATTTGAAACGTGTAGTCGAAGAATCCAGTAGGCTTAGAGTAGCAACAGACTTTTTGAACTAAGGGCCTATATATATTCACTTTGCATTTTGCATCCAACCACTCAAGCGCAATTACAACAGGTTATGATCCCAAGCTCGTTCGACTCTGCCACCGCCGCCACCGACTCCAGCTACACAGCCATGGACTCCAGCCCCTCCCGCATCAACAAGTTCGACGGAACCAACTTCCACGCGTGGAAGTTCAAGATGCAGATGGTGCTCGAAGAACGTGACCTGTGGGAGGTTGTCAGCGGTGAAGTAAAGCTCGAGCAATGCGTGAACGCGTTGGACCAAGCGACGTTTAAGAGGAAGTCCCGCAAGGCGATGGCGATCATCTGCCTCGCGATGGAAGACTCTCAACTGCCGTTGGTCCGCTCGGCGAGTGGTGCGCACGATGTTTGGTCAAAGCTAGAAGACTACTTCGAGAATAAGAGCCTTGCGAACAAGCTCTTTCTTCGTCGTCGTTTCTTCACGGCCATGATGGAAGAAGGTGATGATGTGCTCGCGCATATCGACAAGCTCAAGACATTGGAGGAGCAGCTCGACGCGGTCGGCGCTCCGATCAGCGAGGACGACTTGGTGATCACGCTTCTCGGCAGCCTGAGCGAATCGTACCAGTTCCTGATCACGGCGTTGGAATCGCGTTCCGACACCCTGACGTGGGAACTCGTGACGTCTCGGCTCCTTTATGAAGACATGAAGCGCAAGAAGCAAGGTGGCGCTGGAATCGCCGCAGGCCAAGCGTTCATGACGGGCGACAAGAAGCGCAGTGCGCGGCCAGTAAAGAAGACTGGCGCGTGCAACTACTGCGGCAAGACGGTTCATTGGATCGCGGAGTGTTCCTCCCGAATCCATGACAATGCGGACCGGCAGCGTCCGCAGCGTGCGAATATGGCGCACAATCAAGCTTCAGGTGACTTCCTGTTTGAGGTCGGCAAGGTGAGATGCGACGACACCAAGAACCCGACATGGCTCATCGACTCAAGCGCGACGCAGCACATGTCGTACTCGAAGTGCTTTATGGTCAACTACAAGACTATCGATCCAGTCGAAGTGCACCTCGCGCATGACGGTGTTGTGCAAGCGATCGGCAGCGGCGACATCGTGATGAAGATGAAGGCTCCAAGTGGCGTCAAAAAGGGTGTACTCACGAACGTGTGGCACATCCCCGAGCTGACGCGCCAGTTGTTCTCGGTCGGCCGATTCATCAAGGATACCGCGCCGATGACATTCGACACCAGTGTCTGCCACGTCAACCTCAAGGGCCAGAAATGAAAGATCGGCGAGCGCGCGGGCAAGGGTCTCTTCAAGCTGTGCATGACGCCTGTACAAGCGGAAAGTGCGAGCGTCGCGAATGTGGCTGAAGCGCCGCAGATGAGCAAGTCGTACTTGTGGCACCTGCGACTAGGCCACATCGGCCACGGCGGACTCGACACGATTGTGAAGCAGAAACTCAGCGTCGACATTGGTATTGCGTCGGTGAACAAGTGGGAGCTCTGTGGCGGATGCGCGCTCGGCAAGCAGACGCGTGTGTTCCAGTCGACTACATCCGAGCGTGCCAAGAACGTACTCGACATCGTACATAGCTATGTATGCGGCCCAATGCAGACGTCGACGTTCTCCACCAAGCGCTACTTCGTGACGTTCATTGACGACAAGTCGCGGTTCTGCGTGGTGTTACTGCTTCGCAGCAAGTCGGAAGTGCTGGACAAGTTCGTGCAGTTCGTCAAGTTTGCCAAGACCCAGACTGGGAGGCGTGTGAAGGTGCTCCGGAGCGACAACGGCGGCGAGTACGTGTCCAACAAATTCGCCGCGTTCTGCCGCAACGAGGGCATCGTGCAGCAGTTCACGCCTCCGTACACTCCGCAGCTTAACGGAGTAGCTGAGCGAATGAATCGGACGTTGGTCGAGAGTGCGCGGTGCATGATCGAACACGCGGGACTACCCAAGCGCTACTGGGGTGAAGCGGTGACGACGGCAGCGTTTCTGCTGAACCAATGCCCGACACGTGCGACTGGCAACGATTAGTCGCTACACGAAGCATGGACGCAGAAGAATACGTTGTTGAAAATCCTCAAGGTCTTTGGGTGTCCCGCATATGTGCACGTACCAGAGGAGAAGCGGTCGAAGCTCGACGCAAGGTCGGTGTTGTGTCGTTTTTTGGGCTACTCGGACCATGAGAAAGCTATCGGCTCGAGGAGCTGTCGAGCAGCCGTATCGTGGTGAGTTGCGACGCTCAGTTCATGGAAGACACGTTCGACAGTGGCAAGCGCGGCCAAGTCGGAAGTAGCACGTCAGTCGAGATTGCAGATGTCGACGAAGCGACCGACGGTGCAGACAGAGAAGACTACAGCAACCAAGACGAGGACGACGGCATGACTGAGCAACCGGCGGTGCCAGTCTCTACGAACGAGCGACCGCAATGGCAACAACGCCAGTCTTCGCGTCGCCAGCCCCAGCAGTCGCGGCAACCTAACGTCGAGTACCCACCGGGGTCCAAGCGTCATTCTCGGACGCACTCGCTCGAACTTCTGTCGGAGCCACCTGTGGAGAAGCGCTACGGACTCGTGGGTCGTACGAGTGCAATAAGTTCGACGCCAGCACCAGCTTCAAGGTCATCGTTCGATGACATGTCGGCGATACTCGCGTCGATTGAAAAAATAGAAGAGGAGAAGAATGCGCTCACGTCGTGTATTCAGTGGGGGATTTGCCGACGTCGTTCGAGTCGGCGATGGAATCCAGCGACGCAAGCAAGTGGATCGAAGCGTGCGACTCCGAGTTCGAGTCGCTCTGCAAGAACGAGACGTGGGAGCTCGTGCCATTGCCACATGGTCGCAAGGCCATCAGCAGCAAGTGGGTGTTCAAGGTAAAAGCGACCGTTAAAGGCCTCATCGAGCGATACGAGGCGCGTCTCGTCGCAAAGGGTTTCCTGCAGAAGTACGGCGTGGACTTCAAAGAGACGTTTGCGCCAGTGGCCAAGTTCACGTCTATCCGGATCATCTTGAGCATCGCGGCCCGGTACAAGCTTGTGCTGCACCAGATGGATGTCAAGACGGCGTTCCTAAACGGTCTTCTCAGAGAAGAGATTTACATGAAGCAACCCGAAGGATTTGTCGACCATAAGAATCCCGACCTTGTGTGCAAGCTCAAGCGCGCGTTGTACGGTCTCAAGCAGTCGCATCGCATGTGGAATCAGACCATCGACGAGTTTATGCGCAAGATCAGTTTCACCAAGTGCGAGATGGATCACTGCGTGTACGTCAAGCGTGACGACAAGGCTATGACGTTTGTGGTGCTCTACGTCGACGACCTCATCCTCGCATGCAACGACATGGATCTGCTCGTAGCGACCAAGCGTGCGTTGAGTGAGCGCTTTGATATGTCCGACCTCGGTGAACTCAAGTACTGCCTCGGCATGGAAGTAGAGCGTGATGACAAGTCGGGCGACGTGTTGATGAAGCAAACCAAGTTCGTTCACTCGATCTTGACTAAACTCGGCATGCAAGAGTGCAAGCCCGTGAAGACACCTCAAGACCCTGGACTGAAGTTGACCAAGACCATGTGCGAAGGTGGTTGCATGCATGACGACACCATGAAGGGTGTACCATATCGCAGTGCGGTCGGTGCTGTGATGTACCTAATGGTTGGCACTCGTCCAGAATTCGCCCCTGCCATAGGCACACTGAGCCAGTTCGTCGCCGATCCGGGTCCGACGCATTATAAGCCCTCAAGCGCGTGCTCCGGTACCTGCAAGCTACTCCGACGCACGGCATTCGTTTCTCCGGTCCAGCGACGGTGAGTTGATCGGCTACTCGGACGCGGATTGGGCTGGCGACATTGAGACTCGACGCAGCACCAGCGGTTACGTGTTCGTGTTCAACGAAGGATGCATCAGCTGGTGCAGCAAGAAGCAGCGCACCGTGGCTCTCTCATCGACTGAAGCCGAGTACATGGCACTGTCGGAAGCAATTAAAGAAGCAGTCTGGCTCAAGGCCTTCATGAGTGAACTTGGCGAAGAAGCGGGCGACGGTACTTTGACGGTGTTTAAAGACAATCAAGGCGCGATCGCTTTGGCCAAGAATCCGGAGTTCCACAAGCGCACCAAGCACATCGACATTCGCAACCACTTTGTGCGCGAGAAGGTCGAGGACGGCCAAGTGGTGCTGGAGTACTGTCCAACGCAAGACATGCTCGCGGACATCATGACAAAGCCGATCGCCGCCACTCAGTTCGACGCTCTTCGCAACATGTTGGGCATTAAGGCACCACGGTCTGCCGAGGCGAGTGGGAGTGTTGTAAAAGGAACGCCTCGGCATGAATTAGAAACGTACGACTAGACGATTAGTAATGAGCCACCAGATGATTAGTAATGCGCGATGTGGCGATTACTAATGTGCGACTAGACGATTAGTAATGCGCGATGTGGCGATTACTAATGCGCGACTAGACGATTAGTAATGCGCGATATAGCGATTAGAAACGTGTATTCATAGAATCCAGTAGGCTTAGAGAAGCAACAGACTTTGTGAACTAAGGACCTAAATATATTCACTTTGCATTTTGCATCCAACCACGCAAGCGCAATTACAACAATCCGTACGGCATATGCCAAGGATGAATACTGTGTAGCTCTGCTACGTGCTCTAGGGAGCGAGGTGTTTAAGAACTCGGACATAGAATTGTCGGCACGATTACGTGCGAGTTTATATCGATATTTTATCGATCAAGACCTGTTGTGCCAAAGCACGGATGTGGAGGATACCCCTCGCATCGTTGTCCCTCATGATGAGGAGTTGAAGTATCGGATCCTCTATTAGGCACATGATACTGCGTTGAGTGGTCATCTTGGTCGTGAGAAGTCGGCTCAGTTAGCCAACGCTATTGGCGGCCCAAACTATACAAATGGGTGAGCACATATGTGCGTACGTGTGAAACGTGTCAACGGGTGAAACCCTCACCTCACGCGGCCTCGCCGCTGGCTAGTTTGCCTATACCAAAGGGTTGTTGGGATTCCATCAGTATGGACTTCCTGTTCGGATTACCGAAGGATTCGTATGGAAATACTGGTATTTTGGTCTTTGTTGACCGTCTGAGCAAGATGGCTCATTTAGCAGCGGTGCCGGATACCATTGATGGTGAAGGTACAGCTACGTTTTTTATCGACCGCATGTTTCGACAAAACGGTTTGCCGTTGACAATTGTCTCTGATAGAGATCCTCGCTCCACTGGGAAGTTTTGGAAATCCATCTTCAAGGTGCTCGGCACACATTTGGGCATGTCCACAGCGGATCATCCGAAGAGTGATGGTCAAACCAAGCGAGTGAATCGCATCATCGGTGACATCTTGCGCAGTGTTTGCGCTGAAACGCCAAAGCGTTGGAGTTCGATGCTCCCTGTCGTTTAGTTTGCGTTGAATAACGCCGTGTATGCCTCCAACGACTACACACCGTTCTATGTGAGTGGTATCACACACCCTCGCATTCCGTTAACGCTACCACTGCGTGGTTCAGGGCTTGGTCGGGGAGAAGTTGCCGATCGGCTTGCTGATATCAGCCCTGCTACTGTTCAAAAACAGTTAAGCAAGTTTCTCGCAACGCGATTGAATGTCTTCCGACATGTGCGAGACGCACTGGCTGATAGCCAAGACAAGGAGAAGGAACAAGCTGATGCTAAAGGCAGAGGTTGTATTGAACGTTATGAGGTCGGAATCTAAGTTCTGCTCAATGCAAAAGGCCTATCTACAAATGTATTGCCCGCCGTCTTCAAGACAAAGTTGAGCCCGCGCTTCATTGGACCATTTACGGTCGTCGCCAAGAAGGGACTTGCGTATACGCTCAACCTTCCGCGCAAACTGCGCACACACCCCGTGTTCTACGTTGGCTTGCTTAAGCCGTTTTGTGATCCGTCCCACGTGAACTTGGAGGCGCTTGCGTCGCATAGGCCGACCTTGTCATCGGTTGCAGAATCCGTATCAGGAGGTCAAGATGAGCTTCCATCCAGGCTTTTCAAACTCCAACGCCTGGACACGGGCTTGCGTCGCGTCAAACGCACTCTGGGTCTTACCCAATGTCTCACGGAAACCACTCAGCTCGAGACGCACCTTCTAGTGCTCCTCCTTTGGTATACCGACCACCTCCGACGCTGATTATAGAGCAAGGGAACCTCCAGATCCATGTGGAGCGACTCCTGAAACGACATCGTCGTCAGGGTCAATACCAGTATCTGGTGAAGTGGCGAGGGTACCAGGAGTCGAAGAACTCGTAGGAGTTCGAGATACCCTGTCGGCAGGATTGCCCATACGCCGTTGATGTTTTTGAACGTCGTGGCAGGGGTCATTTCTCGACCGAGCGCGCTTCTTACCAATAGTGGTGGAGGTAGGTGGGTAGTTGGGTACCGCTTGACCAACACCCACATCAACCGGCACAGTCGGAGAATAGCGTGTGCGAGTTCGCAACTGGCCTCTGGCCTTAAGCTTGGCGTAATCATACCGAATCTTTCGTTCTAGACGAACATCTGCCACATCGGCACTTGCTTTGAGAGCTAACACGCTGCTGAGGTATCGTTTCCGATGCACCCAGCGAACAAAAGCGTTGTCTTCTTCCTCCTGAGATTTGCCTGCGAATAAGAAGATGGGTATACCCTTCATCGGTAGAACCGGTGCACCCCGCGCTTGTGTATCAAGTCGCAACTTGTATTGACTTTGAGTCGTCAAGTGATGTTGCAGATACCTTTCGCGAAGTACCTGTCGACTTGCCACCTCATCAGAAGATGTTGGCTCAGCTCCAATGGCCCACGTTGTCAAAAAGCGACTTGTCTTTTGGCGTATACGCTCTTCCACATTGAGTGGGGTGAACAGATAGCCACAACGACCCTCAAGGGTTGCAGAAGCTGCATACGGCGCTGAGCGCTCTCCGCTCGTTGAATAGCCAACTGTTGTTGCTCATCGAGCGGATTAATGATGACGGCATCGCCCACGATAAGTGTTTGATGCGGCGCCGATGGCGCGTTGGCTTTGCCACGCTCGACAAATGGGTTTGATGCAGTATGAGGCGGTGCCTCTTGCCCAATTTCCAGCACATTCACATCTTCCGTCAATGGCTCGCACCAAAAGCGTTTTTGTTGCCTAGCAAAGGTGGGTTCATGACTCTCCAAAGCTTCGCTAGGAACATTGCGCGTGGCGCCTAAGGTCTTAGACCTCCAATCAATACATGGCTCATGGCGTTCAAGCCAAGCCATACCCAGGATGAGATCATATCTCGAATCCAAATCGAGGACAAGACAGCGTTCAATGCTGTCAAAGTCCAAAACTTCACACCTAAGTTCAACGGAACTTTAGGCACCGTGACGCGACTACCAGTCGCTAAACGAACAGTGATTGAATCACCCTCATGCGCTTTGAGCGCTTCAGCGTATCGCTGACTTCCCTCAAGGGAACGACGTCGATAATAATTGCATGATGATCCGGAGTCGATTAGAATCGACCAATGCTTCTCAAAGCCTTTAATCTTCGCCCCGGTGACTAACAAGCCAGGCTTGTATTCACGATCCGTGCTGGCGAGCACAGAGCTCGGTGAGGCTAAGCTCCGTTTCACTCTACCTCGTAGAGAAGCAACATAACTCAGCTCTACCCCAGTAGGGCGCCCCACACCTACTGGGTGTCGACGTTTCCCCGTGCCATACCAGGTTTCTGGTTGTGGCTGGGGTTTCCACCCATAGGAGTCGGTTGTTGCTTACGCAAAGTACAAGTGGGAAGCAAGTGTTTAGTGCTTCCGCACATATAACAGCGCCTCACTTCCTGTCGTTGCTCTGCAACATGAATCTCCGCTTCACCTTCATCTTCAGCATGGCTGAGATCCATCGGTTCTGGCTTACAGTAAGCCGAGGTGCTCGCAGAGGTTGCCCTCGCAAAGCTTGCGTTGTACCCATTCCAACCAAGTCTGGTCGACTTGAAGTTGTAATCAGCATTTTGAGCGATGATAACAGCTTCCTTAAAAGTAGAGGGATAGACCCGAAGCATCTCGGTCCTGGCAGCGCCATTACAAAGACCTTCCATGAAGACATTCACATAGACTGTCTCAGGGAGAGGGTCAGACTGCATAGCAGCCATTAGAGTTCTCAACTCTTGGACATAGTCCGTTAACTCATTCTTACCCTGACGGGTAGACAAGAAGCGTGAGCGCACGCGATAAGCCTGATTAGGCGGAGAGAAAACTCGCAAAAGGTCTAACTTGAGCGAATCCCATGTGAAAAATGCCAAGTCGACAGGCGTGCCACACGTCAGAGCCCACTTTCTATCTCTGCAATAGATCTTTAAGCTCGCCAGCGAGACCCGCTGGTACTCCAGTGAGATAAGGCCAGAGCTCATGGCCATCTCAATCTCACGGATCATGACGGTGCGGTTTTCCTCCTCCTTCCCGGATTAATGTTTAACGTTCACCCGAAGGAGACGAGGCTTATCCTCTTCATCTGGCATCGCCACGTAGCGTGTTGGCATAGCCGACGCTACTTGGTTTTGAACCTTCCCTAAAAGGGCCTTTTCATACTGCATGAAGGTCTCGACTCGTGCATTGAGCACTTCGGGACCTTGTGCAGCTAGAAAGGCCACATAATAAGGGCCTACGGCCGCGGCCAGCTTATTAAGCGCGACCTTTTGACTCTCAGAGAGGGGTGTGGATTGCTCCATCCTCACAGAGGATCCGTCGTAACGACTCAGGCGCAGATTGACTACGAGTGCTACCAAGTGTAGCGGAGCTACACAGCTCCTTAAGTCAGAGGAAGAATTAACGCTCAATGAGCAACTTGAGGTTCAGAGAACCCGACTCAAAGAGTCAACAGCTCCGAGAGCTAAGGTTTGGTTCAAATAACCCGACTCAAAGAGTCGACAAGCTCAGAGAGCTTACGGTCCCTGTTCAAGGGGGGACCAAACGATTCGAAGAATCAAACGCACAGAGTGCACAAGGAGTAGCTGCCTTAACAAGGCGTCGCTACTTCCTTTACGATCGCAAGACGCCTCAGAGAGGCACGTGTCTTTTGGATCATAAAGGGAACTGAATTTTATTTCTTCTTTTAACCTAAAAGAACACCGTAGAACAACGTACTAAACCTAGTAACTAATGTCCTGAAAAAACCTATTAAAAGATCTCGTAATCAAAGGTTGACAGACATCAGTCTTCAACAATTGATTCTGTGTGCTTATATCAATTTAAAGGGAATCCCATCCCTTGTGTGCACCACACCTATTGTCAACTACCAGTCGACAGGTAATCCCGTTACACTACACCAACCACCGAAGAGCTACTATCTGAGACAGTATATCTGCTTCGTATCCAAAGTGTATGTTCCGGCCTTTGCAATCGTCAATTTGGCAAGTTGCGGATCTTTAAGTGGATAGGGGCCAATGCGTATCCGAATAATAGGATTAGTGTGGAATTGCTGCGGAAATCTCTACACGATCGCATTATACATCAGTGCATTTTACCCAGATCTTCACTATCTGAGTTAGTATTGCCTTAATCTAGATGTAAGTACTTTTCTCGTCCAAATAATATTTTGGATACTTAATCCGTTCAAAGATTAATGGTCGAGTTCCTTATTTCACTGCGTACGATCGTATTCAGAACAGCCTTCTAAATAAATTATTGGACCGCAATCTAATGATTTAGGATCAAGACTTGAAATCAATCGCATTTATAAATCAAATAATGTAAGCGGATGGTGTGATCCTTCGATCAGGAATATCGCGCATTTGTAGAATAACAAAACCTCTGTTACATGGTAAGCAAATAAAAGCCAACCTACAATCGTGGTTTTATACATGACAGATATTGACACGTTCACTATTTTTCATCTCAATTCATACAACCGTTGTATACATATTTAGCTTTAAGCGATCTATCGATCATAACGTGGTCCACAATAAATTGAGCGGTGTGTGGTACACTCTATACACGGTACCAGTCACGAAAACGGGTGGAGGTGCTGTAGTTTTCGCCAATCTCCACTTCTTCCTTAAGGTCGCGCAAGAGGGATTACGAGAGTAATGCGTGATGACCATCGACAAGATCATCACACATCAAAGATCAAGTGGTAGCGATCGGGTGATGCTAAGTGATCGTCGACCATCTTAATTTTGTACCATTAATTAATTCGTAATTGTCGGGGCGATGAGGGGACAAATTTTCTCTTGCACTCATCCCAATCTTTTCCCTTAACAACACGATGATCAGGCTACATATCCTTAGCCATGTTCGATAACTGTAGTGAAACTGGTCTTACTTGCATTCCGACCAAAATCTAAGTTTTCTTCTGGATTGAGCTACCACAAGTTATGAGCGGTGATAATGGCGGCTTTGTAGTAGCCTATCGCGTCCAAATATTTATACTCGAACATATCGAGTGGGCCGGGGAATGGACCTTTGCTACGATCGCAACGTTTGTAGGTACAGACACTGGGTGTTTATTAGAGGCAACACGGTAACTTTACATCGACAGGAGAGGCTATAGTGAATGTTGCTTTAGTTGTGCAGCCAAAAAGATACAAAAAGTGAAGCGAACTATCTATCAACTACTTCGATGATCACATCGGCAGTAAAGAGCGCCGAATATATTAGTTCCTTGCAAGCTCGAGATGTTAATTGTCTCAAGAAAGACGGAAACAGCGTATGATCCTACATAACTGGTTTTTGCTTTTCATATATATACTTTGTAATCACTCAAATGACAACACAATAGCGTAAGAGACGCGTGCAACATCTTCGTAGAAGATAATTCAGGCAGGCATTTTACTCAGCCCAAATTTCTAGTTGGCTGCCGAAATTGGGTCGGCAATTGTATTTGATGAGAGCGAGAAAGTCCCTAGTAGCATCGATAGACGAATTGTTTTTCAATGAGATGGAATAGATCAAGTGATACATCTCTCAACCCTAGGATATAGTGAATTCAAGTTCTTTGTATAAGGAAACGGTCGAGCTTAAAGATGTGTATCTTGGCCCGGTAAACGTGCCTAGACTTGAAATGAAATGCTATTATCAAAATACCGACTTATCAGCAGACTATACAGTATGCAGCACGAAGCAGCATTCACCGCCTCAAGTACAAGTCCTTGAAATTGATGAGCTTTCCGGTCGATAGAATGGTCGCGTTTCATATGCGAGATTCAGCCTCAACAAAAAGCTCTATGACTTTTTATGGTGCGTTGTGCCGCATTCCGGTTTCACATAGGGTACGCATCCACTATTACGAACGATGAAACGATACCGTCCTAGACGGCGATGCCGCGTAAGAAGTAACCAAGTTCATACACGCATGTTTGTGTGTGTGTGTTTTTTTTCTTTCCATTTATATAATGTGCATATTTTACCAAATCTGATGCATAAACGCAATATACCATACAACGCACTTAGGATATTACGTCTTTTTAATATGTATGCATACTGTTATTCTGCAAATACTCTGTAATAACCCATCTTCATCTCAAAGATGAGTTTGTGGTGAAGGAAGTTCCACGGAATACCCTAAAGCAATAGCATTTACGACGAGCTATCCACTGAAGGTTTCTTCTTTGCAAATCCTAGATAAGCCTTAAGAATGCATGATTAGCGTGTTTGGACGTTTGTCAAAGCAGGCAAGATTACCTCCGGAAAAGAAAGACAAATGAACGCGCATAACTTACTTGAAAAATTGTTTGAAGATCCTCGACAAGTTTCTTTCGGAACGTGTATATGAGATAAGATCGAGGAAATTTATCCACTTCTATAGATTTTACTTGAAGAAATAAGCAAAATTGATACATCGTAGAACTTGCTAATTTTATAAGAAGAATTTTCCCTTTATGAAATTCGTGTAAGAAATAAATATGTGCTAGTCGTTGAGATTTAGGAGTCATACCTTTTGAAGATTTTAAATTGTAGCGCCAAGGTGTCAACTATCCTCCGGTTGGGCATCGCTTGCAACTCCCGATCAAAGCAGTCATTTTCAGTATTATTCGTTGGTTCGGCAGATGAAACCATTTAAGTCTTGTCCAGACTTCGTCGGTATAGCCAATCGGAGAAACCGTTCAAATATTGTATAGCTCCAATCCATGGTTTTCGATAGACGGAAACGTGTACTACTCGCCTCGTTTTCAGCCGTATATGACTATTTAGATGGGAAATATCATTACTTGTCTCGTAATAAACGCTTATTCCTAGCATATGTCACCGCAGTTACTCAGATCTGCGCATTTTGCACCGGCGATCTGTAATTGCGCTTACAGCGCCGGTTTACGAGCATCATTTTGTCCATAATCGTGGCTAAGTAAGCAACTTCTTCCTTAGCACCCTTGTGAGCCAGGAAGTTTTATAAAAAACTTTACAATATCATAGAGTTATCGATTGTAATTGATCGGTTAGGCGATATCCGTGACAGAAACCGAAGGGGTAAGATCGCAAGGTAAAAACACTTTGCCTGCCGTAAATGAATATGTTAATGACTCGACTTCGCTTAACAAGTTCTTTGCGTTGATTATATTTAGTTACAAATTTTTAATTATACCACACAATAGTATGACGCCCGTTTAGACCGATTTATGAGATAGCGACGAGTGACTTAAACGATGTGTTCATATAACCGGAATATGAAATGGTCGATAGCCTTCACGCGATTGAGACGCTTATTCTGTTGCGTGATCATTAGGTGTACGAAAATCATTTTAGTATGTGATCTTGCGTCTAATGCTGTACATTCTTTTCGATGTGCAGCATGGGATGTAGGTAATGTACGCTTATCTTAGCCATTTTTGTTTTAGGCTATGTATATAGTATGAACGCACGGGGCGATGCACGATGTCGATACATATATATTATAGCTTCTCACCAGATTATAGCAGGCTAAGGATAACATACGATTTTCGACAATAAATACTTGCACATGGCTTGTCTACTAGAACGGTAAAGTTGCATACAAAAAGGAACTATCTATTTGTCACTTCTATTTACTACTAGGTAGGGCCACTAACAAGATCTACCTTGTACAAAGTATATCGGATCTTCATTTCGATTTGTGTATCTGAATTTTCGTCCCAATACAAAACCAATACGACGAAATGTCACCGGCGATGTGTGCGCTGTTGTACCTTGTCCTTAATGAGCCGAGTGTCCAATAATCACTGTAGAAAAGTAACTAATCCACGTCATCCATTTTGAAAGACGTTTCATATTGTCGGCAAGCCGCTCTTACGTCATTTTCAGCTCAATGACCTTGCTCGAATCAGAAAATCGACTTGCACAATTAACAAAAGGTCTTGCAAATGGATGGTATTTCGATCAGATTTATAACTGCAACTTAAATATAAACATGCGGTTTCCACATAATTTTTTGGCTTCACGAATTTACCCAGTTGTAATCGTGCGTGGCAGACATCCACAAAACACGTCGTATAGATTGCGGGCACTTATTAATTCACTTACCACATGCCCAAAATGACTATAACGATGAATTTGGAACTCTGATGGTCGGGTAGAACGCGCAAGGTTGCATACTTGAAATGGTATTGTGACTAAAACCTATAGTATGCTATTGAGTAGTTCCTTGGTGACAGCGGTATTTCTCAATAAAATACGAGCTGAATGTGCATTTAGTGCATACATCTTTTAGACGTGATTAGGCTACATCATCCTTACGTCCATAGCTTGGTATAAAACTGATCTTAATGAGGCTGATTATGTATAAAAATCACGATTGCTATCTCTCTTCATTGCCGAGAAAGATGTCACAGCAAAGGACGCCGATGATGATCACATCAGCATCAAAGAAGAAGAAACTTTTAGCGATTGTGCTCTTGGTAATAATGAGGATGAAATAATTGGCATCTTCTAAGGCACCAACAAAACGTTGTCAGTTGTCACTGGAAATATAGAAGTATGTCGGCAGTACATCCACGGAGTATATAGTCCGAACGAGCGAGTTAGTACAACAATTATGATGTTTAGATAAGAAAAGACGTTTTGAGAAGAATTCCGCAGCGAAACGTTGGTGAGAAGAATTGGGATGCTTGTAATCACAAAGAGCAAGCTTGATTTGATGATGGAGAGCTCGTTGTACTGTAACCACTGATAATAGAAAACGTTAAGTGCCTAAGCATGTGGAACATTTCGTCTACAACGCATGTACAAGCATACAATCTCTGTTTGCCTTGCATGGTGCGAGCAAAACCGACATTATACGTGAATCAGCTTCCTTTGTATAAAATGCGACTCTATTAGACGAGTAACCGCTACATTTTTCTAAAAATTCTAATAGATGATTGCGGTTGCGTTGCAAATTGGATATATGTACTTTATATACGACGTAGACCCATGATCATGGGAGATTCACAAAAGAAATGTCGCCAGATCTGAATGAAGACAGTATTTTACCGCTTTTTATCCAAACAAGCACACTCAAGCCGCAATAGTTTTCGCAAGATCGGTACGTTTGATAAGTGTTTACTCATGCTAATGGGAGACGCGCGTGAAGCGTCTGCTTATTTTCTTACGAGTGTGGTAGAAGATCTCACTCCAATTGTCCTTGAGCAAACCAGGACTTCCTTTTAAATTATCTACGACTGTAGAAATGTCTTCTATCACCTGTAATCGAGATTACATTGTACCATTTACGATGTTAGTTGGAATAAATGCGAGGGGCCACAAAAGGCTACCCTTTACAATATCTATCTGTAGTATTTCGCTCCATCAGTAAACGTATTTTGTCACTAATTTGGCTTCTGGTATGGGGTTAAGGGGTGACCCTGTTGAGAATATGTGCATATTTCATACTCGATAAAACAATACGAATTTGATCATTGAACGAAATACGCCAATGTGTCAGCTAGAATCCGTAAAATAATAATGGAGGCAAGCTGAGAGAACGCGCCGCATCGTCATGCGGTAAACGGTGGTTGTGGTAAGCTAGACTTGATTTTTTCGGCTTCAGTGATTTGGATGTATATGTAACGAAAAAATGGTGTCTGCGTAATGAATTTAGTAGGTAGGTGACTATTATGACAACAGTGGGGACTGAATTATTCTACCTCGCGCACACATATGCAGAGGTAGGCGTTGTCACTATGCGACAAAGAATAGTAGTATAAATCAGTATTTTTTTCTCTACAAATGTCTTACCTAATATGTCTCATTTGATCGTCACTAGACTAAACACATAAATTTAATGCCCACCTGTCGAGTCCCTTTGAGAAGTAAAGTGTTTGTCGGGTCAGATCCATTTATATCTTACCTGCACCTCATAATACCTAAAGTATGCGTTGCGCAGGGATGCCGCGCAACAAGCAGCTGCAAGAATGAATGTAAACGATTAAAGGGCATAGGCAGAAAAGTTTCATCCGATTTTTTGCCTAAACTTACACCCCCTGTTGTTGCAAGTGCATGCGAAACTACAGTACATGCAGACATTTTACCTGCAGCACCTGATTCTAAAGTTGGTACGTATTACATCACACGTGCAAATTATGATTATAGGTGATGCAAATCTATTTGGTCGTTTAGACAATTCGTCTCACTCAGGTAAGGTTGCAATGTCGCTCGGATAAATCGTGTCGGCCAAAAGAGAGATGTCAAGCTATGGTCCTCGATCAGACAAGAGGACTCATGAGATGTATCGTAGTCTGTTGGGGTCTGATGATGAGTCCAATGACTCGTCATCTACGCAGTCTCTTGAGAATAAATAAAATGCGCTAGCGACGATGGCTTGCGTCTGTGTGAAAATATCGGTTGTGGCACCGTTACTTCAATGCGTAGACAGGAGGCTCTAGATCGCGTTATATTGCATCTAATCTCTTACAATAATCCGTAGACTTTTCCAATGCGTCTAAATGGCAACTTGTCCGGTGTGATAAGTATACATTATAAAATTATTTTTTTAATTGTTTACGTCTTCATGGTATTAGTATTATCGCGAGTAACTTTCGCGCTAGGAAGGATATATAGCCCATATCTTCCTAAATATATCGGTGCCATAGCGGTAGACATAAACGAGTTTACACTTACTGCTACCAGCGTAAGACGCTTTCACCCGCAACGTCGAAGATATTGAGCGCAAAGTATGGCTTCATAAACACAATACGGCATGTGGTAGGTTTGAGAAATGAAATATAATCGGTGTAAGCTTAATACTGCATAACTTACCTCTTGACGCATTTTGCCTTACTCCACGTTAAGAGAATCGTATTAAAGTTGTACTGACAATAGAAAGCGCTAAATTTTTAGTTTATTCCCCCTCCTCGCCCTGTGGTAGGTCGAAAATCTCATCTTAGACGCGCGACGCGATTTCTAATTCATAGCATGTTATTATGAGCCAGGGGGCGTGAAAACTGATTATTTTTTCATGCCCGTTCGATAATTCTAGTCGTATCGCTCGACGAGGTCATCGAGATCAATTATCAGCTAGGCATGGAGATCTTAACTTCCACGCATAGGTGCTTTCGTCGCCAACGAACAATAATACTTGTTCGCTGCCCCTAATCTTCACTGCGGCTCAAAATTTGCTTTACGTGAGAGCGTCAGCCACCTTGCGAGTTCAACTGCGGTTGTGGTGGAGCCGTATAGTACAATTATGATGTACCTGTCTGGTCAACAACTCGTAGTCGAACGACATGAATGCGTTCTATACTATTTTTTTGACGATCGTTGGCTACGATCGTATTTGTCGAGTGGTGTAGGGGATTTCCGAACGTGGTATTCCCCATTTTGACTTGATCAAAGGAGTGGTGAATTCGACGAGAGAAACCGAGTGGTACTGAATTCGACGAGGGAAGA
>CANTFL010000305.1:0-134277 GCA_947650285.1 Hyaloperonospora brassicae | reverse complement strand
ACTACGTACTGGTCAACCAGTACGGAGTTCACTATCACTGACTGTATTGATAGTCAGTGCCCAGCTAGGTGTAGAACTACACAGAGGAAAGTAGAAATACGAAGGTAAACAGACTCTAGTCGTAGAAAAAGTAAAACTGTTACTAATATGATTTAGTCCTATAACTCTTGTATCTCTGTTTGTATTGACTTAATTATACTAATGTAACTAAATGTATGATGACGTCTACTCACCACCCATTGCGCGCGTCTAGCAGCGATTGTTGGGTCGACATCATGACGATATCAACCAATGAGTAGACCCTTCGGTCATCCCAACAATATCACCATGCTTGTGATACTGTTGAAATAATATTCAACGTAATATTATCTATTGTCAATTTCTTCTTAAAGACAATATCATGTAACGGGCTTCCCTGTTACATCACTCCTCCCTTAACGGATAGTCACCGTGTGACTATCGAAACGTTTGTGGTCACCCGTTGGATACCAACGGGACGGGGAGTACTTGTTGGTCAGATTCATTCATTCTGACTTTGCCGTGCATAGCTAACATGTCTATGCGGGGTGACTTAAAGACGACACAGCCTGTTGCTGCGCCCGCCTCTGCGACAGACGACTCGTTGTCTACTGCTAGTTCTCAGCCTGCATCAGGTGTTGCTGCAGGCGCATATGGTATCACACCTCATGCACACAGTGACCCCGAGTTAGGGGTCAGCTACTCTGGCGAGTAAGATGTGTCTGACTCGGAAAAGCCTGTAGAGACATCGCATTCACCTGTGGTGCTTCGTTCATCAAGGGACCTGCCGAACGTACGAACTCGCGACATGCGTCACAGTCTCTTCGGCAGTGATGATGAATTTGGTGATGAGTAGCCCGTCTCATCACCGCGACCAACTCGTGCGCCTTCGCACGAGCGTTTCGACGATGGTGCGGGACGTCGTCATACACGCTGTGAGCTATAGCCGTGGCGTTTGCCTGAACAGATCATCAATAGGTTGTCTCACGAAACAAGTCAACACCGTCGAATACACTTATTCGATGCGAGTGAGCTTCACGGCTTGAGTTCCAGCGCGAAGAACTTTCGCGCTGGAGAAGACTTTTATCTCAATGCTTTCATCAATCATCGATGGTACAAGGCAACCAAAAGCGTGACAAGGCCTCGCTTTTCGCGGCGTGGAACGCGTTCGTCCAAAATGTCGAGAATTTTGGACGAGAAGGATGGCTTCAAAAACTTGAAGCGGTACGCATAAAGTTTGAAAAGTGAACGGCAACCGGTGCAAAGTATTGGCTGCATCATTTGTCGAAGTGAGACAGGCATTCCTTGCCTCACTTGTGGAGATCCTTGTGCGAGTTGTGTTGACAACTCGCAACGTGCACATAGAGACGTGTACTCCCTACATTTGCCCTGGGGAAGGGCACACATCTCGGCTGAGATGGGGGGGGGGCGATTGCAAACTTGCAATCCGTCTACAAGCGCCAAAAGCGCGTGTTTACCGATGGGCCCTCGGACCTATCGGATGAGTCTCGTCATACTGGTGGACGAGACCTTCAACGTCATCCATCAGCTGGTATCGAGGTTCCCAACTGTCACACGATGGTGGGTACCCACGCCAGCGGACGAGGTAACTTGTCCGCTCCCCGTTCTTCACGCGGTGGCTCAAGATACGCTACACGTGAAAGCGTCGACCACCGTGAGAATCCACCAGTGGTTCCGGTGGCGGTGGAAAGACAAGGTCCGGTTCAACCGCCGGGCCTTCAGGAGACTTTGTATAACCATTGGCGTTACCTGACCGAGTTGAGGGCTGACTTCGATCACGAATACGATCGACGGCACGACTTGCTGGCGACAGTACGACGTCTCCGTACCGATCGGGAGAAAGACCGATCCGATTTCGCGTTCTTTCAACTCGAGAGCAAACGCTTGAAGCATCGTATGCGCGACGAGCTAGAGGCGGCTCGTTGCGAGACCGCGTCGCTGAACGACAAACTTGGGTGTTTGGTCCGTGATCACAAGAATCGGTTGGGGATTCTTGAGCGTACCGGCTGTCTCCGTTCTCGCAAGAGGCCTCGTACTAATAGTACAGGCGGAGACGACCGACATAGAACGTAGGATGCGTGGGCATCCTGCGAGACAACTCAATCGTGTATGCATTGCCCTTGCGGTGCAACACACGAATGGTACCAATGTATTTCTGCAGTAGTTTACTACTGCCGACACTAGTGACTGCATGTCCAGGTAAGTTTACCATAGACCGTAGTACTAGGTCGTTAACTTTAAATGAAAGAGCATTTGCTCTTCCATTCTTGTCTGCGTTCCGTTTCTGGAGGTCCACCGCATTTGCGATGGAGTTCTGGACAAAACGGACTACCGCCTCTCGAGTCAGCAGGAGGTTCTCTGCTGACTCGTTGTTTTGTCTTTCAGTGCGCTTCGTGCGCACTGCTAAGAGATTCTTCTCTTCTTCAGCGAGGGTGTCTTCTTCCTCGCTGGCATAGTCGTTGACGATGCTGAATATCCCAGCGTCGTCATCATTGTCTGAAGTAGCAGCAGCGTCATTGCTACTGCTAGGGTCGACTGCGTCGATGTCGACATTATCGACATCGACATCAAACTTATCGGCATGTGCAATGATACGTGATGAGCAAGAGCCTAAACGGTTTTTGCTCGAGCGACCCCTCCCTAAACCCAGAGTCACTCTGTATGAGAGCGGGAATACGTGGGTGGTATAAGCCATTCACGTAGAACGGTGTATGCGTTGTTGACGCATGCACGGAATAGTTGATGGCAAATTCGACAATCGGCAAGTACTCACTCCAACTCGAAAAGGAGTGGATGTATTCTCGAAGAATTTCTTTAAGGACACGATTTGCACGTTCCGTCTGACCATCTGTTTCGGGATGGTCAGATGTGGACATCTTTAATAGTGTTTCGAGTGAACGGAACACGGATTGCCGAAACTCCGCCGTGAACCGAGGGTCACGGCCGGACACGAGTTCATGGGGTAATCCGTGAAGTCGAAACACTGTGTCGATGAAGACACGCGCACAGCTGTGTGCAGTGATCGATTCAGAGACTGCAGCAAGATGCACCATCTTGCTGAAACGATCCACAAACACAAGAATAGCATTATTCTTGTGAGAGTCTTCGGGAAACCCGTAGACAAAGTCCATGGAAACGGACTCCCAACACTCTGCCGGGACCGGCAGAGGAGGTTGTAGTAGCGCACGGGATGAAGAGCTAGGCTTCACCCGTTGACAGACTTCGCAAGAACGAATGTACTTGCGCACGAACTGATACTGGCGTGACCAGTAAAAGTCACGACTAAGCGTGAGGTAAGTCTTTTTTCGGCCACGATGACCGTCAGACGGCGCATCGTGACATTCGAACATGATGCGTAAACGCAAATCATCATTATAGGGAATGACGACACGAGGTCTATCGTCGGCAACTGCTGTGTAGTACAGCAGGCCGTTTCGAGTCGTATACCGATCCAACGAGGAACGGTATAGAACCGGCAAATCCGACAAGGATTTCCGGGATGGGCTCGCAAGGTGACCCATCAAACGAAGGAGAATCACATCTTCTGCGTATGCTTTCCGCACATCGTCGAGTAAAGGCGATGACGGCACACTGCCTGACAGCGCCGCAACTGTGGGCAAGACCTAACTGTCTGCGCGTGTTGTCGGCCCGAAATCGGGCCGACGTGATAGCGCATCAGCGACGACGTTAAGTCGTCCTTGTTTATAATCGACGGAGAAGTTTTACTCCGCGAGTAAAGTCAGCCACCTCGTCATTCGTTCCAAGTGGTGGGAACTATCTACGGCCGTGCGTAATGACGCATGGTCCGTATGGACAATGAACGGTCTATCTCCCAAAATATAGACAAGAAACTTAGCCGGTGCGTACTTCATGGCAAGAAGTTCCTTGTCATGCAATGGGTAATTGCGTTCAGCTGGTTGCAGCTGACGCGATCGATAGCAGACGACGCGCTCTTCGCCGTCTGTGTCATACTGCATCAACGCACAGCCGATAGCAAAATCGATGGCGTCACAGACCACATGAAAACGTCTGTCCGGATCTGCAATCGCCAGTATCGGCGATTGCATCAAGCTTTGCGTGATGCGTTCAAAGAAATACTGACAGTCATCGTTCCATGACCACTTCACATCTTTCTTAAGTAAACAAGAAAGATGCATAGTCATCTCGGCGTAATTGCGCGAGTACTTGTGTAAGTACGCCGCTAAGCCAAGGACCTTACGAAGTCCCTTGACATCGACTGGAACTGGCCAGTCGGTGATCGCCTTGATCATTTCAGGATCGGGGCGTACGCCGTGTTTACCCACGATGCACCCAAGAAGTGGTATTTTGCTTGCCGCCAATATACGCTTCTTGAGATTGGCGTACAACTTATGCTTGCGCATAAGTTGAAGAACCTGACGAATATGATTTCCATGAACCTCAATGTCTGTCTTTCCGTCCATAGCTCGACTATGGACGAACACATTGTCAAAGTAACTCGGTGCGAAGTCTCGCACCGGTATCAACAGATTTGTAACACATCCGTTGAATGTCGCAGGGGCGTTACTCAGCCCCTGTGGCATCACTAGCCACTCCCACAGCATACCGCTCGGGGGGCTCACTGCTGTGTACGGAATTTCTTGTTGACGCATAAGGATATGATCGAAGCTATCCATCAGATCCATGGACGAGATGGTACTCTTTGACATACCATCTATGATTACGTTCTTCCTCGGTATCGGCGTCTGAGCCGGTACCGTTGCAGCATTCAACTTGTTGAACGCGTGCACTATCCGCCATCTTCCTATGAGCTTTCGCACACAAAAGGTCGGAGAGCTGTGAGGTGGAGTTGATTCCCTCACATGGCCCGCTGCAAAGCGATCGGTAAAGAACTTGTCGATCGCTAGCACCTGTTCACGAGGCAGTGGCCACTGCTTCATGACACAGTTCTCCGATCCCGGCTTGAGCTCGATCTCGTGTCGAGTACCTTTTTCCTTAGGCAACTCGCATGGCACGGATTCAGGGAGCACATCCTTGAATTCGATCAAACCCTTATACAAAGGATTTACCTGGAGCGACTTCCAGGATTGAGATTCATATCTCTCAATCCGAGTATTCTCATCGATGACGCTTTCGTCCATCGATGAACTGCTGAGAATCCTCTCGGTCTCAGTAAACACCGTTGCCGATCGAATATCGGTAACATACTCGTCCTCCGCGACTATTACACAGATCTGCTTGACTTTGCCACTGCGCAGATCACGCAAGAACCGTTTCGATTCTAGCGTCGGCAATTGAGTTATCTAAGAAGTTAGTTTTGGAGGCACAACCAGATCAAGCGTGTAAGCGCCTACGCTTGATCCATCAATAACCAAGACATTCACTGTCTCGATTACTTCCTGGAAAATCACTTTCACAGGGTACAGGAGAGATTTCTCCACAATGTAGTGATCATCTACATTGTGTTCTTGTACAGTCGTGCTAACGACCGTACCACGAATAAGGCCATCGCACTCGCTCGTTATACACCCACGTAAATTTGGGCGTTCCAAGACATTCTTCAGATCGTCATCTGAAGAACAAGTAGCAGGTATCGTAACTGATTGATGCTGCCAGCTCACCCTTAGCTCGTATCTCCTGAGCCAAGGTAGTCCTAGGATGACATCAAACTTGTCATCCAGGTCGAGTACGATGAAATCATCATCGTACTGCTCGCCTTCTAACGTGTAGTGGATTCCGACTACACGTTTCTTCACAGTGTTCGATGCGCCTGTCGCTAGGCACACCGTCATTCTCGTTGGACGGATCTCCCGCTCTACGAAGTTGAACCTTTCTGCCTCAAGCGACTGGCGACGAACGAAATTGTTCGACGCCCCACAGTCAACTAGGGCGTGAAGTGAAAAGTCCTTCGTCACTTCCAATATCAAGGTGATGAGAGACAACTCATCACCAAGTGCAGAGACACACAGGGACTGCGTGTCGGGAGCAACCTTCTTCAAGCGATTTTCAAATTCTCTTGATGTTGCTGGATCAGTAGGGCGCTCCGCCCCTACTGATCCCGACCGTTTTTTTATGGTTGGTCTCGCTGTTGCGGCTTTGCAACAGCATCGGACCCTCTCCCTCCAGTTCTTCTTACTGGTGAACGATTACTGCGCTCGGCACCACGGAATACTGAGCGGGGAATACTGCATTCATATGCGTAGTGTCCCAGTTTATGACAGCGATGGCATCTCACCGATCGCTTGTTATTCGTAAGGAGAGGTTTCTAGCCCTCGACATTACAGAGATCCGTTGGCGCTGGACCTCTGACCGCTGACTGTCTCTGCGGACGAAAGAGGGTCAGCGTAGTGTGATCCTGTCTCACATTACTCTTCCTGCTCCGCAGCGAAGATTGCTTCGGAGATCTTCTTTAGCTCTCCGCGGAACAGGTGGTCCCTGACGGGACCATCGGACAGCCCTTGAATGAATATTGTGATCAACACAAATTCGCTCACAGGATTCATTACAATGCAACTTGCAAGGTAGCGTACGTGCTGAGCGTAAGCGTGAACCTTACGCTTACCCTGTTTGTTTTCGAGGAGTTCAGATAGTGTCCTGAACTCTGCCCTGGGAGACTCAAACGTCTTGCTGAGCAGGGTCTTGAAGATCCTCAACGACCCAAACACGTTTGGGTCGTGCAACTTGAGATTCAGGGCCCAATTCCTGGCGTCCCCTGACAAGTACGACTGAGCAAATGCAACTTGCATTCGCCCATCGTCGATGCGACGGGCCCCGATGGCATCGTCGACTTCGACGAACCATCTTAACAGGGAGTCGTCCTCGGCTCCGTGATACTTGGAGATCTCTAGCTTTAGAGACCCCGGTTGACGCTCCCGTGTCGACTGCGCGGACTGAGACTGTCTCAGTTCTTCGTTCCGCTGGTGATCTTGTTGTTGCAACAAGATCACCTGCGCTCGCGACTCATCAAGTTCTCGTTGCAAGAACTTTCTAATCACGGTATGCTGCTGGTCTCTATCCCTTGTGGGTAGCATTGCCCAGATAGCTTCTTCGCCAACGGTCGAACTCAATCGTTCGATCGCACTCCATTCGATATCGCTCAAATGGGTGTAGCTTTCACGGGTTCCGTAAAATCTGTCGCCTTCGACTTCGTCCAACATGTTCATGTTAGGTGGCGCAAGTGTGGTCCTTGGATGGACTACAAAGTGCTACCAGGTGTAACGGGACACAACCAACTACGTACTGGTCAACCAGTACGGAGTTCACTATCACCGACTGTATTGATAGTCAGTGCCCAGCTAGGGGTAGAACTACACAGAGAAAGGTAGAAAGACGAAGGTGAAAGACTAGTCGTAGAAAAAGTAAAACTGTTGTTAATATGATTTAGTCCTATAACTCTTGTATCTCTCTGTGTGTAACAGAGTAGCCCGTTACATGATATTGTCTTTAAGAAGAAATTGACAATAGATAATATTACGTTGAATATTATTTCAACAGTATCACAAGCATGGTGATATTGTTGGGATGGCCGAAGGGTCTACTCATTGGTTGATATCGTGATGATTTCAACCCCTCAATCGCTGCTAGACGCGCGCAATGGGTGGTGAGTAGACGTCGTAATACATTCAGTTACATTAGTATAATTGAGTCAAGACAAACAGAGATACAAGAGTTATAGGACTAAATCATATTAACAACAGTTTTACTTTTTTTACGACTAGTCTTTCACCTTCGTCTTTCTACCTTTCTCTGTGTAGTTCTACACCCAGCTGGGCACTGACTATCAATACAGTCGGTGATAGTGAACTCCGTACTGGTTGACCAGTACGTAGTTGGTTGTGCCCCGTTACACCTGGTAGCACTTTGTAGTCCATCCAAGGACCACACTTGCGCCACCTAACATGAACATGTTGGACGAAGTCGAAGGCGACAGATTTTACGGAACCCGTGAAAGCTACACCCATTTGAGCGATATCGAATGGAGTGCGATCGAACGATTGAGTTCGACCGTTGGCGAAGAAGCTATCTGGGCAATGCTACCCACAAGGGATAGAGACCAGCAGCATACCGTGATTAGAAAGTTCTTGCAACGAGAACTTGATGAGTCGCGAGCGCAGGTGATCTTGTTGCAACAACAAGATCACCAGCGGAACGAAGAACTGAGACAGTCTCAGTCCGCGCAGTCGACACGGGAGCGTCAACCGGGGTCTCTAAAGCTAGAGATCTCCAAGTATCACGGAGCCGAGGACGACTCCCTGTTAAGATGGTTCGTCGAAGTCGACGATGCCATCGGGGCCCGTCGCATCGACGATGGGCGAATGCAAGTTGCATTTGCTCAGTCGTACTTGGCAGGGGACGCCAGGAATTGGGCCCTGAATCTCAAGTTGCACGACCCAAACGTGTTTGGGTCGTTGAGGATCTTCAATACCCTGCTCAGCAAGACGTTTGAGTCTCCCAGGGCAGAGTTCAGGACACTATCTGAACTCCTCGAAAACAAACAGGGTAAGCGTAAGGTTCACGCTTACGCTCAGCACGTACGCTACCTTGCAAGTTGCATGGTAATGAATCCTGTGAGCGAATTTGTGTTGATCACAATATTCATTCAAGGGCTGTCCGATGGTCCCGTCAGGGACCACCTGTTCCGCGGGGAGCTAAAGACGCTCTCCGAAGCAATATTCGCTGCGGAGCAGGAAGACTTTAGTGTGAGACAGGCTCACACTACGCTGACCCTCTTTCGTCCGCAGAGACGGTCAGCGGTCGGAGGTCCAGAGCCAACGGACCTCTGTAATGTCGAGGGCTAGAAACCTCTCCTTGCGAATAACAAGCGATCGGTGAGATGCCATCGCTGTCATAAACTGGGACACTACGCATATGAATGCAGTATCCCCCGCTCAGTATTCCGTGGTGCCGAGCGCAGTAATCGTTCACCAGTAAGAAGAACTGGAGGGCGAGGGTCCGATGCTGTTGCAAAGCCGCAACAGCGAGACCAACCATAAAAAAAACGGTCGGGATCAGTAGGGGCGGAGCGCCCTACTGATCCAGCAACATCAAGAGAATTTGAAAATCTCTTGAAGAAGTTTGCTCCCGACACGCAGTCCCTGTGTGTCTCTGCACTTGGTGATGATGTGTCTCTCATCACCTTGATATTCGAAGTGACGAAGGACTTGTCACTTCACGCCCTAGTTGACTGTGGGGTGTCGAACAATTTCGTTCGTCGCCAGTCGCTTGAGGCAGGAAGTTTCAACTTCGTAGAGCGGGAGATACCTCCAACGAGAATGACGGTGCGCCTAGCGACAGGCGCATCGAACACTGTGAAGAAACGTGTAGTCGGAATCCACTACACGTTAGAAGGCGAGCAGTACGATGATGATTTCATCGTACTCGACCTGGATGACAAGTTTGATGTCATCCTAGGACTACCTTGGCTCAGGAGATACGAGCTAAGGGTGAGCTGGCAGCATCAATCAGTTACGATACCTGCTACTTGTTCTTCAGATGACGATCTGAAGAATGTCTTGGAACGCCCACATTTACGTGGGTGTATAACGAGCGAGTGCGATGGCCTTATTCGTGGTACGGTCGTTAGCACGACTGTACAAGAACACAATGTAGATGATCACTACATTGTGGAGAAATCTCTCCTGTACCCTGTGAAAGTGATTTCCGAGGAAGTAATCGAGACAGTGAATGTCTTGGTTAATGATGGATCAAGCGTAGGCGCTTACACGCTTGATCTGGTTGTGCCTCCGAAACTAACTTCGGAGATAACTCAATTGCCGACGCTAGAATTGAAACGGTTCTTGCGTGATCTGCGCAGTGGCAAAGTCAAGCAGATCTGTGTAATCGTCGCGGAGGACGAGTATGTTACCGATATTCGATCGGCAACGGTGTTTACTGAGACCGAGAGGGTTCTCAGCAGTTCATCGATGGACGAAAGCGTCATCGATGATAATATTCGGATTGAGAGATATGAATCTCAATCCTGGAAGTCGCTCCAGGCAAATCCTTTGTATAAGGGTTTGATCGGATTCAAGGATGTGCTCCCTGAATCCGTGCCATGCAAGTTGACTAAGGACAAAGGCACTCGACACGAGATCGAGCTCAAGCCGGGATCGGAGAACTGTGTCATGAAGCAGTGGCCACTGCCTCGTGAACAGGTGCTAGCGATCGACAAGTTCTTTACCGATAGCTTTGCAGCGGGCCATGTGAGGGAATCAACTCCGCCTCACAGCTCTCCGACCTTCTGTGTGCAAAAGTTCATAGGAGGATGGCGGATAGTGCACGCATTCAACAAATTGAGTGCTGCAACGGTACCGGCTCAGACGTAGATACCGAGGAAGAACGTAATCATAGATGGTTTGTCAAAGAGTACCATCTCGTCCATGGACCTGATGGATAGCTTCGATCATATCCTTATGCGTCAACAAGAAATTCCGTACACAGCAGTGAGCCCCCACGAGCGGTATGCTGTGGGGGTGGCTAGTGATGCCACAGGGGCTGAGTAACGCCCCTGCGACATTCAACGGATGTGTTACAAATCTGTTGAGACCGGTGCGAGACTTCGCACCGAGTTACTTCGACAATGTGTTCGTCCATAGTCGAGCTATGGACGGAAAGACAGACATTGAGGTTCATGGAAATCATATTCGTCAGGTTCTTCAACTTATGCGCAAGCATAAGTTGTACGCCAATCTCAAGAAGCGTATATTGGCGGCAAGCGAAATACCACTTCTTGGGTGCATCGTGGGTAAACACGGCGTACGCCCCGATCCCGAAAAGTTCAAGGCGATCACCGACTGGCCAGTGCCAGTCGATGTCAAGGGACTTCGTAAGTTACTTGGCTTAGCGGCGTACTTACACATAGTACTCGCGCAATTACGCCGAGATGACTATGCATCTTTCTTGTTTACTTAAGTAAAATGTGAAGTGGTCATGGAACGATGAATGTCAGTATTTCTTTGAAAGCATCACGCAAAGCTTGATGCAATCGCCGATACTGGCGACTGCAGATCCGGACAGACCATTTCATGTGATCTGTGACGCCAGTCATTTTGGAATCGACTGTGCGCAGATACAAGTTGGCACAGATGGCGCAGTACGCGTCATATGCTATCAATCGCGTCAGCTGCAAGCAGCTGAGCGGAATTATCCAACGCATGACAAGGAACACGTTGCCATGAAGTACGCACTGGCTAAGTTTCGCGTCTATATTTTGGGAGATAGACCGTTCATTGTCCATACGGACCATGCGTCATTACGCACGGCCGTAAACAGTTCCCACCACTCGGAACGAATGGCGAGGTGGCTGACTTTACTCGCGGAGTAAAAATTCTCCGTCGATTATAAACCAGGACGACTTAATGACGTCGCTGACGCGCTATCGCGCCGACACGATCTTGATTTGGGCGCGCAGTCCACCAGTGAAGATAAGTTCACTGTTGCAACACTTACAGCCAATGTGCCTTCGTCAAATTTACTTGACGACGTACGAAAGGCTTACGCAGAGGACAAGGATCTACTGCGCTTGATAGGTCATGTGGTACACTTATCTCGTAATTCTTTGTAATATTTACCGGCTTTGTGCCGATCCTCTTTAAATCGGTACACCTTACGCAACGGGCTGCTTTGTTCCACAGCCGTTCCCTGCAACACGCCTTTTGTCGTCGTCCCTGCCATAACAATTTGCGCTTGCACATCATGTATGCGTGTCACGATGCCCAAACAGGAGGGTATCGCTGTAGATCGAAGACTCACCTAACAGTGATTCGTGACTTTGTGGCCCAGCCAGTATCAGTATGTGCGCAAGTACATTTGTGCTTGTAAGATTTGTCAACGGGTGAGCCAATTCATTCATCCCGTACACCCTCGCACTTTCTACTTGTCCCTTTAGCGTGCCGGCAGTCCGTTTACATGGACTATCGCTTCGGCTTTCTAAAGAAAACCACAAGAATAAGGTTATTCTTTTGCTCGTTGACCGATTAAGCTAGATACTGCATTTTGCTGCAGTTTCCGAGTCGATCGCGGCGCACAGTTGTGATCGGGTCTTTATTAACACGACGTTTTGTCCTTACGGGTTACCTCGTGATCTCGTGTCACACTGTAATCCTCGGTTCACGGCGGAGTTATGGCTATTCGTGTTCCGGTAGCTCAGAACGTGTTTAGAGTGTCAGCATCCGACGATTCCAAAACAGATCGACAGATGAAACAAGCAGATCGTGTTGTCATGAAGGATACTTCGAGGATATGTCTACCCGAATACGAGTTGGATCGAGTTTTGGCAGATGGCATAGATTTAGCCAACAAATCGGTGCACGCTTCAACTCAGAACACTGCGTTCTTCGTGAATGGTTCACGCCATCCACGTCTCCCAATAAACTAGAGTGTTACTTAGGATATAGGGAAACGGATTTCACTCGAGCAAAACAGTTCTGGTTCTTGCTCATCACGTGTCGACGCAAACTTCGTCACGTATGATGCCGATGTCGATCATGTCGACATCGGAAAAAATAATATCTCGATACTATCAATGGTGATATTATTGATTCAGATGATTATGATGATGGTATATTCAGCATCGCCAACGACTATTCCAGTGAGGATGGTGACTTTCTCGCCGATGAACAGAAAGAGGAAATAACTCTATTTGTAATTTGCACATGTCGAACTGAACACAACAATGTCTTCTCAATAGAGAGATTTCTGCCGGCTTGAAAAGCTCTTATCCGCTTTTGCAAAATTATATTGCGTACGCCATTGACCGGCAGTAACATAATACTACAAATAATGGTATAGCAAATGTCCTCTCATGTATTGAAATCGATTTATTCCTACTTTTTACAATAGGGAACATAGACCCGAAATGAATCATGTAGGCAGCAATAGACAATTACTTAAGTATGTTGTCTCGTTTCGTACGCCGCGACGACAAGGCAACGCATACACGATCGAGCTGCCGTGTAGAATGCGTTCGTTTCCTACCATTTACGTGGGGCGTCTCCGCCCCTACTGTAAGTACGAGGCCTCTTCCGACGATCGAGATCGCCCTTATGCTCAAGATTATCCACCTGATTAATGCGCTGTACTCCATGCCCTCTGTCTGGACGTGGAGCAAGAAGACATCTTCGCTTAACAGAGAGATTTCCCTGCGAGATGCCGCCAGCTCTTCAACAAGGAAGCAAACACGCCGCTAGATCTAAATCTGTGCGAAGGCGTGATCGACATGATCCTTTGCATGATCGGCCTCACGATCCTTTGGCTCCTTTCGCACAGAATCGGTCAGAGTTATGCGTTCGTCTATCTTGTATTGCTGTAAATTCTCGCGCATCTCAGCGCTTGCGCGATCCATCTCTTGCTGGTCGAGATGGTAATTCGAATATCGGTAAGATATTTTGCCTAATCTTCCACATTATTTTGTGGACTCACACTGTGGTCAACGCTCTGTTCAGGAGCGTATCTTGAACCAATTTGACGATTAGAATCAAGGACGACTTACCTCATCGAGTGGAAGGCGTATTCACCTTCGTGGAAACGCTGGGAGAAGTGTTCTCGGCTAATGACGAATTTTCTTAGTTGATTCGAGCATTAAGAAGAGTCGCACCCTTTGTTAATAAAAGGGCATTATCAATTACGCCCGGCGTGTTCGTAAAGGGATTGAAAATCATCGGTATGTTGGTGCATCTCAGACGAAACGCGCGTACTATAATCGAGCTGATTGAGCATGAAGGCCTACTTAGATTCGCGAACAGATCGTCAACACAACTCTAACATTTCTGTTCCCACGAGTTGCAACAAACACCTGACTCTTGAATAAGGTGCTGCAATATATACCGAGCACCTGTTCGCAACTTTATTTCAAACCTATTACGAGTTGCAAAAGGTAGGTTCGGTCAAGCGTCACGGCCAACATTTTTAATGCTTTTAAGAAATTAGTTCTACGCCTGCACCAACGAAAGTTCGTCTCAATTGTAGTGACCGTAATCCTGCCAATGTTTAAAAAAGACATCAATGTAATACTTATACAATGTGATAATTTTCCGCCTTGACATCAAGCCAATAGCGCATTGTCGAAATCAAAGAGTGGAAACCTAAAAATTCTAGTGGTAAAACCATGCTACTGCTTTAAATTGCAATGAACAGGCATTACATAGGTTTTTTGCAGGAGAGAATCAGAACAATAAACAATCCTCCTCCTCTTGCGCAGTGCCAACGGAAAATAATAGGACGCTGATCGCCGCAATCACTGGGGTTACCACGGCTGTAAAAAAGCGTGAAAATACACCGGCATCATCACGATGACTAACATCCTCATTTTGCGCAATGATATCCTATCAACGCTAGCGCGATCGTTTCGATCACCTAGACGAAACTTCAACTCGTCGGATGAGCCGAACATTCCATGGCGTAGAGTCTTGTCAAAAATTCCACGAGATACAGCAGTCGTCTTAAACGCACCCTCAGCTATACAGCCCCGCTTTGCAGAGGCCTTTGAGTCGGCCGGAGGTCCTACTCGCCCAACTAGATCATTTTTATGCCAGGGTCTACGTTTATGAAACTATTACCCACACCCAAGGCTGCGGACAAAGCTTAACGTCTATGTTATGTGTACTTGCAACACTGATTATTGCAGGCTGCATATCATTAGCAGTAGAAGGAGTTTGGTGAAGAACGGAACAGGGGGAGTATGTGGTGAAACGACTATTATAATTCGCGGTAAGAGAACAGATCGCGTTCCCGTTGTAGGCGAAAAAGCAAACCGTATGTAGCGCCGGTCCCACACGTGGTCGTATCACGTCCACTGAACTGTTAGACAACTCGATATCAGACCAGAACGAATGGGACTTGCGGCATCATGTTAAAGTATGTCGAACGAAGCGTACAAGTCATGGAGCTATAATTATTGTCAAGGGAACGATTACGACGGCGATCAAGGAGACGATCAAGATCGATATGGATGGCCAGGTACATGATCGCAATCAGGTTGGCGTGGACCACGATAAGCTATCGGTACATAAGGAATGTTTGCCACACCATGTGATCCGCGACCAGTAAGGCGAATGTGACCAAGTAGGCGATCGAAATCGTGATCGGTTATCGGGTATGTGATCGCGATCAAGCTGGTGTGTGGTACACGGCACGATCCGCGATCAGAAAGGCGATTACGATCGGACAAGTATATCAGGTGTGTGCCACACAAGTACAAGGTTTCGACCTTCTGGAGAGAGCGACATGTGGCATGTGATGACCAAGACATGGGGATAAGGATATTGTTGTTGGGTTTGATTGGTTAATATGAAACAGAGTCCAATTTGCTTCTAAGGACACGCATTGTCTCTTCCGGGATGGACTATTTGGCCACCCGACGTCACAGACTACGCTACGTCTGCACAAGTATCGCGCCTGGATTGTTTGGTTAGGCTCGTTCAAACACTATTACCTCCTGAAAATGCTATCTAACGCAAGAAATTCTTGTTGCTTGAAGACTCAAGATCGCGGGACGGTTCAAGTGGTCAGAAAGCTCGCAATTCAAGGTCTAAATATTTGGACAATTCGATATGTTACAGACCAGGGTGATTGTTATCGAGTATTCTACAAGTACACAAGTGATCCCGTGAAGGATTCGACGAGATCACACTAACCCCAGATTGCGGTATTATGATTTCATGACCGAGATAAATCCTCGACCCCATTGCAAACACGGTCAAGCCCTCCATTGAATCGAGCTCACCTAGACGAGTGAAGCCTGCCCTACTGACGGGTACAACAGGTGAGGAAGGCTATCAAGAACACGATAACGGGGTACCCCATCCGCAGTCTGTCGTCTGGGCCCCAGTGGAGAGTCAGCGTCACACGAAATTTGTGATTACCACTCCACCATAAAAGGCGCCTGCCCGGTCCTTTTAAGCTACAAGTTTTTAGAGTGAGTCCCTGAGTAAAGATTAAACGATTAATACAGAACCTGGGATAGAAGCGTCAGAGGCAAAAGAATTTTCTTAACGACATGAGACTTACAGATTCTTTGTTCTTAAGAGTTTTAAGAGGGGCTCATGTGACTAAGCAATTAAGGAGGAAAATCGGTAGCCCGATCTGAACGAAAATACTCGACCACCTAATGAGGTGTTTTCAGTGAAACCCGTGGATCATGCTATATGTCAAAATTGATCGGGTAAAAAGAATCGGTGAACACCGAACAAAAGTTTGCAAAGTCACCACCGTGATCTCGAGAAGAAAATAATCGAGGACATGGTGGGTGAAGAAGACAACGGCCGATCTCTATAGGCGCGAGTAGGTTGATAAAAAAACAGCAACAGTAGTCATGTTCATGTAGGACGAAATGAAGATGGAAGGGTGGAAACGGAAACAGTAGGTCAAGGCGTACGAGTTCAACATGCTCTAAAATTTTAATATCAAGTGACATAATTCCCAAGTGCTGAAGCCAAAGTTAGTCGATGTATTTGAGGTTCAGCATCGACCCCGGTCAGTGCATCGAACATACTGGATATAATCTACGAAATCATGTATTTGTTGGTAGAATCTTAATTTGTGGCGAAAATGTACGATGTGAGGATTTACTTGGAGTGTAATTAAGGTAATGTTTGATACGCATGTCGATCGCTATAAGAAAAGCTGATCCTTATAACAGGCAAAGCCGAGGTTGATGATCAAGCGAATACCGCGACTGCGGACATGCCAAAAGAATACGACACCGGATTGTCGCAATATGCTTCATCGTAATCTTCAATCGCGTTAGATGACTTGATTGGCATTCAGATATATCGCTTGGCCCCTGTGGATCCTCTCATCCGCTAGATTGCACCAAAGGAATTATAGCCGAGTTGGGATGACTGGTTTACGCGCCACCGGATATAAAACAAGGTCTATCCAAGGACAACTGATGTCTTACATCGATAAGACAATGAAGAGATATTAACAGATGAAGTGGAGTAAAGCCTGTCAAGCGATCTATCCAAGGTAGGCGGCCAAGATTTCAAGATCTCAGGAATTTTTTTGTCCGGATGTCGAGATGTAATCGGTCGGATCGTGTCAAGGTCGATCTAATTCCGGCAATCTCGGAGGCCATACCATGTACGAGTCGGAGCAGAGAGACTTTAAGCGTCCATTAATAGCGCCTTTAAAGTTTTAAAAGAGCCTAATACAACGCCTCAGAGCATTCATTTCTCCGTGGGTGGAAATTAAAACAGTTCTCCGCCAGAGATCGAGACCAGGACCGCGCTAGAAGCTGGCTCTCCAAGGTCAAGTCGGCGTTCTACAGAGGCCAAGTACCGGACGACGCAAAATGCCTGGTTTTGGGTGACATGCTGACATTTACGGCAAAAATTGGCACAGCCAATTGAGTCGTGCTACTCGCCGAGCGCGGAAATATATGCTGGATGGCTTCATGACGGAATATCGATAATATGGTGTAACGGATGCCAGGAAGTATAGCCACGCCCGCATACGACCGAATGCAACCCTTTTGGAGTATTTGCACCGATATAATGGGGCAGCGAATTGAGCCAAGGTCACAATTTGAGAGGGCAAACACTATACGCGGCATCAACATGTGGATCACTTTATTGCCACGCTGGGTGATTGTGATCTAGCAAAACAGGTGAACCAACTGCGCCAAACGGATGACGATGATATGGAGGAAACGTTGCGTGCGTATGAGTGAATAAAAAATCGGTACACGAAGCCTTTGATGGGATAGGACCAGTATCATTAGTAATCAAAGCCTCAATTTGATCAGGGACTGTCAAAATTACCCGGGCTGTTCGAGCGATTAGGGTGGAAAACATAGCAGCATGTCGAAGTCGGATCCAAGTGGATCAGGAGATGACGCGGATCGACGCAGGATTTGTGCGACAACCTCCTCCAATCAGGTGAGGTCAATCCAATATATATCGTATGTCACATGATGAAGGTGATCAAAAAAAATTCGTGATCACGAGAAACAATCGAATGCGTAAACATACTATGGATCGATCAAGATTAATGATCGAGGCTGCTGGAAGCGATTGACTTGCCAGAAGTGCGGCCGTAAAGTACATTTATCGGAGAAGTGTTTTACGTGTGTGCACTTGTGGAAAAGCGCACGAGAGTGGCAAGTGCCGTTTGGAAAAGTTTTACAATCTGATGCGCAAGTGGTATGTGCCTACCAAGCACACAGGAATGTTTCCGTCCGAGGCGAAGGAGATAATAAACTAAAACGCTCGACAGGATGGAAAACGGTAGGAGCCGAGAGTTCTAGAGTTTGCATATATACGGTCGTTGGGCTACAATTGAAGGATCAAGAGGTCAACGATCGGACGGAGCCGATCGCTGATATACTTAATTATAAAAATATTTCCCCGCGATTTCAGGTGAAAAATGAATTAATGAATACAACCATTATCTGTGAATTTAAAAGAAATTCTCGCACCGGGAGAATCACTTGGGTATTGGATATATCACACCGCTGGAAAGTGGTTAAGTAGACGAAACAATTGGCAATATCGATAATGAGAAGGCCACAATAATGTTTGATTTCAGGGCTGAAGTGCCGATCATCGACATCACCTTTGCTTATAAGGTAGAATGCACGTTTGACGAAAGATAGCCTCAAGAATGTGTTGATATAGGTTAAAACGACTACATGACGGTTGGGCCGACGAAGATCAAGATCACATTAGACGGTTCACTAAAATAATATTTCGTCATATATGTCGGTGATTAAGTGGGTCAAGAAGCTATACTTAGCATGGACTTCTTGATTCCGACCGGTCGCCGCTTGGATCTAGCGGACGAAACACTTATTCTACCCGATAAAGTCCTCTTTGGTCCATCAGGGCGTAAGCCATTCTATAGATCGACGATCCGAGCAATCAACCTGGATGATCAACACATAGGTATACCAGCCGGCACACCAAAAGATAAGAGGGTATGTGTCGCGCCATTAAGATCTAAATTTCGGTTTAAACGAAACGTGGAGTGGGTGCCACCTGTAACTAAAGGGTCAGACATGATCTACTATCTACAGCGCACCAACTCGGGTGATCACGCGTGATTTTGTGCTGGGGTACCCCACTAGGATTCTGAGTGGTAGTAAACATGATACCTTGATCACAAGGGTACGTGTCTGTGGGGTCGCGTCTCTATAACGAATTGCAGACATTATCCTTCGAAGCTACATCCGATCCAAAAAAGTCTTACCAGAATCGTTTGAAGGACCACTCGTTGATCAGCGATCGGATTCCCTCGCTAAGAAAGATATAAAATTGCCAAGAGGTAAAGACAGAAAAGAGGAAAAAGACTGCATTGCGATCGATTTTCAACATGATCGAAACGTGATTGAAGAGGATATGATGCAAGATGTGGATAAAAATGAGAGCGATAATCTCGTTACGGAAAACGACTCGTGGTCAATATAGGTACTTGTATTGAATCATATAAATGACTAGACGCTAGAAAATAATCGTGTGCACATCAGGTCGAAGGAAGCCAGAAGATTGAAGATTGGTAACGCCGATCGTGACAGGGGAGATCTACTACAATGGAACATATCGTTTTCAGAGACAATTCAGCTAACAATCGACGCGATCCCGGCCATGGATTGTAAGGCAAATGTATTCCAGACACCAGTCCGACAAGACCTCGATGGACGGAGAAGTGCGGTGTGTGGAACATATGGAGGACGTACGCCAGCCAACTTAAGCCTCTTCGTCAATTTCTACGATCAAGGGTGTACGAAGGTTGATTAGTCGCGAGATCGGCATATGGAGATGAGCCCTGAAGGAAAGACGGACGACAGTAACGACATCGAGCGATATGTCAATACGTTGCTGCGAAAAAGTTCCAGCATTTATAAAGGATGGAAGTGCGATTAGAGGTTGTGGGTACAAAAACAGCCTGATCGACTGGTAAAAAGAGATTACATCGTCGACCTTAATAAAGAAAGGATGGATGCAGAACTGTCGACCGTGTCGACATATAGTGAAAAAGTGAGAAGTTGTACGATGATGATGTCGATCAGCAAATGGCGACTCGACCGGAATTGGTACACCGATGGTCGAGAAATTGCTGGAAGAAATACAAGGGGGTGACCAGAAGAATTCGGTCGATTGTTCACGAGAAACTTCGGCACTTGATATGGGCGAATCGCCATCTCCTAATTGGGAAAGGAATACCCTTCCTCCTGCAGCTTGTGGAAGGTATGTGTTATCGATGTCGGGAATGCCAACCGATCGCACAAAGGGTAGAAACGATAGCACCCAAGTTTTCAAAAAAGCTGGCTGATTTAGTCATGAGGTTATTGACGGCGCAGATAATTTGCTTGTCCACTTCTTCATGAGCATAAACAATCGTGGTGATCATAAAGAAGAATGGATAGCATATTCGGTTGTGTATCGGCTTATAGCGAGTGAATATGTTTATAAGACTGATGGGTTGTTTAATGCCTTCGATCAGCGACTTCTGCAGGATATAAATGATGTCATCGAGTACTGTTCTTTTAAATTCGAGTGGGTTTCGAGTGGTGGAGCTGGTGAAGCGATCAAGAATTGTTTTGGCGTCTATAACACAATCAATACTAACAGAATGGCTTATAATTCCGTTTCGCTTAAAACATGCGCCTCAGATTTGCTCTTGTCTGATTGCCATTGCGTCTTATCCCTATACAAATTTAGGTGCACGTTCAACTACGTTTATCTCGAGACCATCGAATCATAACGATGTGCTTACCGACGGGGAACCGGGTTTAGACATGAAAGCGTTGGATCTTGGTCGAAGGTCATAATCGACGATGTATCAATAACGGCCAAGTCGTGCGCTGCAAAGTAAAACGACTATAACGTATGCAATCGGCGCAATTTATCGATAAGTTTGGCCAAGAGGTCCTAAGACGGCGCAAATTCGACATTCTGGGTCCTGACGTCCACTAGACGAATAAATAGCGAGCCCAAAGGATCTAGGATCGTTGGTTTACATTCCATTCGTCGTTCTCTACGATTAATGCAATCGCATCTGGGAAGTCTCAATTACTACAGTCGATTTATCGAGGAATTTTAGTGTACGCCTCAGTTCTGTACAAATTGGGAGAAGCCATTTTATTAATATTCGACGAACGTATGAAGATCCAAAAGCCGAGGAGGTTGCTGGGCAGAGAAGAATTCGCCATATTTTAACGAAAAGCGATCGCGATCCGATATCAATTTCTGATGAAATAGTTTTCTAAATAACTTTGATTCCAGATCTAGGTATATTTTGAAAAAAAGTATGGTTTTGTAGAGAAAGACATATAGACTTAGGTGAGGTAGAGGATAAGCCGCCCCTTCTGGAGGAAAGCTCAGTTATCTTGACATGGTTTGTATATCTAAGCGGCGATAGGCCTTCGGGCTCAATCCTGAGACATGCCGCTAAGTCATCACGGGTGTGCGGGTTCTTATGAAGTTGCCCCGGATGTCTCAAATTGTAATGTCAATAAGTTAGGTGGAATTGATGCGAAATCGATTGAGATCATGCTTTAATGTCAAAGAAAAGCTGGGCTAAACATATCAGCGGAAGTTTAAATGATCCATTCGTGAGTACGCGCAAGGGGATCAAAAAGAGAGCATACTATAGGTGGTGATGCATAACTTTATCGACAAAGGTCGATGTGTGGTCTCGACGTCGGATACATATTCCATTTTATCAGACAATAAACTTGATCATTAGCACGAACTAAACCTGACAGATCGGAGAAAAGGGTAAACTATGGTTACGCATAAGTCGTCTGCAGAAAACTTGGCTTTGAACTGAATGATTACAAGTCTGGAAAAGTGTTGGGAATCTTATGGTGGCGAATGCAAAATCACCTACGTGGTCCGCTAAAAAAAATTTTGATACTCAACCAAAGTGTACGTCTTATGAGCAAGGTCCAAGAGCTACTAACTCTGTAAGCAAGTTAAACGTATCGCTTAGCGATAGGATAGCGTGTAAAGACCTTAAATATAGGGTCGAGAACTAGAGGTTGTCACTTCGATTGAACAATTTTGGAATCGAGACACAAAGCGTGGGTGTAGAGATTTAAATTTGTCATAGCAAATAATTATACTACAGCTTCAGTTACAGGTACTCATGGATTGAAAACCCGATGGCTGCATCCGGAGATGTTTTTGATCGTTGTTGACGCCTATTGCCATCCCATCCGTTTTAAAATGGATACGCCTTGTCGTGGCAGACCGGCTTAAAAATAAAAGCTTTATAATAAATGACGCGGCCAAAGAAATGAAGCCGCGCACATACCCAATTGCTTTCGCACCGAAAAGCGGTATATTAGAACTTATTCCTAAAGCAAAATGAAACATAGGTCAAAGTCGGCGATCCAATGTAAAATTAAATGTCTCGCAATGAAAAGAGAATGGTATTGAAGTGTGCTGCACGTTTCCAGGCGTAAATCTCGATAAGAATAGCAGCAAGCTACGCCACGGCAATTCGTGCGTTTCGCGGTCGATCTCAGTTTGCGTACGTGACGGTCTACATTTGGAAAAAAGTGCTGGTGTACAAGACCGCGTTTTAAGTAGTCCCAAATTTTATAGGCGCTTGTTACGATGAAGTCAAAGGAAGCAAAAGATGCAACAGCAAACAATACTAAATTAAAACTAAATAAAGCGCGGTATTTACAAGAGTTGGATGTAGCCGGAAAAATTTGTAAAGAAGAAAAAAAGTCTATGCGACCAAGTCATTTATCCATCCGAACACTTTCAAAATGGATGTAGGTACAAAATGCCTATGAAAAGTAGCCACATGACAAAACCAAATCAAACTTATGACATTATTAATAGCTTTGCACGAATGAATGCAAGTGGAAGAAGTAAAGACTTCGGTCCGCCGTCAAAACTTGTATCGGCAGCCTATTGCATTGTGAGAAAGCCGATGTATAAGATCCAAGCAACAGGATGAACGTGGCAATTTAAAAAATTATATTGTAATGTCTACATGTTATCTGCTGGCGTAAAGGCGACGATGTCAAGTTTGCGGAGAGGCAGGTTAATTGTCGTCGTAATTAGACGCGGTCTTAAAAGAAATTGCACGAAAGTTATGTTCGTCATATTCGCAACAAACTGATTCACAAAACTCCTACAACGGCGAGTCGATTGAATCGGAGGCTGTGTTAATGGGCCATACAAAGACGAACCGAAAGTTTGAAGAAAATTAAGTCGCGGAATAACGTAAGAATATTATGTGTCTTCGATGCCGAGCGCTAAAGTTTATTGAAGTCCATTCGAGTGTCTCAATAGTTGGGCGAAGTATTCAGTGAAGATTTATACAAAATCTTGTTGTCGACACAGACCATGAGCCATTTATAAACATTATTCGTGAAATGATTGACCAAAGGGCGTTTACTTGAGCCAAAGAAGAGAAAAATATATTTGAACAAATCTGTGTGCGAAAAGGCCTTCCAATCGGTTGTACCACAAGCCATATGGAGATCGGTCTATAATCGTAGTGTAAAATATTTAAAGTCCTGAACCTCTACTATTTTTTTGCCTTTGACAACCTCGTAAAGTACGTTAAAGCCAGTGCCATGAAGATCAAGAGCCATCAAAAGAAGCAAAAGAGCGAAATATATTCCACGTGGTGCGGTACAATGGCTGCATATTCCAAAATTGCATTTCCCAACGACTTGATATGCAGGGCTTAAATAAACTCTCTTACCAGTGATAGATTGAGTCCACCCTGAGTATTTTTGTGAATATCCAGTCTTTAATAATCTTCTTCCCAGGACTAGCCGAGTCACTGATTGTATTTGCGCCGCCGTTGAAGTTTATAAAAAAATGATGGACACGCCTTCTATTATTGAAGCAGTAAAAAAAGTCACGCTGGCAAAATACCAGAGAAGTGGCAAGAATTTACTAAAGAAGCACAACTTTTCGACGAAGTGTACGTGCTCTGTACTTTCAAAAGGCACAACGCGCGGAAGTATAGCTTTATGTGGCAAAATCGTGCATCCGCTGTAATGGTGGCGCCTAGAATGATACTAAGTAGTTCAACTGTATCCGTCACGCCAAGAACCTTGAATGGAGAGCTAGCACGCAGGCTGGCCAGTTAAGACCGAGAGATTTGATGCGAAACATGCATCGCGATAGTCTTACTCACGTTGAGACGAAGTCCAGCCACGTTGGAATAGTTGTTTACCTACTAAAGAAAATATCAGCATCATCGATATTATTCAATCGTCCGGTTCAATCGTCAACGAACGCCAGAAGCAAGTGAGATTCGAAAGAGCCGTCGACTGAGATAATACGATCTGAAAATTGAATTTGCAGAAAATTCATTATTGGCTATATAAATAGAGCAAACAAGCTAGGGGATAATGTATTCTCTTGGCGAACGCCGGCACCTAAAATATAAGGATCAACCGAAGACCCATATAGCATTAAGCTGACATAAGTTTGATACTAAAATGTTTTGACCCCAGCCCGTATAGTAGATCCAAAACCAAAGCGATCAGGCACTAAGTCCAGGTCAGGCCACGAAACACTGTCAAAAGCCTTGGCAAAATTAAACATCACCGCGCGAGCATCGATGTGACGAGTCTTGCAAAAGTCTTGAATATCATAAAATTGAATGAGTGAGTGTCGAATAAACCAGCCTTGAATAAATCCGCTCTGATCACCATGAATGAGATCCGGTAGCACAACCTTTATTTAAGAAGCCAGAATCTTAGGACTGAGCTTAAATCGTAATTGATCAGCGTAAGTGGCCGATAATTAGCAGGCATTGTGCGATTACCAGAATTGTGAAGTAACGATAGATGTAAACGTCGCCGAAACTTGGTCATCTGGCCTCGATGCAGCTGATTGGCAAAAAAGGCTTCAAAGATGCGCGCCCAAGCGTGTATATTCACCTTCTAAAAAATTATTAGGATGGCTATACGGACAGGGACCTTCCCATACTTGGAATTCAAAATCGTAAAGTAAATATCATTAGCCGTTAAAGGCGCATATATCAGCAAAATTGAGCCTGTGAAAGGCATGCCGCTGTGACCTCCAGGTACTCAACCAGTCGAAGAGGTTGGTTCGTGGCGGTTCGTCGATCATAGAGAGCTAGAGGAAGCAAATATAAAAGTTGACCCCAAAATTAACGATGGCCGGTGGCAATCAGATCAGGGTCCTCGACAATCGTTCCATCGGTCCCTCAAAAACCAGTAATTGGAGATTGCGTGCAATCCTATAAGAATGGTCGAAAAAAATGTTTAGCGGCGCGGTCGCTGGAGTGTAACTCGGCAGCAAACCTATTGTACTGATGCTGACCTTTGACAGCATCTAGATGTGTTTTAAGCATCAACCTAGACTGCTGCACCACTTCAAAACTTGCGTCAATTGATGTAGAGTTGTAAATATCTTGAGCGGCATTGACCGCTTTAGCTAATTTAGAAGCGCGTCTGTCATCGATTTCGCGAGGTTTTAATATCGTCGATTCGATTAAATACAGTCCGCGCGCTTGTGCTCTTTAACAAACAACTGTGTTTAGCAAGAAGAAACACCTTGAATCGATTCTTAAGTCGTTCACAGAACCCGTAGATAGTCTTGAACCGAAGCATTATTCAAAAAGCCAAGTTGGGCAGCGCTAAAAAAGGCGGCCGGACACGCGGTATAACTTATGAATGAAGACGAATTTACACAGGAATATTTTTTGTGTGTGCCCTTTCCGGTCGCGTACGTAATATACTTTATCCAAAGGTTCCTGTACCAGATCAACTCTATATAGGCAATTATTTAAGCGGTGATTGCGTGTAGGGACAGTGTAGTCACGACTGTTAGGATTCATATAACCCTATGAATCCATTGAACCGAGAGCTTCCAGCCAGGCATATATGATTTAACGTCAAGTAATCGGATAATGTAGATTTGGTGGGTTTTGGTCCAGAAATTTGTCCAAGATGTCATTAAAAAAATTATCGACCACAATGTGTGTGAAAGCGTCTATCATATCAACGCCGTTAAACACGGTCGGCAAAAGAAAAAAAATCACCGCGTTCGGAAGGTTTATCGGGCGCGTATACCACGTGAACAAAGATTGTATTATCGTACAGCTTGGCCCGAAGAAGCAAAATTGGGTCTTGATCTGCAAGTCGCAGACTCCAGATGTCAAGTCTTGAACGTCATTAGATAAGATGCAAAGGTAAGTACATGCCCGACACCATGACGCTTATTAAGACAGGCGAATATATATCGAACCAAAAGCATTTTGGACCAGTATTTGTCGAAATAATTAAGTGCTCATTCGTCTGGATAGAAACTTGTATAAAGAACTTCGTCTCTTTCAAGCCACAAGTTAGTATGTGAAAGTAGTTGCTCGTAAATCGTTATAGGCGAATTGGATCAATACATTGATGTTGAGAGGAACGTCATTAAAGGCCCAATCATCTTAAGTGTTGAGAGGAAACGACTTAGGTTAAGTCGGTCACAATTTTAAGAAGAGTACTCTTCATCAGAGCTTGAATATAAAATGAACATCGTTTGGGGTGCGCGGGTTGTCAAGAAAATATCCAAGAAATTTGTTTGCATGCTTCATTGCAGGTTGACATTACTCCACAACAGAATCGACTTAGAGCGCAGTCGCGTTCACGAATAGCCGCCAGTCATTAGCAGAGCTAGATTGACCGGGTTGAAGTGACTTCTATGTGCAAAATCATCAAAAGTAAAATACACTCGGACCAAGCCAACACATCTCCGCGAGCTATATGTCTGAGCAAAGCGTAATCGAAATGCTGGCCATTGACGCTACCGTAGTGGTAAACTTGGCTTGCAAGTAGGACAGTAGATCGGACTATCCTTTAGGATGACAAACGGCGTGAGAAGCACAAAAAACCGCGTAGGTACGGTATGTCCGTTATAACTAATTTTGTGGGAAGCTTGTAGATACTTTGTAGAAACGCAGGCTGCATTTGAATAGCAGCGAGAAGATAATTATGCGAAGAGAGATTTATGACGTCTTTCGACACGAGTTCCGCAATTAGAGCGTCCGGTGCCTAAGCCAAAATTGTTGTCGTTTCGGCTTAAGCTTGCGGGCACCCATATGTGCGTGAGCAGCACAGCGCCGAGCCAATTCAAAGTCTTAAGTAAATTTAGCGACGCTGTTAAAATGCTCGTCATAGACCGCAATGTCAACGTCCGGAGGTTGGGTCTCGTCAAATCCGAAATTCGTATCGACTTCGTACGTTTTGTACACATAGGCCACCGTCGAATACTTGAGCGTCGACAAATTACTAGAGACCTCAGTCAACGAGCACGGCAACAATCTATTAAGCGCACACACAGGACTGACATCGTGCGTGTATTGCGGCGAGAATCTTGTATCAATGCCATTTCGGTGCCTCCGCCTCAATTAAATCGAAGATAAGCGACTTCGTATGCGACCTAGCCAAAGAAGTCGAAGGTTGCGGGTGCCCCATAGAAGCGCGAACGGCAGCCCAAAAAGAAAACCTAGTAGGCGGACCATCCGCAGTCGAAGAACGAGATGCAATATCGTCGATCTCCATCGTTGCATCACCGAATTTATTCAAAGGAATCACCCGCAAAGTATCCACCCGACAAAGCGAAGACGGCTTGACACGGTATATTTTTTCAGTTGATGTTGAACGACACACGGTTTTCCTTGGGATCCTAGTATATATCACGAAGGGTCTCACATTTCCTGAGAAAAACAACAACATGACCCTTAACTGCGTGGAAGTACACCGTACGGTCGCGCGCCATATTTCACCCGCAACATAGGTTTTGGTGATAATACCCGGAAGAGAACAGAGGTCCACGAACCAATTGTAAATGGCTTGGTCCGGCACGTTTCTTGAAATCCGGGTCAGATCCACAAAGTACAGTTTATTTTACGTCGAACACATGCGGGTGTGCATCGTTGAAACGAAGACCTGTAACGCCAGACCACCCAATGAGTGTAGAGCTGCCTCGGGTGTGCAGAGAAAGGAGGTATTCTCTGATTGTTATCAAAGTGATCACGGAAGTATTATCAATGCGAAAAGGGTGGAGTTGAGAAACTGGGTACTCTGGCGGCGAGTACAACCACTCAGCAAGAACCGGATGAGATATTAGTTGCATTTGCGACAAAGGAACAACCTCGACAAACGATTATTATGCCGTGACGTACGGTCAAAGAGGAGGATACTCTCTGGGTGGCAAGTTTGGACGTCTGATACAAAAATAGTGGAGAGACGAAGCATGTAAAGCGATAGTATAAATATACCAGGATGGAAGGTTATAACTGCTGCTTTTGAGTTCTTCCCTGATGTATTGGTCAACGAAGCAGAGTATAGGGGACTACTTTTATGATGTCATTTGTTCACTGACCAGACCAGGAAATGAGTGACCATATGTGGAGATGAAACTTATAGATCGAAAAATTGTGAAGGGAGATCGATTACAAGGCACAGGTCATACAGCATATAAGACATAAAGCGATAAAGAAACTTTGATCTTGCCTAGGCATCAATTCCTTGATGTGTAACGCGTTTGGGTCTCGAGGGCGGATAGATTGGCAAGTGTAGCGCTACAGAACGTGAAGTGTTAAATTTTGATTGAAGACCAAGATCACAAAGCTTTATTGGCCTTCATCGGCTGGACGAGTTAATGCTACCGCGTAAGACGAATAAGACGTTAAAAGCAGCATAAATTACCAGAGCTGCCGCACGAAGACGTCATTTTTTATGAGATGCGTTAAAGGAGATCTTTAAACAGTTGCGGATCGAGCCCATCAAACAAGCGCAAGATTGAGAGACCTAAAATCCTAACTGAAAAATCTGTCTTACTAGAGAAGTCTCACGATTGCATAAGCGGATGCGAATTCATGTGCTATGGTCGCGCCGGACTATGATGTCGATTATGATTATCTGTTATATATTTAACTCCGATCAGCCACAAAGTCAAAAATTGCGTCGAGCTGATTCAATTGGTGATCCTGAAGCTATTACAGCAGTAGTACTGTATCAATACCATACCAGCTTGGAGGGCGGCCAACGGGGTATAAATTGAACATATAAGCGGATAAAGGCGCAGTTAATTGTAGAGGTCTGTATCGAAGTGTGCAGCGGTATGTGCGAGAATGTGTAGATTGTAAAACAGGCAAAAAAAGTCTCTGGGATCTTAGCGCCCCCCCGAAAAAAATACACAGCGTACCCGTTTCAGAACCTAGCAATGAGTCATATCTTTATCATTGCTGCGATCGTATAAATGGAACACGAAGCTATAAATTTGGGTTGACCAAATCTCTGGATGTGTGGCTGCGAAGGCGAGTGCGTCTCAGACAGAATAAGCGATTGCGAGGATTTATAAAGAATTTGTAAAAGAGGGTTAAACGCGAGTTAAGCAATTCGTCAAGATCGAAAGCCAGGATTTATGTCTGATTACTCTCGTGCGTCTAGGCGGACGTGGGCCAGAAAAATGTGCTACGAAGGCTTTTAGTAAAAAAGCAAACGGATCAGCGGAACGCATTGTACCGAACGTGACTAGAGCGATTAAGATGTACGTGTCGGACGAAAGTCAGATAGATTATGTTACATATGCCGAATAATTGATATTCGCGCTCAACACCGTACACGACCGGGATCGCGAGGACACCCCATTTTATCTGATTTACTATTGGGACCACCGATCTAGTTGGAAGCCACGTTACTTCTAGGGAGTACCGCATCGCGAGTTCGAAATTCCCGACGATGGTGGTATGGCATACAACGCCAATACAAACGGGCGAGAGCGGTGGTGATTGATTAACTAAAGGAAGAATTCCAAGATCGCGATGATCAGCATAATCCGATTTGCGATCTGCTGGACATATGCAGCGTAACGCAAATCTGGATATTTGTAGATCGCGTGAAGAAAGAGTACGCTCGATATTTGGCGTATATGTAGCACGGAACGTTTCGAGTGATCAAAAAAAGCAGAGATCACGCTGCGAGGTTAAAAATGGTAGGTACTCCCTACCTACTCTTCCCAGAGGTGCATGGGTCTAAGCTGAAACTCGTTTGGATATTTCCCGACCAACCGATGGAGTGATTGATAGTGTACGAAGCAGATAAGTTAACTTTAACGAATCTTTATTACTAGAGGACAGTTTAGTGGGCAATCCAGCAGAAGAAGAGTGAGAAGTAGAGATAGTAATGGACGTGCGATTAGGCCAAATCACAAGTTATGGCAGGATAAATCGACATTCAAAGTCCATTGAAAAATATATATTGATTTGTCGTAGGTGGATGAATACAGATTATTTTGTGGCGCAGTGATACAGAACTTGACCGTGATCGCGTGAAGAAAAATCAGTTTGAAGTGATGTAGTCGCACGAAGTGGGAGATGTGACTTAATGATAGGTATGGCATTAAATGTAGGCGATCTGCAAGGAGGTTGCATAGGCAGTTGGAAAGATTAAAAATATGGATGTTCTATCAGAATATGGAAAGGCAGTATATGTCGTAGGTACGGCGGTCGAATATTCACGGATTCGATCGCGGGAGTCAAAGCAAGATATTATTTTTATCGTCGGTGATTCGGATCGGCAGAACTTTGATCGCAGACAATTATGATTATAAGTGATCTGATCGAGGACGGACCAAGAAAAGAAGAATGGAGACAATTCTATCTTGACGAGCGAATCTTATGAGAGAGAAATTGATCTTAAACGGAGAATATTGTAAGTCTGGGAGGATCACAAAAACATTATTTATACCGGAGATGCGGGTGATCGAGGGTCCAAGATTTTTTGCGATCACGTACCGATACTGGCTCCGCCACGACTTGTCTGAGTCATCTAGAGACAAAGCTGATTTCAAGATTGAGATTTCAGTTGATTTGATTCCCAACCATGGGTACCACAAGCGTTTATCTAACCAGGGCCAAGAAATGAGAGAAGAAGGGTTCCAACATGGTGTTTGAGTCGCAATTTTCGGCGATTGTCTCATGAAGGATAAGCGGAGGAATGTCTTTTATCAGGGCTTAAATCGCGATCAGCGTTGCCGACGCACTATACAAAATTTGGCCAACTCCGGATTCGCCTGACGCTGTCGACTGAAAATCAATCAGAACATGGGTTTCTTCCCATAACGTCTGTTGACAGCGATCCTTAAAGACGCGATAAAATTCTACTGATTCCTCAATTTACCCGGTCATGTTTGAATAGACAGACTCGATTCGTCGATCGAGAATCTTTAAGGGGCCTGGCTACATCGTAACGTAAATTTGCGCCGAAGAAACCAATGGGGAAGCCTAGCAATCGGCACGGAGTGAGGACAACGCCGCAGCCTTGAATGCTGGAAACTGAAAATACTTCGGTTTATAGGAATGCTTGAACAGGAAGTTGACTTTCATCTTTGAGACGATGGTATAACTATCGTGACGCGAGGACCATTATTCAGCTCGAAAGGAAAATCGCGAAAGGCTAGAGGTATACCCTGGAATTTACTGATCGGTCGGTACACGAGTAGCTGTCAACTCGGCATAATATTGGAGTGCCAACAGATCATTCACTTCCTTGCAACAATTACTTATCACGCTGATGCTACCAGGCAAGAATCTGAATGGATCGCCTAGGACTTCGATCTAGGACACCTTATATGATTTTTCAGGAGAAGTCAAGGAAGTCGGAGAAGGGAACCGCGAGATTGAGCTGGACTCTTTAATGACGATCGTGGATGAGGTTGAGTTGAGTCTAGTTGACGTAGCAGCGGACGAATTGCGTCGACGGGAAGCGGATATTGAACCTAAGAGCTCTGCGCGAGTGGCATCGTAAGAAAAACTGGACGAATCGCTCGTCGTCGGGGACGTATAGAATTATTTTTTTGAATTATTCCGATCCTTTACCGACCCTGGTCGTTCTTTCTTATATGGAACTAGATCATCCTTAGCTTTATGATGTTACTAAGAGCCTAAACGTCCATCTTCACACAAACGCTCTGAGGGATCCGATCGACATGAATTAGTGGCTCCTGTCGGTTTACTTGGACGCTTCGACTTGTCTAATTGTGTGTAAGAAACTCATAGCGAGAAAAAGTTTAATTCGTCGACTTTGTACGCCATGCTGGCTTTTCGATTGAGGAATCTTGACATGCGGCTTAAGGTTTCTTCGTCTGCATCGCGTGATTAATGTTCAACGCGAATATTTGAAAGACGCGTTTAGGTTGACGGATCGCGTCAAGATCTTCGGGGTCATCAGAGTAGACAAATTTGGACGAGAGGAGACTATAAATTTTCAAAAACGCTTGAGCGGAAGTCCAGAACTACCCTGGTTCCGTAGACGTTTGATTTCTGAAGACACAGTAGGCGACGTCAGAGCGTGCGGAACGACTGACGTTAGCTAGGCTAAATGATCCCGAAGATTGTTGCAGGCAGCGACATAAAGATCGCGATCGGCTTCCTGTTCTTACACCAAATGTCGAAGTCGCTTACGCTCAGAGCAGTGTTCCAGGATCGCTTTTCTTAGCTGGTCTAGTTTGGCATATATGTCGGCGATCTTAGAGCCGTATCAATCGCGTAGCGCGGAAACCGACGCGATTCGTTTTTCTAGATCGTCAATATTTTATTAATCGCGAGTGCCAGCAGCCTGGTTCTTCTTGGAGCCGGCGTCCTAGAGATCACAGATTGACACCAGCCGCAAGACCCGGGAATTTGAAATTTGACGAAGCGCTCAATCTCTTGCTGATATTTCTTCTCCAGCGATAAGCACATAGTGGCCAGGTAACGACGAATGTTTTCTGGGCAGCGAATGTGACTTGTGACAAGAATATCCTTTAATGCTTGATCTCCTCATCCAATTTATTGATTCTCGCCAGCCGATACTCCTGCTTACTCACTACCTCTTCGCATATCTCTCATTCTTTACTGCGCTTGCGGGCGCTTTCAAAAGCGGAAAATAGACGATCAAAACGATGATTGACGAACACGCTTAACTGAATTCAACGTCACGAAAGGTGTTTAATTACTGCTTCAGCCGATTGCCGCGAAGATCCCTTCCCTCAGTGCTTCCTACAGGGATCCATAAAATTTCTTGACCTCCTTGTAGCTCTCCAAGCGTTTTAAAAAAAGGTCAACTTGTCGGCTATAGTCGGACGATCGATAGATTGAGGGGTAGTTACTCGGGTGCTGAGCCGTAGCTGGTACAATTTGACAAGAGGTACACAAGGATTGTCAACGGAGGAAGACTCGCCATTATCGGGGAATAGGGGGGGGGTACCGAACGGCTTTGGTTTTGACAAAGCAGGGGTTGTCAGGGGAGACTCATCAAGGGAAAGGATAAGTGCGCAAGCAGTAGACAATGTATGCCGAAGAACGGAACAGGGGGAGAATGTGGTGAAACGACCGTTATAATTCGCGGTAAGAGAACAGATCGCGTTCCCGTTGTAGCCAAAAAAGCAAACCGTATGTAGCGCCAGTCCCACACGGGGTCGTATCACGTCCAGTGAACTGTTAGACTACTCGATATCAGACCAGAACGAATGGGACTTGCGGCATCATGTTAAAGTATGTCGAACGAAGCGTACAAGTCATGGAGCTATAATTATTGTCAAGGGAACGATTACGACGGCGATCAAGGAGACGATCAAGATCGATATGGATGGCCAGGTACATGATCGCAATCAGGTTGGCGTGGACCACGATAAGCTATCGTTATATAAGGAATGTTTGCCACACCATGTGATCCGCGACCAGTAAGGCGAATGTGACCAAGTAGGCGATCGAAATCGTGATCGGTTATCGGGTATGTGATCGCGATCAAGCTGGTGTGTGGCACACGGCACGATCCGCGATCAGAAAGGCGATTACGATCGGACAAGTATATCAGGTGTGTGCCACACAAGTACACGGTTTCGACCTTCTGGAGAGAGCGACATGTGGCATGTGATGACCAAGACATGGGGATAAGGATATGGTTGTTGAGTTTGATTGGTTAATATGAAACAGAGTCCAATTTTCTTCTAAGGACACGCATTGTCTCTTCCGGGATGGACTATTTGGCCACCCGACGTCACAGACTACGCTACGTCTGCACAAGTATCGCGCCTGGATTGTTTGGTTAGGCTCGTTCAAACACTATTACCTCCTGAAAATGCTATCTAACGCAAGAAATTCTTGTTGCTTGAAGACTCAAGATCGCGGGACGGTTCAAGTGGTCAGAAAGCTCGCAATTCAAGGTCTAAATATTTGGACAATTCGATATGTTACAGACCAGGGTGATTGTTATCGAGTATTCTACAAGTACACAAGTGATCCCGTGAAGGATTCGACGAGATCACACTAACCCCAGATTGCGGTATTATGATTTCATGACCGAGATAAATCCTCGACCCCATTGCAAACACGGTCAAGCCCTCCATTGAATCGAGCTCACCTAGACGAGTGAAGCCTGCCCTACTGACGGGTACAACAGGTGAGGAAGGCTATCAAGAACACGATAACGGGGTACCCCATCCGCAGTCGGTCGTCTGGGCGCCAGTGGAGAGTCAGCGTCACACGAAATTGTGATCACCGATCTACCAGAAAATAAACGCCTGCTGCCAAGTCTTTGTATGAATATTTTTCGACTGGAAGTGTCTTTACAGCCGTTTTAGCGACAACCTTACATGTACAGCACACGGATGATATCGTCATGCGTTAAAATTTGGAAAAAAGAAGGTTAAAAAATTAACAAGTGCTCTCTTTACCCCAGAGCGACTGGACATGGGTCGCTCGGTTACTAATTAGGTACCACATTTACTACAGTGACTGATGGCTGAAGGGAGGTGGTCTTACGGTATCATCCGTAATGTAAACATTAACACGAAAGTTTTAGTTTTTGATAATATCTCATTTCAATAATTTTTATAATTTTACTGGAAACGAGGTAATGTTGGCATAATATTACCACCGGAGGCTATGTTATTAAGAATTTCACTCCTTGGTCGATATTCACGGTACATCAACTTAATTTAATCACGCTTCTAGATGCGCGCAATGGGTGGTGAGCAAGTAGTTAGCGTAGTTTAATGTAATATAATATATTATCATATTATGGCTTAAAAGATAATTCGTTTAGGACTTAAATATTATAAATAAAGATGATTTTTTAAATAATTAGGTTAATACAGCACCTATCCTTACACCAACTTCAGAAGTTCCTTGGTGTGTTTCCGCCGCACATCGTATACGGGAAATTTTATAGGACCTTTGCCTACGCTAAGAATCGTGTGGTATATCTACAATAGTGATTGACACTACATACGCTGGGTCCCTCGTTACACGAACTATTTTCAAAGCGTTAGTAATGATGTCCGTTTTGTGCGAGATTCCGATAGAAACTGTTTAAAATGTAAGTTCTGCGTGTTCCCCTGTAATCAAGGGTCAATTACGTTTACCGTCCCAAATAAACCACACGATGTCTTTGATAAGATTACGATTACGGTGAATGGTGATCTTGAACGGCCAGCTATGTCGTGCGACGTACGACGTAATAACTTTGAAATCGCAATAGAATGAATGAGGAGAGCTCTCTATTCGACTGATAACGCGTTCTGGTGTGCAAGTAAAAGCCGTGCCCATACTAACTGAGTGCATTTGTCCCATGTTATAATGGATGCATCAATTGTCCAGCTTGTATATCAATATAGCAACATGTAGCCGTGGGAGGCAGATGGGTCAGGCCTCGCGGTATATCTTTCTACATGGCTTCAGTTTGCACATACCCGACGATTATTGAATTATTTGCTATTAGCAAGTTCGAAAACGGACTCAAAGGTCTTGAATAAACGTCATACACTATGGCAATATCCCCTTTATGAGGAATAAAGATAGATGATTCATCATCGTATTACGATACTACTATTGATTTGCCTCTACCTGTAGCATAAGGCCTAGCTCCAACGATTTCTCGCGCATTCAAAACACTTAGAAAGAGCAGGTAGGAGATAGGATGAATATTAAGTAAGCTATCGCGCGTAATTTTCTGATGTGACATTTAATATACACCCGTTTGGATAGAAAGCCATTAACAATTACATTACATGTCGTGTTCATATATCGCAGCTACGAATTTAACGGAACTTCTCAGGAAAAATGTTTATTGTAGCTCCGCAATTATCAAGGACTCTGCAGATTTATTTGGTCAAGCAGTGTCCACCAAATAGCTGATTTGACCCACCTCTCCACTTACGCCGAGACAACCGACAGTCGGAGGGTGTACTCCGTTTCCGTGTAAAAAGCTTTTCTCAACTTGTGTACCCGTCCGTAGGGCGGCCTACACTATTCTCGAGGGACTCGTGTTGATGCTGAACTTGACCGTGTTTGGGACGAGGACGATCGAGTGGAAGTCTTCATACGATCACAGGTAGCTTGTAATACTCAATATGAGCCTCCTGTATCTCAACCAGATAGCAATATCCAATATGTAGATCTTGATCTGCTTGATCTTCTGACCACTTGAGCCGTCTGGCGATCTTAATCGTTCTTTCTTTCTCGTTCTGTACGATTGCATTTGTTGTAATGTTGTGAGAGTCATATACGCACCTGAGCAAACAATCGAGGTGCGCTACTTTTACAGACGAGAGGCGCAAATTTTGATATCGTCGGGAGGCCAAAGATCCAGCCCGGAAGAGATGACGCTTGGCTTTCGGAGTAAATTAAGCTCAGATAAATGGTAATCAACTATCTCGCAAAACATACGAACTATCCTATCGATACAGGAGGCACTCGCCACGCGTCGTTAATAAATCGCTCTATCACTTGTGCATCGTAGACCCTTGATTAGTCCCTTATTCCTATTTTCGTCAGGATCTGATATGGTATCGATCGCGGCTCGGATCTCATCTGGGATCACCTCTCGAATCGGATCCTCTCTTGGACCGGATTTACTCTTGGATCCGATCCACTCTCGGAACGAAGCCACTCTTTAAACGGGTATCCTGTAAGTTTGTTCGTACTCATTATGACTGGATCCACTCTCAATTCGGATCTGGTAGCCTTCATACACCAACCACACTTCGTTTTTAAGCCGGGTTGTAAGACAACGGTGTCTTAGCACAATTCTTACACCATTCTTTGATCCATTTCTTCCTATCTGTCCCTTGTATCGTTGGCTGGATGTCAGTGTCAGTCTAGCTGCACATCGTCTTTTTGGTCACGGCTTCATCATGGATTCTTCACTCGCTTCCCCGTCTTCTAAGACGTTGGTAACCGACTCTTTTTTAATTCAGCCTTATTCGCTCTATTCGTCACACCTAATCTTTGTCCAGATCCGTCGAAACTCCCTCAAAATCGACATTTCCGGATCCGACTAACCCGCTCGGGCAAATTCGGGAATCCTCTGCCCGAGTTTCACGGTCGTTCTATTAAACGCCACAAGTCGTCAAAAACTGGCGGATCAATTAGCCTCTCTAGATCACCAAGTTGACGCCCATCCAGACATGCTGGAGCAGTATAAGTCTCTGTAAGAACGCTTTAAGAGCAACATTTCCATATGAGAAGTTACAGAAGGCGTTACAGGATCTGTATGTGTTCTCTGCTTTATACGTGAAAATTTTGTTAAAAACAATATGAATATATGCGTCAGCAGCATGGCGAGGCGCTCCAGAGATGATCGGAAGTTCAGCAGGAGCTAATAAATCGTCAGATTAGGTCGAAAAAATCAAATGCCTGGTTCAGCGCTCCACAAGGCCAAGATCGAGCTTCATTTTGTCCAAGAGAAATCTCAGCGAGCTCTTGATTCAGTAAAGCGGGATTTAGATTTCGCAATAGCGAAACTGAGCGAGATAAGCATGTCTCACGCGGAGAAGCTTGGGTACATGAAGCACCGAGTGTTATGGTACAAAAACGCTGCTTGGATCACCAACACGAAAATAGCCAATTGTTCTGAATGGCTACCAGCGATCTCTCATGGCATCCATCCAGACCGACCATCATCGTCTTTAGAGCGACATCCGTATTAAGACGATCGCTGTAACCCAGCTGAAAAAGCAGTTTGGGCTCGTGAGTACGGGACTGAAATGATTCTAGGGTTTTGTCGCCTGTATGAAAAGCGAGCGGATTTAGGAGATACGCGATAGAGAATACCTTCCGGAGTAAGTCATTTGCTTTGCTTATCAGATCATATCAGTATCGGATCCACCTATCTTATCCGCGGCTGCTAATGCAGGTCCTGCAGATGACCTCACTAGCGTCGTCGGAGAAAAGATTGCGCGGATTCGTCTGCTATTAGCTCCACAGAAATACCGACCGGTGCCCGGGTCCTAGCTGGATACCGCCTAAATGTATCGATCTTTCCGTCTTCTCACTTTCACGAACTGACCTGCAGTTCCTATTAAGCAGAAATCGCGAGCATTTCCGTCAAATGATTCGGACAACAAGAGATCCGACGGAATAATCAAGGCAGACACCTTTATAGCCCTGTCGCGATAACGTTACTCGGTGCGTCTTTCTACTCAGTCCGCCGATACGTCCAATGCACCTGGATCACCTATCAACGTGGACACTCCCAGTCCGGCTCCAGCCTTCGCTTCCTTGGATCCGTTTGTCCTGCGCCTTCTGCCAACGTTGCCGCAATATATTTGCTCATTAGAAAATCAGCAAATATATCGGTTTACCTAGCGTAGATAATGAAGATTGCGCTACATTTCATGATCGTCTTTCTTTTGTTAATTTTAAAGATTCTACGTTGAACAAGACTCCGCGCAGCCGGTGGATCCCGGGGTATAGTGAACGCGTACCTCTATCAAGTTTTTAAGTCGCACCATGGTCTGTGAGGGCGAGTTAGCTGGATATGCCTATCAAGGTTGGACATGGAAATGTTAACCACATCTTTTCCAAGCCAAAGAAGTATCCGTTTTCATAAGATATGGGTCTATTCCCGCACAGGCCGGTACTAATTGGGTACCTCGATTCATCGACTTTGCGCAGATCTCATCTGTCTACGCCCAAGAATTCTGGATGATCTTGAAGAGACCGGTCGATCCGATCTCTTTAAAGCCCGTTGTGTGATTCCTTCCTCAGACGGACTTGTATCGAGACTTCGTAGTTCGAGAGCGCAAGCTCCATGAAAATTTACGCACTTGTCGCCGAACACTTTTAACCGGGCAAGATACTTTTGCCAGCGCAACAAAAAAAGATAACGCCGGGCTTAGCTAAAAATGGATTTTCCAGGACACACTGCAAAGAATGAGCCAAGGAAACTGCGATCTCCACGTTCTGTTAAATGTATGCTTTCTTCACTTTCCACGGACCGGATAGACACGCAGTAAGTATCCCTATCATAGTCACAATCATTTGAACATGCTCAATCTAGCCTCGGCGTTGTCGATGTTAGTTCGGCAAATCCTTGGGGTTACCAATTTCGTGAATTATTGACCCAGCATCCTGTATCCCCGATCCCACGTTTTCATGGTGTTGTCTCGCAACTGTCTATTTAAATAAGCGCTTTCGGCTGCGATCAGGACGTGATGAGCCCCAATCGTCATAGTTGTCTTTCCTATCACCCTATATCAATTCCTGCGCAGCTGGCCTGCACAGCTTCAGCTCTCCTCGAACAAACTAAAAGATATTGATCCTGCGATCCTTCCTCGCATGTTCGCATCACCTATAATCAAATTCTGCTAGCCCGAATAAGATCAAAGTCGAGTAACATAGCACCGCAATTAAGACCCGCCTCGTGCACCAAATCAAAATCCATGTATGATTCTCAAAAGACAAAAAAAGTGTAAACCTACTCGTCTGAATTGAGTTTTCCGACGGGATCTTGCATCGGCGATCCTCTCCACTTCGAATTTGTTATCTTCCAATTTAATATTCTTAAAATCTTCTGGTAGGATCGATAACTTCGGTACATACTCCACTGGGAATATTCTGTAGAGTGTGCCGGTGATATCTAACCTAACCGCAACCTCCACACACCATCCAGCAACTTGGTAAGTCTGATTCAAATTTTAGCCAGCTTTAAAGCGTAGGCTTCTTTACCTGATATAGATACAACTGAGGCAAATTCTATAATCAAATTGTGGGACGTGGATCGGTGACCACCCAGTTAAGGCATCACTCACTGGTGAAAAATGACACCTAGTGATCTAACGATCGATTAGGAGACGAAATATGATCCCATCGGGGATCAACGATCCAATTTAAATGTTGCCAAAATGATGGACATGGTCCAATTTAAGCCGAGGAGTAGAAAGGGATGATTTCAATGGACCAATATGAGACGAATCGCATATATATATTAATTCCACGGTGTGATCAAAGACAAAGGAAGGTATGGAGTCATTCAATCCAGCTGAAGGTTGATCGGGGATAAGAACGTGTATGTTGAAGCAGGTGGAGACTGGGCCACCAATCTACACACCGGGATCCTAATTTACGAACATTTGGGACATCATATTGACCGATATAGGCAACGATCGTGAATATTGTGGCAATATTACTCTAGGAAAGGTACATCTGGGACCAGTTGGTGCTATATGACCCTGAGACGAAGGTGTAACATCCTGCAGCTCTGTGACACTCTTTACCGGTCTCACAAGGTGAGTACTGAATTTGGTTGATTATAGCCCGATCTAAGGTGTGAATACTCATTATACTCCAGGGGGTATTCTAAGACATGTGGATGGTCTCGTAAACCATACAAAGCCTGAAGGGTGGTATTGGAGCATGGACAATGAACAGAAAGCATCTATTGCTAAATTGTACCGTGTGGGTCCTCAACGATCTCGAATTGGGTATCAGATAGGTCATGTTACCTGTTGAGTATGGATATATCGCCAAAAAGACTCCTGGATCATGATATATACACTCGATAGTGGTCCTTGAGTGATGTCTTACAAGTTCAGACCAGACAAGGCGGTGTAAGCTTGTTGAATTGACGTGGAGAACGGTTTTGGACACATTTGACATTTTAGGTCACACATTGGTTGTTTTAGCGCTGAGATTTTATACTTATTACTATATCTGAAATTTGAAATATTATAATGTTTCAGGTACGATACATGGAATACTGGCGCTATCATTGAAGCACAGGTCACGAAATTTCGACACGTGTTCAAGGGGGCGATAAAGCTTAAGGGTTATACCGGTTTCGAGAAAGACCTACAGTCATGAACAAACTGAAAGATAGGTTGGCTAGTAATTAGTTTGGTTAATATACAGACTTAAACTATACTTCTTTTGCGCACGACGCGCGTTCCCCTCTTCTTTTCCAGGCAAGATTGATATAGCGTCACCGGCGGCCCAGGGCACGAGTGTTGCTAGGACATTAAAGATTGATCCTCGGATTGTTGGCTAAGATCAAGAAGCGCAATCCCGGAAGATATCGTCCGGATCTATCAAGATCTCACACTCAACTCAACTGCTAGAGTAGCAGCAACAATAGAAAAGGACTTGACACAAGATCGATAGACGGCTCAAGTGGTCAGAAAATTTGACAAGGAGTTCAAGACACAACCGAGCAAGATTGAAGCAATCTACCGGATATATGCGCACAATTCATTCTGGCGAAAGAGAAAACCTATCTGTCCCAAGATGATGTCACGTCCGACAAGATTGGCCGTACTATGACCAGATCAGACTGATACCAAGGCAAGGTTGACGCAACACACAGCAAAGACACCGATACCGACGAAAATTGAGATCGGTGTGATTCAAGATCTAGATCGCGACATCTCCACATAGTGATCGTCGCGACTTATTATTTATATCGCAGACCCCATTTCGTAGTGTGAAGATTTCCGCACCGGAAGCGAACTTTTCACCCAACCTCTCAGCGAGATCGACATCTCCCAAGGCCATTACGAAGATCTTATACCAGCCCAACATACGGGTACACGAGGTGAGCACAAGGCTATACAACAAGGCACGGATCGGAGTACCCCCTCTGTGAGTCGGCAAGTCTGGACAAGTGGAATATAGACACTCACACAAGCAATTTTGTGAGATCGACTCTACCACAATGGTTCGCGTTACGTTATCATATGAGGCCTCTGAATCTCACCGTGAGTCTACTGGCAAGATTAAGCAAGAACCTGGGATCGAGTGTCATCGACAGATGGATCGACGCAGACACCTAGAAGGGCAAGATCCCCAGATCATAAAAGTTGTGGGAGGAACTCTGATGCAATGAAAATGCAAGAGGTCAATCAAAATACTGATCTGAAAAATAAACCTTAAGTCCCTCCCATGGTGATTTCGGAGACCACCGCAGATTGCTCTAAAAAGAGCGGTCTGCTGGATGAAATACTGACGGTGAAAACCAAACCAGTGAAATCCGAACCCTATCTCATCATCGACGGGTCATCCGACCTGAAGCCGAGAAAGAAGATCACGAAGGCTGCCCAATCGGGACGAGCTAAGATGAGAACGCTGATCTCGGAGGACAAATATCGATATATCGACCAGACCGTGGAATTTGAAGATCTGAGTCAAAGAGGAATACGATAAAACCTAGACGAGATCGCGATGCTACCGACCAAAAAAGACCCAGTAAAGATCGTGCTTATGGAGATTGAAATGGCGGACGGAATGTGGGAGCCTGCAAAATGGCAGTGCTAATATCGCCTTTTGAAGACACGGCTCAACACAGACCCAGTGTTTAAGATATTACAGCACAAGTTCATCAGTCTTCTGAATAAACCAATCTCGATTCCGCCGCCCGTTACTAGCAATTTCGGCAAGATCAAATTTATTTTGGGGTTTTAAAAGACACGGTCTTCTGCTCCAATGCGCTCGAGGGAGATGATCTGGTGGGATGCATCTTGAAACAGTTAAAGAACGCAGTAAACGAGTTCGTGGAGGTCATCATACTTCTGGTGGGAAAGAAAACCACTTCAATAAACGAGATCGCCGTACCCTCGGGATCACCTCATAAACACCATTCAGGATCGCCCCACTATGTTATAGCTGACTTCGAGATGTAATTAGATGGGTCCATCAGCATTCGACGGATGTCTCTGGGACTATGGGGGGTATCGTATCTAAAGAACAGGATAGGCAAAAGCCATGACCGAAGTGATTAGAAAGCAAGCAAGATCGACAAACAATTAAGGTCGAGCGGTGCATCTATTAGGCTGAAAGATCAGGAAGAGGGCGACCTAAGTTGATTATCCTATACAGCAATGAAGAAGCACGAGTCGGATCAACGAGCATCCCAACGAATGGACCGACAGCAAAACCGTCACTTAGATCGCCGTACGTTTCTCCAAACTTCGCAAGAAAACTACGACATACCGGATGTGGATATGGGATCGGTAGAGTCTAACACTTACGATCCAATCCACCAGAAGGCAGAATACGATTCGGATGATCTATAAATAATCGAACCGATACGAACTCAAGTCGCCGCGACCGGTATGGCTACTAAGGCCAGTGCCATCACTTAGAGGATCAGAATCTTAGCGATCTATGAGCTGAAGGAATTCTCGAGAAAGATCGAAAAGAAGATATAGCGCAAAACTGGATGGGCAATGTGAAGTAATCAATTATCCGGGACCAAGCGCCGGACAAACATATGTTTAGTTTTTAGTGATTTCATTGGGGGCCAATACCGATACTGGTTCCGACAGCTGAGCAGATTGACGAGATTCCAGTGAGAAGATACAATGAACAGCTTCCTTGTATAATATGCGGGACACGGTATGTCAGCGAGCCAACAATATTTCCACGCGAAGAAGCGTTTAGAAGAAGATCCCCTAAAAACTTAAATCGGATGAACGTGATGGGAATGCAGGTGAATATACCGGCGATGACAGGAGTGTTAGATGTACACAAGGAACGTGTTAACGTTTTCATTAAAAACTTTGGATGATCCCGAACTGTCGAATCAACGGCTAAAGCTGAATTTTGTTTATGCTGAAGCTATGCACAAGACATTGCACAGATACCAACGAGGGAAGTTGCTACAATAGAAAGTGATAATAAGATTGTTCAATCTCAGACAGAAAGAAGCACCCGGTCCAGTGCCATGTAATTCCCGCACGGAGGTAAGGATTATCCGTACCGAGAACATCAGCAGCGAGTCAGACACCTTTAAATCGGAATCAGAAAATCGTCTGAGATCAAATCATATGGCTGCTGCTACGAATCGATACAATTAAATCAGCGATACTACAGCAAACTTTGGAACAGCGGATGCGAATACCCGCCAAGCCTACTAAGGTCGCAGTACGCCATTAAAACCTTGTACTATCTATGGATCGACCAAGCATGGAGATCTCGGTTACTGGAATTGGCTCACTTGCCAGAAGTGTGAGTGAAACGGACAACCCTTAGATAATGTTAATTGTGTGTCGCGTCTGTTGTGAGATGCATGACCGGGTAAAGTGTCCAAAGGAGAAGTTATAAAACATAATCCGCAAAGGGTACATCCTATACAAGTATGCGGGGATGTTGCCAGAAAAGTCCAAGAAGATGTCAAACTAGGGCGCTCGCCAGGTTGGAATCTGGTACGAGCCGACGTTAATGGCTCTGCATTATTGCATAACAGGAAAAAAAGGAGACATATCGCGAGAGTAAGTATATTACAGAGATGGGAACAAATGTATCTCGTCCGAAGTCAAAACATGTCTTTTCCGTCTCCATTCTGAAGAGGATCGACAAGTATATGCGATCTGAACATATTATGGATACCGAACTCGCGTATAGTGAATCTCGCGGATAATGGAAGAATTACTCGCCCGGAAAGTGGTTCAAACAGGCGAAAGCTGTTGGTAAGATCAACAATGTGAAATCTACTCTGTTATTTGATTACGGTGCTGGAGTGTCAATTAATGACACCTCCTCTGCTCGTAAGGTCGGTTGTATAATTGACAAAAGTCAGCGACAAGAGTGTATCGGTATTGGAAAAACTCTGTACATGATGATAAGACGTACAAAGATCAACTGAACTTTTGCGGGATCACCGGTATACTATTGCAATATGTGGGCAGGCGATCAAGCGGGACAAGATTCGATTTTGGGAATGAACTTTATGGTACCTTCCGGAGGGCGGCTCGATCTAGCCGACGGCGCGCTATGTCTACTAGAAGAATTTTGTATCACCTCGCAGGACGTCATTTCGCATAAGGATCGTAGCTACAGAATGTGACGGCTAATGACAAACATGTAGTGATTACGGTTGCAGAGTCAAGAGAAGTGAAGTTAAAGATTGGTGGGCTAAGATAATGTTATGGGTTACTCGATACCAGACTGGGTTTTTTCATTGATTTTAAGGTTTTGCAGAAGGAAGTATCTGCAGATGACTAATTTGGGTGATCACGAGATCATACTGCCTACTCACATAACATATTAGACTTGTGGACGGAAGGCAATATGATACCACGGACTAAAGGCTTTGTGGCGGTCGGATCGGAAAGGTACAAAGAGTGGTAAATTCTGGCGTATGGTGCTACGACTGATCGCATGAAAGAAGTTCAGGAGGAGCATATCGGGCCATTGGTAGATCGCTCAAATACGTCGTCCCTAAACGTATCATGAATCGACCGGTCGACCCGCTAAAAGATATACCTCCAGCGATCTTTATGGTATCGCACAATGCCGGGAACGATAATTTGCAAGGGACATATACCGTGGTAACGGGGGAAGAAAGGATCAACGTAGTTGAATCGGTATCACTGGATGAAGTATATCTATCGCCTATGAATAACAACCATGAGATCGGAGCTCAGTGTGCTACGAAAGAAGATCACTAGGTCGGAAAAGAAGGGCATGATAGTAGACGGTCTCCATTGGTGGCCAATCTGAATAACGACAGGTTGGAATTAAATCTTTCTAATAATAAGAAAGAGAGTAAAGAGGAGAAGTTGCCCACATTCGATGAAACTGAGATCGCAGAAGCACCAGTCTACTACAACGAGAGGGGAGATTTGTTTGCTGAAGATATCGAACAGCACATGGCGGTGTTGTCAGAGGTGTAGACTGCTACGGATAAAGTGACCATTGATGGTATTCAGATCGGCGATCTCAATGTATGTCTCACTACAGATCAACAAAAGCTCAGATCGTTGATTTGGAAAAGTCGTCTCCTCCTAATAGTGAATGGCAATGTTATACCGCCAGCAGCACGAGGAGCGATGTGTGATATCGATGTTGGTGGGGCCGCACCGACAGCTCAAAGGGTCCGTCCGGTCGAGCTTAAATATTGGAAGAAGTTGTCGGAACTCAACAAAGATTACTAGTGGCCAAGATCATCCAGCCATTTACGTCGCCTTGGGCGTCTCCGATTGCGGTGATCATCAAGAAGGATTAAAAATTTTTTTGCCTTTGTATTGATTATCGAAGAGTGAATCATCTGACGCGACAGATGTTTACCCCATGGCGGTAATCAGTGATCTGCTGGAAGACCTGAACATAAGTCTGTGGTACTGATCGATTAAATTTGGCCAGTAGATTCTGGGTCATTAAAATGAATGAATAAGCGAAATTAATAGTAGCGTTTGCCACGCCGTTTCGCCTTTTAGAGTGGCGACAAATGCCTTTTGGACTAGAGAACGCGCCCCAATTCTACCAACCTCTTGTTAAAAATGCGCTGTTTGGGCATCACAAGATCGAACAGAGTTTAGATTCCGATGGTCAGATCGACGTATTCAAAGATAGAGAACCTGAGACAGATTGACGACCCTCCATACTAAAACGGCGATCTTATATTGACGATTTTCTCATACCAGTCGCGTCATCGGACTCTTTTTACGCAAAAGTGGAACGGCTGCTGGAAGCATTTAATACTTAAATACTGTCCGTCAGTCTTATTAGCAAAATTTTGAGGTGCCGGAAGGTTGACTATTTGGTACATCGAGTGTCAATGGACGGTCTAGAAGCTTAACCAAAGAACGTGGAATCGTTGGTCAACATCTCGATTCCTAGCACGCTGCGAGCTATGAAATCTTTTCTTGGAAGCTTGAATTACTACCGCCGCTTCATTGGGGATTTTGCAGTGTATGCCGCTGTTTTGTATGAGCTAAGGGAATCGTATTTCTTTGAGGTCAGTTGAGCTCAGCTCGCAGCAGGAGACGAATGGTCGAATGAAAACCGATGGAAGGAATCCAAGGCTGCTTTTACAATGCCGAAGGCTAAGATAGCTACAGGTCTTATGCTTAGATATTTCGACCTAGATCGACCACTCGTGATCGTGGTCTACGCTAGTAAGTGGGCTGTCTCAGCGGCCTTGATACAGGAGTTTGACGGTGTGTGTAATCCGGTGGCGTTCACTAACTGCACAATGAAGCCCAATGAGCTTAATTACGGGAAGGCGGAAAAGAAAGTGTTGGCGTTACTCCGGGTATTGGATGTATGCTATACCACACTAGCTTCATGGGAGATCACTGTGCTGACCCGACATTCCACTTTAGCGTAATTAATGCAAATACAAGGGCTGAACGGCAGATTAAAACCGGTGGGCTGATTTGCTGTCTAATTGGACTATGGAGGAGAAGAAGTGCTAAAGAGTAGAGGACTAGATATTGAGTATGTTAAAAGCGAGTATCACCCCGAGAGAGATAGTAAAAGAGATGCTGATCGCAATCTTCCCGCGAAGGGCTACCAACTTAAATTATAAACGCCACCACCGACGGTGGAAGTAGATGATGAGTTGATGGTGACCAGTTTCGATAATCCATCAGGGATGTAGAATAAAGGAGGTCCGTACAGTGCCGTGATATAGAGGCTGCCTAAGTGAACGATCGTGGCGGTGGAATCTAGATATACTCTCGACCTAGCCGTGAACGAAGCCGAGTGAAATGGCTTGCTACTATGCTTTGAGTAACTTGCGATCTGGACAGGGGGCGAGTAGTTCTTTGTAGCGACTCTTATTTGGTGATTCGACAATTGCGCGGTGAGATCGACTGCAAGGCACCGGGCCTTCAACTTTTGATGCATAAAGCGTTAGAGAAATTGAGATCTTGGCCGGGTCATGAGTTTTTGCATATAATGAGAGAATGGAACAAAAGTGAAGATCGACTAGCAAGCACAGATTTGCTGAACGAAAAAGGAAAAGGTGTTGTAGATGAAGAAGATTAGCGAGATCTGATTACTTTCAACCGTCTCGATGATTGTGGAAGCCCGAGCAGGCTGGCCATCTTGCTCGAATAATTGCGATATCGATTCAGCCGGGAGGGTACGCTATCAGACCGAAGTTATACAGAAGCAGATAGTGCGTAAGTAGGATTTGGTCCCACATTGGTAGACCTGGGTCTCTCATGGGTAGACTATTTTCCTTCACGGCTTTACCCCCTCCCTCAACGTCCGGCTGATCTTGACCAGTCACAGGAAGAGTCAGTGTACAGGTCAAGGTAAGATTAGAGGAGTTGAAGGATAAGAATATATTGGTACTACTTAGTCTGCGATCTACGTGGCAGGTAGTCATCATGCCTGAAAATACAACTTGTTCAGTCTTCCCTCCTGTTCCGAGGAAGGAATTCACTTTGAGACCCCCGTTGAAATCATTTACGTAGCGAGACTGAGTTCAATTAGAACCTAAAGAAGTAGTTAGTCTGTCGCTTCGTCGAGTAGCAACCCTTCTTCAAGATAGGCAAGAAAAATTCCAGGGAGTACTTGTCTTTTCAGTTCGTCGAGTAGCAACCCCCTTGAGATCCCGATATCGAAAACAGCCCCTCAACTGTTCGGTTAGACAGCACAGCATAATTCAGGAGTTTTATACCCCTGTAATTACGCGAAAGGTCAGGAGCGACAAGCTTCATGAAGAATTCGGTCATAAGTACGCTCTCGATTGTATAGGTCAAGTGACCACACACTGGCCCATTTAGTGATCCATATCCACTTTTGGCTTAATGTCTTCCTCTGCCAAGGCTCACACGTCTCAGTATCCGTCCAAGGCTACCAAATAGTGCAACACGCCATCCGACGGTTACAAAAGGTGAGTCAAGGTTCATACGCAGTATCAGGGTTCTCCCCGTAAGGTGGTAGTTTAGCACAGTGAGTATTTCCGGGGCTCATCACGCGGGTCTGAAACTTCACTCCACCGCAATTTCTTCCATATGGAGCGCGGCCGTCAAAAAGTGCAGATTGACCATAAAGTCAAGCTGTATAAAAAGAAAAAGGGTTTTAATGGTCATGTATGCTGAGAGTTCTCCAGACCTGATACCAATTATCTGTTAGAATAAGTCATAGTGAGCTCAGTGAATCGTGTAAAAACTAAAACGTGACGACTCGAAAAAACCCAAAAGGCGATGTCATCGATAAGTCCTATAAGATGAGATCATGTCTTAAGCCCAAACCAATCAGATGAAAAAAGTGCAATATAAGATAGTTTTGTTTTCCTGAATCAAAGACTTATTTGATTGAGAACATAGCTAGACAAAATTACTATACGCAAGATTATACGCCTTGATCGCGCTAACCATGAAGTATATCATGACAGAATTCTATGTTTTCTGGTTAAAATAGCCACGATATAGACAGATTGGACAATTTCAATTTGATTTGTGATCTCATAGCTCTTGCAGCAAGTCATTATGTGTCACTACCACACCAAATAAAAGGGTGGGTACAAAACGATCGTTTGCATGTTATATAGTGTCAGGGGTATTATGTATTGGCGGAGACTGTAACGGAGGTTACGAAGTTACGATGGTGGCTTGACCATCCTTAAATGATAAAATAAATCATTTGGCAATGGAGGATCGTCCATATATTTCTTGACAGCGCTGTACGTTTTATGTGAAAATGTATTAATTTACCTATGAGCCCCAGTCATCTATAGGTAATCTTAAAATAATCTAATAGGTCGATCTATGCAATGATTTACCATCAAAAAGTCCAGTGGATTATAATGGACAATTACGATATAATATGAAGTGTTTACGAAATTGGTAGGAAGACCGTGGACAACATCTGTCGTGGGTGTAATTTACCCGTTGGCAGGTCGTGTTGCACTTTTCTTGATAATCTAAAGTCGAAATATAGCCAAGTCGGATTTGATATGGAACGAAGCTTTAGTTGACCAGATGTCTTATCTAGGTCGTAATGTTTTTTTAAACTGAACTTGATATTTAACCCAAGTTCTTCTATAAACCGCGCTGTGTATTTACCTAAATGTCGATATTCGATCAACTTGTCTATAGACCACTTGTGCCGTCTTGCAATATTAATAATGAACAGCTGAGATTCTCCAAGCTCTATTGCAGACGGGATCTTGTCGCAAGTGTTCTGGGATTACCCACACATTGCATGAGCATGTTTAATAGGTATCACGATACCTTCATTGTGATGTCGGGTGCCAGATGTTTTCTTCCGGGGTATAAGTGACACGTCTTGCTTCAAGAAAATTTTAAAAAATTAATAATATTGAATAAAATCATATTTATAAACAGATATATCTGCATCCTACGATTAGCTGCTGCGTCCCTCAACAGCGCTCTATCGGGGCTTGAGTGAAGGACTATGCTGAATATACTATTATTGTATGTGCGGACTTTGGTCTTCATGTCGCTTAAATTATATGTTTTGTGGTAAGTTTAGCGCTATATTCTCGCTAAAAAAGTTTAATCGGGCAGATCTGGACTCGGATGAAGCCTTTATACGATAAGATGAGGTACAATATCTTACTGCTTTGTGATCCGAGGGTAATATTACGTACATAAATCTTTATGTTATTTCTTGTTTGAAATATTACTGGACCTCTAAGTAACGATTTATGCTACCACCTTCCTCGTTAGCGTTCAAACATTGGATCTTGCGATTTTCGATCCGTTGATCGCGGTGAAAGTTCCATCAATGCTAAAGCGTACAAAATTTGTGCAATACGTATGTTATGCATCGTCCATGACTAGGTCGGAGGCCTACGTTATAAAAAGCAGCTCACAATCAGTGCGATTTGTCATCTTGAATTATATTCCAGGTCGGATGATCGCTGATCGTACATTTTTATATTTCACATGTTTATCTTAACGAAAAATAAATGACTACTGACATATATTGTCATATCATGTCCAGCATCTATAATTATTTAAGCGGAAATGTGTATATTCACTATGCAATCACCCTATTTATGAACTATTTTATCAACGATAATTCAGTTCTCACACAGCAGTATAAAATTCAGGTCGTATACATAAATTATATAATGCATCCTTCGTATTTCATCCCTAAATAATTTCTTAGATCGCTGAGATGACCCTTTTGCCGTTAGACGTTTTTTGTTTGCAGATAATTGCAGCGGGATATAAGCTACGATCAGTAATGTTTACTGAATTTTGATGCCATCACAAAATGTTTTGAATCTGTATTGACGAGCTATACTATACACTGATGTAATACAGATGACTTTGTCGAACATTTTGTGCATTACGTAGGCTGAATGGGTTCTACTATAGAGAGCCGTTACATGTAACTTTTGTTTCGGTGAAAAATTCTACATAAACGCTATATTGATTTTGTCAGTCTTGCCAAATCATGCATTATTTTCGGTGATTACTTACGAAAAATCTAACTATAACCCTGTAAACTGGTCTTTGGCATAAAGTCATTTCTGCTGCATGCAAGCTTTGTATTAGCTCACATAAATTATTATGTACTCTGCATATACTTAAAACCTTTATGTATGCTGTGATTTTCTTTTATGAGCCCCATTCATTCATTGCGATATCTTAATTAACTAATCTCAAGGCCAATGAGATGCACCTAATTGGACATAAAGCTTTTTAATAGTAAATCGAACCTTGTCCTCAAGTGCTACGAAAAGGGTAATTAAACCTAGGGGGAATCGTCGCACCCTATTTTCTTGCGTTCAATTCGTCAATTTATAGCAGATGCGGAAAAGAACTCTGTATCTGTAAGCCTTTTAATATCTCCTGGATCCCGCATCGGTCTATACTGTAGGGTTAGATCGATCTCGAACGATCATGGAAACTTCTACATTATACAGATAATGCCGGTAACCTTTTCACTTCTTTAGACTCCATTAATGATAATATAACGAACCATTATATACAATTTGATTCTAAATGCATCAGTTCCATCTTACTAAAATTGATCCGTCTGGCATTACTGGTAGAAGTGCAAGTTTTCGTCGGGATACGTAATAAGCCACTTTAAAGCGTTGTACCACATCGCTCGATATTAAATATAGTAAATTCTCGAATATGGAATTAGCCTTTTGCTATGGCATGTATCTGAAGAAAGTGTTGCTTCTTTTTAAGGTATACACTTTTTGTATATGTTATCATAAGATACATTTATGACGTTGACGACTACCGGTTGTGCTGGACGCAATTGCAAATGATTTAATTAATTACATACGTGCATAACGTGCTTTATTATCACATTGTATCGAGTAAATTTCATTAGGAATTTGTTTTATCGCGAAATTCTTATATAAAGTGAAAGTCTTCGAACGAAAGCTCTACTTATGCGCACTGAAGGGCCAATGCGCAAAAGCGGTCTGACGTCAATAGTTATTTATGTGGTTATCCGAGCAATAGAATAATTGTTAAGAACATAAGATGGAAATTAATGTACTTTCTGAAGTCAACTTTTAGTAAGGGGAGGATCTGCACCAACGGGCAACCACCGCAAAGAACGTGTAAGGCCATAATTATAATGTAATTGTTTCGAAATAAGTCACGTTTATATCATCACAAAGATAGAGGTAGGATCGGAGGCAGCGTACAGCTGTATCGATACGCGAACAATCGATTTTATATGTTCAATTGCCTTCTTCTGTGCAGCAGAGTAACGGTTGTGTAATCGATCTTTTATAAAGAAATTCCTAAGGTGTAAATTCATACATCTTTATATCACACAATATTTTTTTATTTATAACCTCATGTTCATTTAGGCCTTTCTATACTGAGATACAGTCCTGTTAAATTCATTAGGAAACATTAAGAGCTTTGCAGTTCCTTTTTACATCTTCCATTTGCGCTAATGCAGTTGTTTAGTGTGAAATTCTACTTATATGTATACGTGAAAACTTTGCATAGTCGCAGTTGGCAAAGAGGATGGTTATAAGATGTTTTTTAATTATATTATTGAGGTCGTTATTATTGTCCCTTTCAAATAAATAGGCACTTTGATGACGTTAGTTCGGTACTTTAAATAATTTTTTCATATATTGACGCTTAATTAATATCTAAAATGAACTAATGATTTTGACAAACCATATATGTCACATCTTTATTAGTAAAAATGAGATTGTATGGCTCATAATATTACAAATGAAAACAAGATTTCGTCATTTTCAAGTTTACATTATTTGAATGGCGGTTCTACTAATCTATTTAATTTTTCTGTTTTGTCAGAGTATATTGGACATACTGTCATGCAATATATCTGGTATAATCGAATTCTAAATGGGAAGGTGCTTGACACTGCGATGCACCTAAGATTTCCATTATCCAAAAAATATTTCAACGTGATTAGGCGTTTAAAATTGATGTCATGTACAGTATAAAATTGATCTGACTTTAGTATATATTTATATTATTCGTTATTTAAATTTTATAATGTGCTTGTCAATCTCGCAAGATTCATTCGATGGTAATGCTATCAAAATATATCATGTAAGAAACTCAGTGTCTATAAAAGTATAGGATTTTTTAAAGCACTTTTTCTTTTTCTTTAGTGATGCCTAAATAATGCCTTTCGCAATAAAGTGTGCCAACGATCAATTGAGCCTTCTTGTCAATGTGGCATAGCAAGTACATCAATGTACATGAAATTTTGATATCCAAGTTTATAACGCATATTACACAGCGGGTGTGGCTGAGTCGTTTTCGTTCTTTTGAGGAGTAAGAATCTCCTGATCAATTTATCACACGAGGAACGCACTAGACTTGAAAAATAGGTTTGAAACATTATGTAGCTTGTTATCTAATTATTAAGCTAACATAAACATGCATATCTGATGTAAATTTCCCTTTATTGTTCTACATGACATGTTGACTGGTAAATCCGTCGAAATGTCATCCTGTTCCTTAGTTCAAGCGTTTTAGCAACGCCTTATATTGAATTTTAAATTCAAATATCTCATGATATCAATAACTATTAAGCGATATATGCTGTAAATGCATTCAATATATCAGCTAGATGTTACAATCAAATCATATATCGGTCATTGTGCTTACATTATTCTATTTTTAAACCGAAAAGATGAGTATAAATCGTTTTTTCTGTCCGATTTTTGCTCTTGTAATTTCGTTCCCAATATAAAATTATGTGAGTCTAAGACTTTTTACATACTTTCGTCAGTTTTTAACAACACATATCGATTTGTAAAGCTCACCATACTGATCACCAATGTAGCACACACCCAACGATGAATTCGTTACAGCAATAAACGACGTTGTAGACGTCTACTTTGATTGCAATATAAATAAGTATCCGCCTATATCTGGATTGCGAGTGGGGTCATACAAAATCAGATTATCACTATTCACAGGACTTGAACAGCAAACAATATGCGTGTAGGTGTGCTTAGACCGATAATGAGCGTTTATAGTGCCCGCTTTGTTTTGCATGATACAATCTTTTTAGTATGCCTATCTCGTGCGAAGACCAATTCTATCACGTAGGTTCAAGCGTCTGCTTTCTTCTCTTGATCGAAAATTTGAAAATATTTGAGCGCGAAGCTTTTTACCCATCTAGACGCCTTGCTATTTTTATATGAAGTTATTTTGCATCGCGCCGAATGAACGATACGTAATAAATTCCGTATTACCTAGACATTTGTGTTATAATATTTTTTCTTTTATGGCGCCCTTAGATCCTTAATGAAGAAAGTAATTAATTGCTTGTTCAGAAATGAGAAGCAGATAAATGCCTTAATTTGGTGTGTGGATGTTTTTAAGCTAACCTATTGTATTTGTCGACTGAGCGGAAATGACGTTATGGTATGGCCCTTACCTGTGTATATAGCGCAAAAAAATGAGCAAGGCGTTGTTATTACACACGATGAAGACCATAGGTACCGGCCGAATAAAATTCATATTTAGTGAGGATGTTCAAAAGCGATTTAAGAACGCTTCAAAAGCCTTACTTGTAGTTATTTTTTAGCTTTCTTGATATTTTTTAGTGATGTAAGGACGCGGTGAAGTAATTGAGAGCACTAGCACTGGATTAAAAGGTACGCGTATCGAAATAGAATTGGGGCTGCTCATTAATACATCGCCGAACAGAGGCTAACAAATTCGGGTATATTGATTTCGTTTCGTAATTGGGTTGACCTTGAAAATAGTTTCTTGCATAAAATTAATTTATTAAATCATTTTTGAACATTTACTTAAATATTATTGTCCATTTTAACAACCCTTTTTACCCTTATCTAGTTATATTGTTTAATAATTGGCTGAAGAAATATTTGTGATATATTAAAAGTACGCATAACACGACTATAACGCTAGATATGTCTTCCCACACTAAAATTGTAAGCCGACAATAAACGGTCTATTGTGAGAGAGTTAGCCTTACCAAGTCAGCGAATGATTTTCATTCAGCATTTTACTTCCAATAAATTAGAAATTTACTAGCCTCTGCATATGAATATCCTAAATGACGTATATTCTACAATTTGACCAATACTTATAGCAAATCAGTTTGATGTCGGTGCACTACAATGAAATCTATTCTTTTTTTAGTTATACATAGTCTTGCGTAGCGTTTTGCCCCAACAATCAATTGTGATGTACTTTGAACACACTTGCCTGCTAGATCAACATATATAGTTTTGTTCGTCGACTAAGATGATCTCAAAATCTATTTAACATCCAAAATTATACATAAAATAGAACCCACATCTAATTTGTTTAATTTATATATCCCTTCACCATAGTTGATTACATCACGTCATTCTGCTTGCATCAACATCTACAGGATTACATTCTCAAATTTGTTTGCAAATTACACATAATACTAATTTTTTAAAACGACAAATCATCGTCTGGTATTTCAACGATACCCACGAAACGTCGAATTGGCCTAAGGCTTTCTTATTAGGCAAATCAAACTTTGTCAACGACATGATGTATGTTAATCACGCCAGATATAAGTTATGAGAAATGCTCCGCCATCAATTTAAATTTCAAATAATTAATATTTTAAGTGTTATGTGTCTAAAGTTTGTGGTCTCTCAGGTCCAAATGTAGTAATGCCTTTGTGCATATTATAAAAGTGCCATGCTAAATCCAGCCCATTTTTTCAGATGACATTAAGTACACCACTCAATCCCAATGAGCATAATTATTGTACATTCAAGCGCTCGTTAGCGATATGCAGAGGTAAAGAGTTGGCGGATGATACCTTGAACGATATGAACCCATTGCTTTCACAGATTGTGTTTTTCTAGTGGCCAAACTGCGGTGCGTACAGATTAATCATAACGGCTTAATCAGATACAACATATCAGTTATAAATTTTGATTTAAACATGATATTCTTGTCAAGCTTCTTTATTATCTAGCTCGTCACGCTCACTACAATTAACACTCATGGACGACGGATAGCATATTATATACGATCTTTTTCATTACTCATTACAAAAAAAATTAACGTCCTACATAGAATATAATTATAGATCAGAAGCTCTCTCAACACCTTTCTTCGAGAGATATTGCGTTATTTTTTTTAAATAATTGTTTATATATTATTAACCTTTGATGCGTGTAGAACTTTATGCAATAATTTTATTAATTCTATTATTTCAAGAAGTTATAGGATAAAAATCGTCGAAGGACATCCCTGTGTGACACAACTTTACTCATTTACAGTAGGTTGGAATTTATTCTCTTATGTACTGGGTGAATGTCAGGTCGATTTGGTTACAAAAGTCAAACAAAAGCAATATTCGTCCAGGACATCCAACGCCATATGCTGGAGTCACGTAGATGATGCGCTTCTTTTTTTTAAGAATCTGGAAAAGTTCATTCATTGCTGCAGATCTGAAGTTCTTGATATAATGTCGTGAGAAAGGAGATAAGTTTTGGTATCGCAGCCGAAATGTGACACATTAAGCTTAGGAAGATGCTAATTTGCCAATTATACTTATCCAAAGTACATTTAAATAGAAAATTTTGTCAAAAATGATATGGAATCAGATAATGTGCAACTGTTTTCCGTTTACCTAAAGAATTCACATATATGTAAATTAACCTTAATTTAAAGAAAAAACTTAAGTAGTATAAAGTACAGAATATCCTAAAAATTGACATATTGTTTTAAGCAAAAGGTAATGAATAAGTCCAAATTAAGGAGAGCATCGCTACAGAATCGTATGATTTGTAGTATGGAACGCACAACTCACTCGTTTTATCTAAATTGATAGTATAATAATCTTTACCATCATGTAGCTCTTTAAACGATGAATAAAATGTATTTTTGCTTCAAAAGATTAGACTGTAAGATTAAAGATATGATGCTGAATGAACGAGTGTCATTTAATAAGGATATAGTAAAAAACTAAATATTTTCCGACCGTAGTGTTGCTAATAGCCCCTTCAATTCAGTCTTGTTACCTTGGTTTTTTAGCACTTCCGTGCACCGATTGTGCGTCGAATGGGCCAGCTTTTGGAGTCAAGCGGTGCCAATTTGTTCTCAGCACTTTGAAATGCATATGATAAGCTCACTTTGCGATTAGAACGGCCGACCATTCATACATACGCCCCTGGCCAACACCTCCCTCTATAGGTATAATTGGGGTTAAGTACGGTCAATTCACTGGCCAGTCGACAACAGGAAAACTTTGGTCCACACACCACGCCTGCGTATACCGATATGGTAATCGACGAGTTAACTTGCTGTAAAGTAAGGCCACCAACACCCAACTCGTCCAAAAAAGGCACCGGATAGTTTTTCAGTGAAGTAACTTACTTTTCTCTGCTTTGTTTCTCTGTTTCGAAAGCTAAAACACTTGTCTTAGTGACTCCAAAGGCACCCCAACCACATTTTACACCGTAATGACGAGTTTAAAACCCTCTTTTTTATTCAAGTCGCGCCAATAGCCTTTGAAGTCATCTAGTCCATCCAGCTTGAACTTCTTTTCGTCCAATATATGGTTTGAGTCCACTTTTTATCGGAAAGATGGCATCTACTAGCACAACATTTACCATGAGATCTATCATTCCTTTGGGTAAGCACTGGTGCAAGATTACGCTTAAAAACAAAGGGTGGGCTTAATTTACACCTGATTGACTGTTGATACATTAGCAGGAAGTTTTAATTTCTTATAGAGATCCAGAGCTGATAATTTACCGCCCCCCCCCCCTCTGAGCAGCACGGAGAAGTCGCCGTCAAGTCAATTCAGTCAAACCGAGTGGTGTTTACGGCTGGTTTGTACGATGGGGTCATTCATAAAGTGCCTAACGACGCTTTGAGAGCGACCAGTGCGTCTATAAATCTCTCCATGACTCACTTTTGAGCCAAAAAAACCATTACCCTTCCCATTTCCTTATTCGTCAACTTTATGCCTCTCGATCGGTATAATTCTGTAAACAATATGATTATACATAGTAGCGTCAGCAGGCAGACACTTCAACAAAAGCAAAAGAATTTAAAATCACGCCATGACAGTGACATATAATGCGGCAATGCATTGTAGCTATATTTTCATTTTACGCCTATGTCCACTCTTCTTGACGTTCTTAAGTCTCTTGTACTTCAATCTATCAGGTTATTTTGCAACTTGAAGCATTCTTCCAGCGCTCTCGATTAAATAAAATTGAGCTTTATAATTTAACATATTTGTGATGATGGTTTAAAATTGTTGGTGGCTGTATCTTCACCTTCCGCACTGAAGCACACTCTGTAATGTCGAATTTACATACAAAGTTTTGCCTTTAGTAACACATGTTATTTAGATTTTTCACGTCCTTTACAGGTGGTAATACCGTTCCCTACTTCTACCTTGAAGCTATACACAAAATTTCAGAGGCCTGCTTTTTAATTTCACCAAATTTACATTGATGTATATAAATAATTTACAGTAAGAGAGCGCAAATTGTCTATAAAATTTCGCTGTGTGCTAAAGATCAAAAATTAACTAAATTGACACCACTTCGTTTCTGTTAGAAATTTGATTGAATAAAATATTTAAGAATATTCTATAGGAATTGGATAATCATAATACGTTTCTAGGAAAGTAAGAAATGAATAAAAATTTAGAAATCTAAGCGATTTAGCATATTAAATATCAGGTTCATTTTTGCGTGCTATTGAGTAAGTGCTGTTAGTTTCAGTATGGGCCACCGAGCTTACTCTTTCGAGGAATAATCAAGGATTTGCTGCTGGTGTATGCTCTGTTAAAGCTGTTGGCGGCAATTCTCGGTCAGCAGTTGCGTCCTCACCATATCAACCTTGTGTGCAATATCGATCTTGTGTGCGAATATTTACGTAGACAATTGTATTGCAGCATTCAGCGCGTCGCGACGGGTTAATATGGGATTTTTGTCTACGTCGCTGTCGTCATCACTCGGAAATGGCTCAAAGGTGGCAGTTGCATCGGAGTATGGTTCCCATTCTTCCAGGTTGTTGCCACACTCCAGATAGTCGTCTGCACCCATATCATCAGATAAGAATAGTTTGTCGATTAGATTAGCCAGGATTGAGAGATCCTTGGGACGAATCGGATCGTCTTGCTTACGGACCACTGCCGTTATAACTCCCGACACGATTCCGGTGTGGATCCAACAGTGTCGAATCGTTTCGGAGCCCACCCCAGCCCACGATTCTACCACCATACGGATTGCGCTAAAAACGTCGAGATTTTTGTCTTCCTTCCCTGCCTTCACCATATCCAGTATCCCTTGCACGAATTGGGCCTTGTACTTGAGCTTGAAGTTGCGAATGAAGCCCGCGTCCATCGGCTGCAAATGGAATGCAATATTTGGCGGAAGGAAGTGAATTTGTCCCTTTGAGAGCTTCAAATTGACATGTGAGGTCGCGTTGTCGAGCAGAAAAAGAACCTTTTGCCCACTCATTTTGAGATTAAACGCTTTCGACCAATTTGCAAAGATGCGCCAGTCATCCATGCCTTTGCATTTGCATGGATGTGGACGGGTAGCTTGGAAACGTCGATGGATTTGAATCAACGGGGGTTGAGGGACTTGTTGATCACGATAGGGTCCAGTTTCTCAGTCCTATTTATATTGGAGCATAGCCTATCGAAATGCACGACTTATCTTTCTTCTTGCCACTCGAAGGCATCGTTGCCACAGCCCGCGAAGGCATCATGCGATTAAAAAGACCGGTTTTATCCATATAAAAAACATAGCATGACGCGTGCCGTCGAGTAGGGTCCAAAGTTCCTGGAGCTGCTGGTGAAGGGTCTCCAGCTCGACTGAGGTCGTCTCACCATGCAGTCGGTAAGACTTGATGCCATGTCGGGCTTTGAACCTCGACACCCACGAAAGCGAAAGGCTTCGTCCTTACACCTGCAACCTCGAGCAGTTGATTGGTCTTCTGTTGCTGGATGAAGTCGGTCGACGTGACTTTACTCTGAGTGTCGAGCACGAAATGGAACAGCGCTTTCTCCATCTCGGCATGTATGCCCTTCTGCTGCCGTTTGGCTCTCGGATTAAGGGTGACAGGAATGGCCTCATTTAGAATCCTGCTGATCGAGGAGCGAGCAACACGGCCTCTAAACTCTCCCAGAACCAATCGACTGAGATCGGGGCTTGCGTGACTCCAGGGTTCTCTCGCTGGTTTGTCTGTAGAGCTCTCTTCTGGACGAAGGGAAGGTGCGTTCGGGGCGCCATTCGTACGTCGTGTTTGTCTGCGAAGGTGTTCGGAAACTGCGAATTGTCCTTGCGTGGGGAGAATGGGAGGGGTGGCGGGCGTCACTACGTTCTTTTGTCCAATAGCTGTGCGGTAGAAAAAAATACACTTTAAATTTGTATGTGTTTTTTGTCAAGTACAATACGGATCTAAAACTGTTTTAGTCCTTTAATTGTGGTCTCTCTAACTGTGAGCTATCTGTATATGGTTTGAAAATGACTTTAAATCAACAAATTAAATTAAATATGAACGATTTGACCCTTTTACAAAAAAGCCGTCTATATCATATTTATATAACGAAAGCATCTCAATGATTCAATAGATAAGGTTTTTATCTGCTTACGTCAACACTTCGTGTGAGGTGCGCATCCATTCGCGTTTCGTATTATCTCAAACACATGTGGCTCGCCATTATGTGCTATGATCTAAATTGTATGCAATTGTTCTTGATTTAACCTTCTTTTGATTTTATTGCTATCACGAAAATTTACTGTCCTTTTTAAATATATATTTGCTATAAATATAGGTATAGACACGAACAAAATTTTCACAAACTAAAAAGCCTTTGAGTTTAAATTATGCCACCGGTCTCAAATTTGTTTACTCTTTTCAACTAAAATTGTACTTTCTATGTTATCTCTTTCGCCAAATTAATTAATGTAAAGCATATTGCAAAGCAGGATGCGTTTTCATTTCAAGGGTCGTTTAGTTACATTCATTTAAGACCTGCAATATGCTAATAATTGAGCTTTACCTATAAAATTAATTTATGTTCTGTATAAATCAAATAATATATCAAATGGAGTAAAAGTAGTTATGTTGAAGACCGAGAAATGTTTCCAATACTAATAGTCCCAAAAAATACAAATTTGTATAAGCATTACGCCAAATCTAAGAGAATGGAACTTGCTCAAATAAGTGTTCGAAAGGCTCGTTTTGTCGATGCAATGACAACCTGGCCGTATGCATATACCAAAAAATTAGTTGTTGCAAATCTTTGTTCTATTGACGTAAAGAAGTTGCACTTATTAACGATACTCTGTTGGTTTGATAACATTTACAAGGATCAGTAAGACTTCGAATCCGGCTTCCTTTAATGTTTCTCTTCTGTCCTATAATAAATCAGGAGTCTAGGTAGGTCAGCTGCAAAAAATGCCATATATTATTATCATACATATCGAATTAACCCGTAGCACTCTGCCAACTTTGACCTAAGTTAGAATGAACCTTATATTCATTTAATTCGTTTGATTATACATTGTGTCGCCATCAAACCTTTCATGGCATAATAATGCGAGCCATGTCTACACATCGATTATCTTTATAAAGCACTAAAATTTACAAGAACTAATTTGTCGCATTTAATTTTGCTGATTATTGTATCATCGCGGCAATATGATATAAATACACAGGTTGAGCATAAATTAAAATCTGCATTTTGGTCATCTATAATTCCCGCAAACCGTTTCTACCCGCGTCTTGCACGTAATGATTTAGACCTCGCGCATGCGTATAGCTCGAATACCCCCGACACATACACCTTTTACACTCCATTTTTATTGTCAAAAGTATGTAATGCGCCGTACCTGTTACACAGTCTATTATTAGATGTTGATGTTACTTCGGTAGGGGTTCTACAAAAATATTTCATTATGACCGCGTCGTCGGTTTTGTGTCATTAATTATACTATAGGTCCAACAACAACCAAAAAGGTAACGAAAATGAAACAAATAGCTTCAGCGAGGTTACGCTAGACGAATATTACTAAGTGTTCGCGGAATCGTATGTTTTATTTGATTTTACACAAAGATCGTATAACACACGTCCTCAAGGGTACGTATAAGCCAAACAAAGTAGAACTTAGTTGGTAACAACAAACTTGAAACTTAAGAAGTATTACCCTTCAGCACTTTACATTCGTCATATTGGAGGAGAGATATATTGCGATAATGATTGTTTAGTGAATAGGTGTAGCATTCATATCACCAAATTTAAATCTGAATATGTTCCATATGATCAAGACAGTTTTGGCATCTCGTTCGTGTGTCCACATCCATCGACTTTGTACTTTGTTCTAATTATTTAAACGCTAATCATGTATTTATGGGGAATTGCTAAATTCACACCCCTTTTCCTTAGATACACACCCTTATTTCAAAACCTTATACATAAAATCCCTATTTGATTAAAGATTTGATTTCTGACAAAGGTATTACTCAATAATCTAGGCCATTAATTGGCAAGTAATACGTAAAAAATACATAAGATACTACTGACGCCTGTATCTATTCAAAAGTGTCAGTATCGATTAACCACAAAAAATGCAAACGACAAGCATCCGACGCCACCGTGCCGTCTGAAGTAACAAATGCGATGGTCTGGTAGTCGATCTGAGCTTTGCGAGTTAATTTTGCACGTGTTTAGATGGCCTCTGTCCATGCGCGCAGTGATCCAATTTCTGGATGACACAAGACGAAACGAATTGTGGAACGTAAGTAGAATAGAAACGAGAACGTACAGCAGCACTTGTGGCAGTGCGTAGCAATCGAAGTGGGAACCCGCAAAATGTGCGCGACAGGTTCAATGCCAAAGTGGTCGCACAAGAGTTGCGCTGTAACGGACCGAGCGACGTCCACTGCATTCTATTAACACAATACAAAGCTCACTGCAACGTCAACTGCTTCGATTGCGACAGCACTGCAGCGATTAAACCGTTCGTGGTCAGGTCACACAGGTGAAGATGGACGGAAATGGCCATTGAATGCGATCACTTTGTCTGCAGGTAGTAGCGACTATCGTACAGATCATTTACTCTGTAGTAAGTATAATACACATAGCAGCACATGCACTGCGTATGTTGGCAGCTACGTGGTCTAGTCATTGAGAGAGAGAGAGGAGAGAGAGAGAGAGAGAGAGAGAGAGAGAGAGAGAGAGAGAGAGAGAGAGAGAGAGAGAGAGAGAGAGAGAGAGAGAGAGAGAGAGAGAGAGAGAGAGAGAGAGAGAGAGAGAGAGAGAGAGAGAGAGAGAGAGAGAGAGAGAGAGAAAAAAAGAGAGAGAGAGAGAGAGACTTTGTATGACGACATCTCAGCTCAGATGTTTTGAATACGAGCGCAACAAACGCATGCAGCGACTGACGATCCGGTCAAGTGCATGCTGACCACCTCGAGAAGGAACTGGTACCTGCATTCCAGCTAATTGGTTGTCAAATTTGCAGCATGCGAACAAGTAAGCGACAGTGTCAGTTCGTGTGTATGTATATTCGACGTCATCAACGTACTGCGAGATACTGACTCGACCTCAAGATCAGTTTTCTGCACGTGCTACAGCACTTGTCTATCCATGTAGATGAGGTCTCGGACTGGAGGCGGTGTTCTGCATGAAAGAGCGCCTTGCATTCTCAACTTGACGATAAGACCTCGTGAGCCTTATTTTTGTAGCAGCAAAGAATGCAGCAAAACACTCGCTGACGCACCTTACCGAGCAGCTCATACGTGCTTATCTCCACATAGCCACAGTCACTTGCTGTACTTGTACCGCCGAATTGAACGTCTCATGAGGAACATACGGGTAGCACGGACAATAGAGAGGCAGCGAGGAATGCAGTTGTGACCAACTGTCCTCGAATGAATCTTTGTATCGTGACGTTTACGCTTGACGAGGTTATGTTCCAAGTCGCGTAGTACGCAGTGTCGATCGATCATACAGAAACAAGGGCACAAAGCTGACCGTGCAGATCAAAGCAAAGTTCGAGATGGCAACAATGTATAGTACTTCGCCTCGTATCAAATAGCGTATCGGTTACGACATTATTGATATACTGTATACATGAACGACAGTTCCTGCTTCCGTATTCACGTTGTGCTGGCAGTGGTCTTTGCCTCCCCAGAACGCGGCTGAAACTTCATCGTGAGAAAAATGTACACTTTGGTCCTGCGTGTGATGGTCTGCGGCGTTTGTACTCAGCTGGAGACGGTACGTGCGTGTGGAAATGTAGCAGTTTCCTCCACTCAAAGGTAAGCTGCTCTTCGGCTCCGTGATGGAAGTAGATGCGGGTTTGTCATCGGTATCAACTTGCTCGACGTTGACCTCCTGTACCTCGACAGCTCCCTCCAATGTAGCGCCAACGTTCGTCTTCTCCTTCTCCACACCCGTCATAGACTCGGCAACGGCTATCGTTTGCGCGGTAAGCGTCATAGCTTCAGCCTCTCGAGCAACGTCAGACGCGTCGTCAAAGACAGCCGTCTCGCCAATTGCAGCGGCTTTGGCAAGCTCAATTGAGTCAGTACCCGTTTCGGTCTCGACCTTATATATAAGATTTTGAAGGAAGGATGTGAATAAAAGGAAAAGGGGTATGATTTTAGCAATTCCCTTTTTATAATACAGCTCTTTGTTGAAAAAAATAAAAAAAATGTTACTTCTACGTTAAATTATCTAAGAAATTAAATCCCTTCACTAAATTGAAGCCATGCAATATTTGAAAACAGACTGTATGGTTTGCCAGCGGAAGCCCTGATTGCGTCTTGTATAAACTTTAAAGCCACCCCAATTATTCTCTTTTAAATAAAGACAATTAAACGCTCAAACTTAATTTTTATAGTTTTCTGTAATATAGACCAAAATCTGATGTTGATTAAATAATTGTTAGCATTATAACTACGGCAATCGACTAGACCTGATGTAGCCATTTAAGGTCGTTGGGTTACAAATAAGCAAGATCGACAAATCTATAATTCTGTGTGATATTGTCGACTGGTCGATGTGAAATCTCTCCTGCAATTACATCTGTATGTGACGGTAACTAGTGTCGATCGACAGAATTTACCATCAATTAAGTAGTTAATGTATATCTGCCCAATCGGTCTACATTTTTAATTGCTATGCAATATGGATTATATTGTTATCCTTTTACACTGCAAATGGCATAGACCACAGATGATTTAAGCGCTTTATAGAGCTTAGCCAAACGATATAGATCAATCAAACATACTGTAACTTCTCGTCGTTTTAGCGGACACAAGAATAACATAGCATTATACGATTCATATGATTAGTGTTACAATACATTTAAGCGCTTAGCTATAGCCAAGATGTTGATCTGCATACCTTTATAAATTCGAAATTAGTATAGGAATGACTTAGTAAGGATTAATGACATTAGCTTCCAATTATCATAACAGATAGAGACACAATCAAACACTGATGTCTACTATCGTAAACATTTAAGCGATGGGATATATCATTTTAGTCGGGGTGTCGCTATTTTTTAATAAGTGTTGTGCTATTGTTTTCCTAGCAGACACTATGTAAGTTTCGAATACCACACCTTTATATCTTACGTGCATAAAGAACAAATTTTAAACAAAAAAGCGTAATACAGAAAATATAAAAATGTAATTTGAGTGTAGCAGTTAAAAATTAGGTTATTTTCTACTTTTTTAAAAATCATTCAACCAAATTTCAATGCCAAAGTATTTTACACACTACTTTATGCGCGCGTTTGCTAATGAGCATGTCGTTTTGAGTGTATTTTAAACCTAAATAGTAGAACTGTAAGCGATTTTGAACTATATTTTATATAAAAGTGTATATGAATGACTGGCAAGATATAATTATCTTAAACAAATATTAAAATAGTTACACCGGCACACGCCGTCCAAATTACATACATGAGATCACTCCGTTACATGACCCATAACCTTTTTATGTGAATTCTGCTTCTTTACACTGTAAACACACTAAAACTACTGTACATTTTGTAATTGACGGCGTTGTATAATATCACGACAATGTGTTGTGCTATCATCTTAAGCTTGCGAAAATTTGAACCTTAAGATAAGTAAAAGATGATAATACATATTCTTTGAGATTAAACATTTTACTGAGCCCCAGATTGTGAAACGTTTTAAGCGACTGATACGAATTAAAGTTCTATTCATTAAAAATGTTGTGCCGTATTATTGACATATTTGTCAATTATGTCTAAAGTCCTTCGATATTATTTCTATGAAATTCAGATGTCGTCAGATTTTTGACTTAACGCAGCCAATATCTATAACAACGTATCTGTGCATTTTTCTAATCCTTCGTATTTACCATGGATCGAACAAAATGTGCCGGGATCTTGTCTTTCTGATAAAATTTGATCTTATAACTACTACAACTTGTTCTGACTACATTAATAAGCCATATCGCTTCATTCATCATTCCTGTCTATTACATTTGCTCACTTTTTATTGGTTGAGTGCAGGTTTAGCATCTATCAATACTTATAAGTTTGCCACGCACTTCGATAGTCCTTCAGGTAACGATTTAGGTGGAATGCGGTCGAAGTTCTAGTTTTCGCAATCTTAAAGATTTGTCTCGCAAGATAAGACTATGATGCGCGACGCAATACATTGGCAAGATATTATAAATAAAGCAAATTGTATAGCTGACATGATGCTGTACCTTATATTATAAATAAATGCTTTGGATATGTAGACTTAAATTTCTATTATGCCCATATATTGATTCGGGAAACATATATCTGACACTCAAAAATATTGACATATTTTCATTTTTATCCTAAGCTTCTGGTGCTGATTTCAACGTACTGTCAATGTATAAAAATATTCAAGAATTCGTAAATCTAAAAACACATATATCTATTATTCTGTATTTTAGTAGGAACCGCTATCTAGGTACCACCATCTTGCTGTTTGCCCCTCAGTCCTAAAATTGTTTTTAAAATCGAATCGATCATGGTGCAAAATATAAACGTCTCATTCGATGTCATGTCTCTGTATTCTTCATACAAAAAAACGTGCGCTTTTCGAAATCAAGTTGATCGACTAATGATTGTGCAGTGATTGCCATGATGCTGATGCTAGGATTTTTAGAATTATGTGATACCGGTGACAAACCAATTTATTTTGCGTAGTTTATGCTTCTTTGTCAACGTGTACGCTCATGATCACGGAAGAATATCGGTGGATGATTATGTACGCGAGGATTACCATAGATATCTGATGTTGTATTTTGCAGGTATCCTCATACAAAAAATTGGAGGTTACTGCTGCTACAAAATTTTGACAACAAGCCACATTCATTGCGTTCTTACTAATGCGGATTATTGTTAAGCTTCATTAGTACCACACGGACCCGTTGACGACCATCGTGTTGGCAATAAGCTTGGGTGGATAAGTTGCGCTCTTGTTCACCACAATGCAGGGCACAAGCGACCCAGGTTAGGTTGCAAGTGTCAGTGTGCGTATTTTAAAAACCGAAACGATGGTATAATTCCTTTTTTTGAATTTTTTATGAGATGTGTAATGGATGATTGTCCACGCTTAGAATTGAAGGAGGAGCTTTTGCATTACGCGGCTCGAAACACACCGATTTAATATATATTGTGCACCGAATCCTGCTGCTAGCAAACAAATCAAAAAAGTTCTAATTACAATGAGGCGACATGACGGCTATGCAGTGCAATAATAGGCAATGTGATAATCTTATTACGCAGCCTATGTCACTGAGTTTTCATTATTTAAGCTTTTTATCCAGTGCTTCTGAATCTACTGTTGTTGCTACTGGTGCTGTATTGCCGATGGCCCTGCTGCTGGGGTTCGACTACCTATTTATTGTGCTTCGGGCATCGGGACCTGTTTTCTGGCAAGTCCGTCATTGTCGGCACCGCACAAGAGCTCCTCACGCACCTGCAGCATACTCAAACTGTGATAGGGGCAATTAGGAAGCAGGGAATGACTTAATAGCTATTCCCTAGGAATTTATCTTTATTATATCAATGACCCAGTCTTTTGCAAATAAAACAGTCCGAAACATCTTGACCAATCAGATTTTAAGATATTTAAGACTGTAGGGCAATCAGCATTAAGGTGGTGGCTACGACAATTCCCTTTAAAAGACAGTAGATAATTATTTTCCCAGTTCTACTGCAAACATAGAGTCCGAAACATTTGGACCAATCAAATTTCAATTGCTTTGGGACCAAGGGGAAAAGAGAAAGAAGCTTATGTCCAAATAGCGGTCCTTCAACTTACTACACATTTATGCTTCAATACGCATCTTCTGTCGCTCATGATTCTAGAATATTGCATATTTATTAAGACATCAAATTTAATTCTAACATACTATATCTAATCATATTACGACATAGTCGAATTCCGTAGGATACAGAATACTGAATTGTCACGCAATCTTATTGTATTGGATGGCTATAACGACGATAAAACGATTCATAACGATTATAAATGTAGAATATATCCTAGACAACTTAGAATAAAGGTTGTTTTTTTATGCTGAAAATAAAGTATCGGATCGTAGAATTTACTTGCCACTTTATAAGTTTGAAGTGGTGTCGTATAGATTATGTTAACTTCCAGGCGCCAAGATCTTAATACGCAATATTTTCTAAATTTTTATGCTTGATGCCTGAACCGGTGCTAATAAATATATAATCGTAATATTCTTTATCGTACGGATCGCTTTGTATAACGCCCTTCGCGCTCAATAGGCTTTAAATTGAGAAAGGTTTTGATTTATATATTTCAATCATGAACTAATTGTCACACTTTAGAACGTTAGCCTGACGTGAATCGAAAGGTATCTCCCCATCACGCGATACAAAACAAATTTCTGGTGTCCGTAGGTCCGTTTGGTCAGTAATTACAGATGAATTACCATAAGGCATCACATCAGTAAAGAAATATCGATGCAATTCTGATGTCTTTAGAATCAAATTTTTATTATGGATTACCGATGCGATCACGGAATATTAGTCGTCAGTATTCGATACACGATAAATTTATTCATCCACCCAATCTTACAACATTTTTATACCACATATATATTGGCCGCATCCTATTTTTTCTTGTAAAAATATGCGCTTTACGTGATCGGACGTAGAGGATACACATATGTAGAAACAATTTTTCGATGATTTTTTTACACGTGCGAGACTAAGGTGCGCAATTCGAAATCGTCGTAGTGTATTGCTACCTAACGCGCTACTTTAGCTGCTATTACCCATCTCGACGTGTTATTTATCATAACAATATATTTATCAATACCTGGCTTTTAAAAGATACTTCACCTTTATAACTGGCAGCTATAAATTAGTTTATATATATCGATACCGCGACAAAATTACCATTCGATCTGACGGACCGATCAATGTCCTTCTATTATATTTTAAATGAACCCCAATAGGCACTTGATATGATACGTGATGTATAAAGCTTCACCAACAACCATCAAAAGCAGATGTAAAAAAGGTAGCTTTGATAGCAAAATATGAACGCCTAAGGTTGTAACCTATATTTGCGTTAATCACATCGTTTTCTCTGCGGTGTAAAATCTACTTTACACTATGCGACTCCGCACATAACGTTTCGCTCGGATTCAACAAGGATTCTTATGAAATACAATCTATAGATTGGTTGTCGATACTAAACAAACAACCTTTACTATACCAAACATGTATAATGGCTCCCACCAACTATTTCGGGCCTACGAGGCAAGCATCAACTATTATAACTACCCATTTAATAGCTGACGATGAAATATGTGTCCAGTGAGTCACATACGAGTATACAACTAACAAGTTTATATTCACTAAATCGTGGATTATAACGTTAGTCGTTTATCTCGATTTCTTTTTTAAAAGTGGAAAAAAGACGAGTAAAAAAATGTAATATGTAGTCAATTTTTCTAGTGTCATTTCCGGCAAGTAATACCTGAAAAATAAACACTTAATATTTATCTTACGCGACTTGTAGGATTAATATTTCAAGAATATAGAAATGATACAACGACTTTATAGACACGACGAACACAAAGTTAGCAGGTCCATTTTCGGTACGTCATTTTGACGAGCCGTGAGTATTCATGCAAATCGTCTACAGAAGAAGGTATAGACGGTCAAAAGTCAGTATTTTGAGATTCACATAATGTTTGGCGACTAAAATATTATACCTATATTATAAAAACGATAGAAAAAATTTCCTGTCAGCTACAAAACTAGCAATAACACACTGACGGATATGATATCATACATAATTGTGTTGTAATTTAAGGTTTATTTGAAGCGTCTTTTCGACCAGGAAGTTCTTTAGCGCGCATTTGTGCTAGCATCGAACATAAAATTACTTATCTTGTTTGCGATGTATAATACAATCTAGAGGTGTAATGTAGTGTTTGGTATTAAATTTGCAAACAACGTTATAGGTAATAATCTCTTTGGTAAAACTTGTTTTTAGTAGGCGGCTTGATAGAGCGTAGTCAAGGTGCCTTTTGAGAACAGGTTAAAATATATAGCGCTTAAAAGTTTTTCTAATATTGACCTCGAAAAACTGGGCTGTTGGCTACTCCTGTTGCGCCTACAAAGAAAAAAACTTTTTCCTGAAAATATGGACAATATATTTGCATGTCCCTTGTCGAAGCTTACCCACAATGCCGCTCGCCTACTATGAGCTGGCAACAGGAGTTCGTATACGAAATTCAGCACGCGTAACTCGACTCGCAACCACGTTTTATAGTAGAAAGAAAATCGTATCGTCGCCTGCCGCTGTTCCAGCACATAAACCGATCTGTTTGGCTCCGTCTGTTTGATCCAACTAAATTATTAAATCATGAATTTATGCCAAACTTGCAATTCCATGAGAAGATCCACAAAGTTTGGTAATTGTATCGATCTTGTGTAAGTAAATTTTCTGTTTCTCCACTTCACACGCATGTTGTGTATGATTTACTAGTGGGTCATATCTGTGATAATATAGTCTCAACGCAACAACGCATATATTGCCGAGCTATTAAGTACAGTTGGGCTTGTACGTCGGGTACATACCCTTCGCGGTTCTCCCCTTCGGTTTCAGTTGTGACTCTTGCCTAGATGAATGCCTTCAACCACTCACACTCCTTTCCAAAAGACTGCCTGAGCTCAGCAGCTTCCGTTCCTTCAATCCTGTGACCTCGTATCAATGGCTAGACGTCGGCATTTCCACGCTTTCACAGGTCACCGGGCGCAGTATACGTCCGACTAGATGACTTACTATGTCCTTCGTCAAAGACCCACCGACTCGTGGCTCGATGAGTTTTTTTTTACGGTGCCGTCTATTGGGTCACCGGCTCACAGTGCGATATGACTGATCTTTCGCTGGAAACGAGTGCTGCTCACCCTGGGCCGACTAAACTCTTGGCGCTTCCAATCAAGACCTCTACAAGCTATGCTCCTAGCAGCTCGACAGCAGGCATAATCATGCTCACGCATGTACTTACCCTAAAAATGCACACGTGTCTTGGACTTGAAAATTCAGCTCTCTATTGATTATCTTTTCATCTTTCCTCGATGGCAAATTCTCTTTCGTGGCTCTTCTTCATCCCCCTCGTCGTCCTATACAAATACCAAAAGGGGGTAGACTAGTAATCATCTTGATCGCTTATCGAATCTTGTATCGTCGATACTATTCACATAAAGTTCTGTCCTGTTGGTATTTGTGACTCTACTTTGTCTCGTCGAGATCACCACTCCCATATTCAATTCATAGTGGGCAATACCATGTCCTACTATCCCTACACCACATACGCCTCACTCATTTAATGTGACGTGTCCGGCAACAGAAAGTAAGAAAAGTGGCCAGCGTCATCGCAATGGATTGTCGATCCGGAATCTACCGAAATAATGCGGTATATACGCTAGATGTTTTGTTGCTTTATATCCGCAGTAATGCTGCTTCCGTAGCTGGTCCATTGGTTACAATATACTCCGCTTCTGCCGTGCTCATTGCATCGATTTTTACTAGACAAAATCGCTTTGACAGCGCGACACACGCAAAGTGAAATTGGCGCCGGTCTCTTTGCCATGTGTATTGAAAACACCGCTGTGGTAAAGCGGACTTTCCGGAAATGGTAGACTCAAGGAGGGATGGACCGGAGGGACAGGGACCCCGCGATCGGAAAGAGACTGGAGGCCAAGGGGCCACAGAGGAGAAGCGGCCGTTAGGGTCCAGCCGTTGAGAGTGGCACCAATGCGGATTGTTCTCAACCACCCGTCGGTAAGTACGGCCGACCAAGGCGGCCTCGGTCAACCAAGGCGGTCACGGTCATCCATCGGCCGACCTGGTCACCCTTTGGTGGGTACGGCCGATCAAGACGACCTCGGTCACCCGAGGGCCGACCTGGCCACCCTTTGGTGGGTACGGCCGATCAAGGCGACCTCGGTCAACCAAGGCGGTCACGGTCACCCTTTGGTGGGTACGGCCGATCAAGGCGACCTCGGTCACCCGAGGGCCGACCTGGTCGTCCACCGGCCGACCCGGACCCTCAAGATCAAGCATCCCTGACCACTCAGCATAGTGAGTCCAGGCGTAAGGCAAGTACAGAGTAAAGGAGTTTAAAGGATAGGACATTATTAAGCACTACTCAATTTGCGATCTAAGCCACACGTCTCGTGAGCCAAGAAGCTTGTACGTCTACCAACCTGTTCCGGGCCAGGGATCGATTTGGCCCACCCGTCGAATCGACAGTGCGGGTAAGACTCAAGTGCAAATAGAACCCCAGGAAGTATATTGGCCTGTAGGTTCGTGGAGTAGCAACCCCCCCAACTCAATCCCGCTATAGGAAGCGGTCTCCATACCCTAGTGGTAAGGGAGAGGACGCATAAAGGCCAGGCGGTTGACACCCCTGAGACAAGCAAAGGCCAGGCGCTACTAGCCCTGAGAACTCTGGTTATAAGCCCACTCTCAACCAAGTTGATCGAGTGGCTGCCCTAACTGGACCCCGACTGAAGCATATCCGCTCGGGGCCCCCAAGGTCGACACACACCAAGACCGACATCTAGCTCCATCGCCACGTCCTCCGAAGAGTGATACCCGCCAAGCCGACGGGTACACAAGGTGAGTTTAAGATCCAAGCGGAATAGGAGTACCCCCTCCTCAAGTCGGCAGTCCGGCGCAGTGGGCGGTTTGGAGTCACGCCAATCGATTTTGGCGACCCACTCCACCACAATGGTGCGCGTGCCCGGATCTTCGGAAGACGCGGGATTTCACCGCGAGTCCCAAGATGAAGAAGACGTTCTGGTCAAGGTTGAACAGAAGACCGAAGAAGCACTGGAAGACCGACCGCCAGTGAAACACGAACACAAAAACAAAGGGTCGCAGGGCCGACCGGACCTTGGGAGGGGTCCGGTCAACATGGCCAAGGTCGAGATTATCGAAGACAAACCTAAATACCCTCCCTACGTCCTCGTTGAGGACGCCCTGGGTCATGGTACCTACTATGCCCCTGAGGACCAGCAGCTGACGGTGAAAACCGAACAGCTCTGGTCCCAAAAACAACAAACTTCAGCGGCCGCCACGTCCAAGCCGCAGAAAGCCAGGATGAAAGCGCCAGGGGACACCCACTTGATGAATTCGGACACCTCAGGACCATCAACCGAGTCAGAACACCGGCCAACCATGAAATACTGTAAGCCAGGACCTCCAACACCAAAAGTCGCCAAGGCCGCCCAGTCCAAGCCGACCCGCGAGAAAACGAAGGCGCCAGCTAATTCCAAATTGAGGGACGCTGCTCCAGCGGGACCACCAGCCTGGTCGGACGAGGCAATCGTGCTGGCCTACCACCGCCGAAAGCTGGTCGCCCTCCTGGAGAGCGACCCCGTCGCAAAAGTCCTCGCCATCCGGTTATTGGGTCAGCTAGGGGGGCCGGTATCATCCCTGCCCAAACCCCGGACGGTCTCAGAGGCAGTCACAGCGCTAGTCACCCTCCTTCGCGAGGCGAACATGGTGGCAGGCCAGTTCGAGCCGCACACCTTGTTCGACCTAGGGTTCGACAACATCACAAGCCTGTTAAACAAGATGCACAAGCGATTAGCTATCCTAGTGGGGACTACCAGACCCAACAACGTACCGCTGACACCGTCGATGACGACGCCGTCTCGTGACAGCTTGATGACCCTCCAGGACTTCGGCTCCCCACCAACAGTGAAACCACAGGTCGACCCGCCGATGGGTACGCAACGTCACACGCCGCTCCCATCAGCCGACCACGACGCGGAGGAGCAGTCGTCAAGTAACTCCTCCATCCTCGTCCAATGTGCCCGGATGCCACTGGGGCCGGCAGGAGCTGCGATGCTACAGGCTCGCGTTCAGGGTGGCAGAGCCACTCAACCGGTCCAGAATCCGTCGGCACATGTCCACCCGGGGAATTTCCAAATTCCCGAAAGGATAGATTTTCACCCAATGGGACGACAGCATGGGCATACCGGATTGGCTCCACCACCACGTGGCGAAGATGCTGGGGGGGAAGGGCCTACCAATATGGTAGGTAACCTACAGACATACTTCGACGCAGCGATGGCCCGTTTTCTACAAGAGCAACAGGTGCAACAAGGACATCAAGATGAAAGAGTGGCAGCAGAAATACAAAGGGCCCAAGTGGCCGCAGCTCAAGGAGCACCAAGGGGCCGAGCGCAAGTGTCAAGCCAACAAACTCGGACAGATGTAGAGATGGAATCGGTCGGCACGTGTGAGTACGACCCGGACGATATGGATCTGGAGGGACCGGCGGCGAGAATTGCGACGGCGGCAGCGGGACAGATACCCGGCATGATCCCTCGCATCAAGCTTGCAGCGACATCGGATCTCAAAGAATTTCACGGAAGAAACCAAGATGAAGACCGAGCTCGTTCGTGGCTGTCCACAGTCAAAACGGCTTTTGCAAGGGACCAAGCACCTGACGATGAAAAGTGTTTGGTTTTCGGTGGACTGCTGACTGGACCAGCACAGAATTGGTACCGGCAACTGGGCCGCTCGGTTCGATCCAGTTGGAAGGACGTCATACAAGAATTCCAGATGCAATTCTGCGGGTTAGGAGTGCCAGTCGCCCGCCAATATTACCACGCGAAGAAGCGGCCGGAAGAGTCACCCATGGACTACCTGTACCGACTGAACGTGATTGGGCTCAGGGCGAAGATCAAGGTTAAAGACGGGCCGCCCAAGATCCAGAAAGAACATGTCGAGCACTACATTGAAACTCTAGATGACCCAGAACTGGCAGACCAGCTCACGATGTTACGATTAGCGGATGTGGATGAATTGGAAGACGTGTTGAGAGCGAGGCAAAGGACGAAGGCGCGTCGAGGCAAGGTACTCTTCGGGTCGAGCAAGTTCCGCCAAAAGGCACCTGTGCCCCCAGACCGACCAAGGGAGGTAAACCGTCGGTCGGTACATGCGGTCCGGGCGACCATGGAAGAATCGAACTCGGAATCGTCAAGCTCGGATAGCTCAGGAGACGACGATGACCAAAGACGAATGTATGTGATGGCGATGGAAAACCAGAAGGACATTGTGTCGAGGGGCCCAAGAAGCCGACCAGCCCGGGAGGCCGACCAACACCATCGCCAAGAAGGTGACCAAGGACCTCGAGGGCCACCGGCCGCTCAATACCCGAGATGTGCGCACTGTGGATCCAGGAAGCATGGTGACTTGGATTGCTGGAAGCGTCTCACATGCGACCACTGTGGAAAGAGAGGCCATCCGACGGATCGTTGCTTGTTCGTGTGCAAAGGGTGTGGAGAGACCCACGAAGCCGGGAAGTGCCCGATGGAAGAGTTTTATAACTTGATCCGTCAATGGTACAACCCGACCAAGCACGCTGGGATGTTGCCGGAGAAGGTGGAGAAGATGTTAAATTAGAACGCTCGCCAAGTTTGAATCTGGTACGAGCCGAGCGTTCTGATTGTCATGTGTTTGCATATGTGGAAAGGACTTCCGAGGGAGATATAGGTCCCGCCGTGGAGAAGAGTGTCGAGGAAGATCACAGAGATAAGAAGATCAGAAATATATCGAAGATCGCAAGCTACCCTGTGGTTCATGTTGCTCGTCTTGATGATCCTAATGGTTTTACACGAGGAGATGCAGTGATGGAATTGGACCTGCTACCAGGTGAATCCAGGGGATATTGGAAAAATCATGCCCCTTCGAAATGGTTTCAGCAGGCCAAGGCCTCTGGAAAGGTAAACAATGACCGCGCAAACTTGTTGTTTGACACTGGTGCCGAGATATCCATTTTGGATATCGCCTTTGCTCGTAAGGTAGGCTGCCAGATCGACGAAGACGCAAGACAAGAATGCGTGGGTATCGGGGAAGCGGTATACACTACAGAAGGACGCACCCGCATCAAGATCACTTTAAATGGAAACTTGGTGTACATCTTCAAGGTATGGGTCGGCCCTATGGTGGGCCAAGATGCGATTCTGGGTATGGACTTTATGGTCCCAGCCGGTATCCGATTAGATCTGGGGGGAGGAGCGCTTTGTCTCCCAGATGAAGTGCGAGTCCAACTAGCAGGCCGGCGAACGTTGTACGGTAGCAGAGTTACCGATATAAAGCTGGGCCAATTTACACAGCTAGCGGTGGGCGAATATGTGGAAGTACCTGTAAAAGAGTCGACCTCAGAACAAAGGGTGCTGTGGGTGACGAGAGGAGAACGATGGGTCACCACGGTGAACCGAGGGGTAGGCCGACGTCGATTTTTGAAAGTAACCAACGTCAGCCCACAAACGCTAACGCTGCATGAGGGCACTAGAATTGGTATGGTAATGGCGAAGGATCAAATACCAAGAACACTGGGATTCGTTACGGCAGGCTCTCGAAGACACGCCGAGTGGTGGAACTTAGCATATGAAGCTACTACCGACCAGGACGACCATCAGGAAGACCTGATGGAGATCGACGAAGGGCCACTGGTGGATAAACCCCAGTATGAGACTCCACGACATATTTTACAGCGGTCAAAGGAGGTAGCTCCAGTGATGAACGTCGCGTCCCGACAGCGGCCAGTAGATAGGTCACTAACAGGCGAAGAAACGGCAGGTAACATTCCCGAGGACGGAGCCCTATACACTCAACTAGTCGAACCCACGATCACTCGGCCGAACGAATATGCGGTCATTGGACCGAGGAGATCCATCGACACCTTACATGAAGAAGTTATTGACATGGGAGCAAGAGCGAGTATCGAAGATGTGACCCAAGATGATGACCAAGTGTGTACGTTTGAAAGCGGAGAACTCTGGGCTGAAGAAATAAGCCAGGGATGGGCGGTCATACCAGAGGTGGACCTCTCGCCCGAAGGAATTGAGCTGAAGGACATTCAGATACCTGATCCGGAGGGAAACTCGCCTGAGGAAGTGGATCGTTTAAAGCAAATCATCTGGAAGAAGCGGCACCTGTTAATGGGAAAAGGCAACGCTTTACCCCCAGCTGCTCGTGGTGCTATATGCGATATAGACGTGGGAAACGCTAGGCCGATCGCGCAACGCGTACGGAAAGTGGCCCCCCAGTTCAAAGAAAAGTTGGCCGACTTGATCAAGGGTCTACTGTCGGCGAAGATTATTCAGCCATCCACCTCACCGTGGGCCAGCCCAATAGTAATTATCGTGAAGAAGAATGGGGTCGACATCAGGCTGTGCATTGACTATCGGTTGGTGAACGACCTGACGCAACTTATGGTCTACCCCATGCCACTGATTAATGAGCTTCTGGAAGATTTGGATAGTGCGTTGTGGTATTGCTCTCTCGACATGGCAAGTGGGTTCTGGGTAGTCAGCATGACGGAAAGGGCAAGATTAATTTCAGCTTTTGTCACTCCGTTGGGTTTATTCGAGTGGCTCAGAATGCCGTTCGGACTCAAGAACGCGCCACAGATCTACCAACGACTCCTGGACAATGCATTGTATGGGTTCTTGCGTATACCCCCAGGGGCCGACTCGGAAGGCCAAGAGGATTTATTTGTAGCAGGAGAACCGGATACAAGGTCGGCCCCTTCGGTATTGGGTCGTAGATCGTACATAGACGACATACTGGTACCGGCTGAGTCCTGGAGCGTGCTATGTGACAAGGTAGAACGGCTGTTGGACGTGTGCGACCACTGGAATTTATCGATTAGCGCAGTCAAGAGTACGTGGGGATGTCGAAGGGTCGACTACCTCGGTCACAGGGTATCAAGTGACGGTCTGGAGGCTCATCCTAAGGATCTCCAAGCACTAGTAGACCTACCGCTACCATCAACGCTCAAGGCCATGCAGTCGTTCCTCGGAAGTTTGAATTACTACAGCCGCTTCATCGAGGACTATGCAATCTATGCATCAATTTTGTATGAGCTAAGGGAGGTAGATTTTCACGTGTGGCGTAGTAAGCTAAAGGACGTAGACCACCAAATGACCCCGGATGAGGACGATGAGAAGTGGTCTCGAGTTCAAGTAGCTTTTGCTATGCTAAAAAACAAGATGGCTACCGCACCGATTTTACGACACTTCGACCCTGAAAAAGAAGCAGTGATAATTATTTATGCGAGTGAGTGGGCCATCTCAGCGGCATTGGTGCAGAACCATGAAGGTACTCTTATGCCTGTGACATTTACGAGCCGGACTCTCAAGGCCAATGAATTGAATTACAGTACTGTGGAAAAGGAGGTGTTGGCTTTGTTGCGAATTTTGGAGAACTGTTTTACGATGTTGGTCACCCGACCCCTCAAGGTATTAACAAGACACTCGACGCTAGCCTGGTTGGTGAGATCCTCCGGGTTACAGGGACGTTTGGGGAATTGGGCGGCTCTCTTGTCTCAGTGGACTTTAGAGATAGTCAAGTGTAAGAAGGGCGAAGACCAGGTACTAGGGGCGTTGGCAGCTAGTATTACCCCTCGTGAGAGCGTGGACTCGATCCTATCGGCCATTGCACCTAAGAAACAGGCGAAACACAAGGTCAACCTGCCCCCGCCCACCGTAGAAGGACATGAAGAATTATATGTGATGAGTTTCGATGGGTCGGCTCGCGTCAAACAAGGAGGTGGATCATGTAGCGCGGTGGTATGGAGCTTACCTGCATGGTCGATAGTGAGCGCCGCCTCGAAATATCTTAAGGTATCTACGGTGAATGAAGCAGAGTACGAAGGCATGCTGCTGGGTTTTGAATTGCTGGATCCATTAGAGCGACGAAGGTTAATTATTTGCGGAGACTCCAATCTGGTCGTCAGGCAGATGCGTGGCGAAATTGAGTGCAAGGCTGCAGGACTAACCCCATTGAAGGGGAAAGCTCTGAGTAAGCTTCGAACGTGGGCCTCTCACGAGATACTCCACGTGAAACGCGACTGGAACCAGAGTGCAGACCAACTGGCTAGTGAAGCGTTGCACAGGCAAGCAGGAGTCGAGTCGATACCGAAGGAAGAGTGGCCCGGCTTGGAAGAAATTAATCGGTTGCCGGAACTGTTGGTTCCCAGGGACCCGAGTCGGACAGCAAAAATATTTGCAGTGACCCGATCCAGACCACCTATCCAGATATCCAGTGATACGAGACAAGAGAATGGGATACAACAGCTCAGGATGGAACGCATCCGAAAGGCTCAGGAGGAGGAGAGCTGGATTGTGGAATTAAAAGCATACTTAAAAGGGGATCTGAGCGGCCTGTCGGCCGAATCAGCACAGTCGTGCAGCAAGATGGCTAGAGATTATGAAGTCAGTGAAGAAGGTCTATTGGTGTACTGCCCTGGTTACAAGGCCGATGAGGACGACCGAGGATTGACCGCCCGATTGGTAATACCCGAGGCCCTCCAGACTGACATATTACATCATTACCACACCAGTCTGGAAGGTGGCCACCAAGGGATCGGCCGCACCTACTACCGGATTCGGCGTTATTGTCACTGGAGGGGGTTATTTCGAAGTGTACAGCGGTATGTGGGTCTATGCGTGGATTGTGAGACGGGAAAAGGAGGGCCTACCCTTCAAGGAATAACCCCAGGTAATATCGAGGCGACCTACCCTTTCCAAGTTATAGCAATGGACCATATCCCCTCATTGCCTACGTCACACAAGGGGAACACCGAGTTATTAATTTGGGTCGACCTATTTACGGGGTACGTGATGGCCAAGGCAAGTGCCTCGCGAACAGCTCAGACGGTGGCCGAAGGATATGAAGAGTGTGTTTTTCGACGTTTTGGGGCAAGCGAGGTGATCCGACATGACCGGGAACCTGGTTTTATGTCGGACTTCTTTCGGGCATTTAATCGCATGGTGGGTCAACGCCAACGGGCGACTATGGCCTACAGACCCCAGGCAAATGGAACTGCGGAAAGAATGGTCCAGACCCTGACGAGGTCTATTAAGATGTACGTTTCAGATGTGGCACAGCAGGATTGGGACGAATACGCTGAACGGCTGACGTTCGCCCTGAACACGGCTCACGATAGAGTGCGGAAGGAAACACCGTTCTACTTGGTCCACGGCTGGGATGCTAAAACCACTCTGGAAGCGACTTTGCCAGTGGTGAACACCAAGTATAAAGGAGCAAGGGCTCGAAGGTGGAGGTATCACATTCAAAGTCATTACCAGCGTGCAAGGGAACAAGCCAACGAGTGCCTGCGGTCGGCCAGTCAAGCCCGGGTTCTCGCTCATAACGAACAAGTGGCCGACCATAAGGTCCAGCCGGGTACCCAAGTTTGGCTCTACCTAGATCGGGTGAAGGAGGGATACGCCAAAAAGTTGGCTCACCTTTGGCATGGTCCATTTCGAGTGTTGGAGTTAGTTGGTGAACATGCTGTCCGGTTGGAGATGAGGGATACGAAGTATAGACTATTCCCGATTGTTCATGTGTCCAAGCTGAAGAGAGTCAGGGAGTTCCCTGATCGACCCAACAATCGTTTGGCGGTTGACGAGGCCGATCGAATTGACTTTGACGAATGCTTGTTGCCCGAAGATAGCTGGATGCGTGAACTGGAGGAGGGTGAGTACGAGGTCGAAGAGATTTTGGAGAGTCGGGTCGACAAAAAGACGCGGTATGGTCGACAACGGCGTGAATTTCTAATCCGGTGGAAAGGTCACGCGGACCCCTCGTGGGTCGACGAAGTGGACTTGAATTGTGGCGCTTTATTACGAAAGTTTGAACGCGAAGTGACGAATTATAACCGTTTCGACGCGATGCAGAACCAGGAAGACTAGTCGTGGGGAGGAGGCCTGGTTGTCCGGGTGGACCTAGCCGCCTAGATAGACCTAGCCGTTTGCTGATCGACCTGCCCGTCGGTAGGTCGACCTGCCCGTTGATAGGCCGACCCGACCGATCTGATGGTGGGTCGGGGTGATCTGATGGTCGGTCGGGTTGATCTGATGGTCGGCTGGGTCGTCGGCCGAGCGGTTATCACAGCCAGGAGAGACTAAGACGATGTTACGCCAGATGGAATGGGGGTAACAGGCAACTAGGTGACGATGGACACACGAACTGCATAACGAAAAGTGTGTTGATTCGAGGGATTATACCTACGAAGGAGGCACGAACTTGTTTTGGAGGCGAGCGACCTTGGTCCCTGGGTGGGGCTCAGAGGTGAGCCGGTATTGGGAGAGCCATGGCCACGTAGAGTCCGAGAGCTGAAGAGCGGCCAGCAGGTCGACCGGATCCGACCCCTCCTCACATCCCGGAAACCAGTATACCACTCGGCGAGATCGGGGCAGGTGACGGAAGAAGGGATCCAGAAGAATGTCCAAGTCGCACCGATGAGCCACCATCCCCTCGAAGATTCGGTTAAGAATTTCCCGCCACGCCAAAGTCGCTCTGCTCCGCCGTTTCTTCCGAGCATTGTAGTACGAAGCCAGGAAGGGGCTGGCACGAGCTTGGTCTTTCGAAATCCAGAGACAGTGGGTGGCCTCCCAAAGCGCTTGGGAATGTTCATTCTCGAACTTGGAATACGCCCCAGCCAGATCGGCGAACCAGCCTTCCAGTCTGAACGACACTGGGGAAAGAGCGACCTTCGCAACCACCCAAGGCTTTGACGTCAGCAATCCCTTAACCATGGAAGGGGTGACCAGCGAAGTTTTCCAACGCGCCGGACGATCGAGACACCCATCGGGGGGGCCGAACCATCCCCAAGGTAACTCCAATCGGTCGCCCAGGTCGTCCGGGGACATGGTGACCAGGGACCAGGTGTTGACCAAGTCCACCGACCAGGGCGCTACTTCACCGGCGGTGAAAATTCTCACCCGCGTCGACCCGGGGATCATGGCCTCTGCCGGGAGAAGATATTCGCCCTCCGACGCAGGAGAGCTGCGAGTCACCGGACGGTCGCCCGTTTTCGGACGGGGAGATTCATGCCTGAATCCAGACGATCCGGATGTGACCCTGGAGGGATACGGAGGTGTCGGTATTTTCGGCTCTGGAACCGCAGCGGTGAGAGGAGTGGGTGAAGCGACCTTCGGCCGGCGGCGAGAAGACCGAGACCTCGACATGGCGGCCCGGATGGGCTCGCTGTCCGAGCTGAGGCTTGTGTCGGTGGCAGCCGTGGGTAGCGGTGAGGCGGCCGTCTTCGAACCTCTCAGAGCCATCGGCTTCACCTTCGGGGTGCTTAACGAGTCGACTTTTGCTCGTTTGGACGTCCGGGATGGAGCGCGAGAAGCTTGCCGAAGAGGCTGCTTACCGGTCACGGAAGTAAGCGGCCGACCGCTTTGGAGGATGCCGGTATCGGGGCCCGACACTTGTGCAGTGTCAGCAACCTGGGGAAAACTAGTCTCTCTGTTGGTACCACCCTCCATGGGCTCCGTCAAGAAGTCCGAGTGGCGGAGCTCCGCCACGAGGAGGGAGAGCCGACTATGTCGAAACTCGACTTGGCCCCTCCAGTGGTCGGTCAGTGCCATCTCGTGCCGCAACTTCCCTTCGAGACGCGACACGAGTGCACGAGATTCACCGAGCTCCCGCTCTAAGCGCTCACAGCGGAGCGACCAGTAGTGTGGAGAAGGAGATATCAGCGCCAGCCGACTCTCGCAAGCCTCAACCCGGCGAAGCATCCTCACGACGTCAACTGGAACCACGCTGGGTGTTGCACTACCGCTGCTGAGGGTGGCCGGTATGGCCGGGTCGACCCCAACGGGAGCGGTAATTACTGCAGCGGCTGGAGATGCGGCGACGGCCGGAGGGGCAGACGTGGCTGGTGGCGGTGCCATCCCAGAAGTGGCGGGGGGCGACTCCAACGATGGTGAGACCGGCAATGATGGACTGTCGTTTGCCTGGCCAAGGACCTCGGCCGGATGTCCGTGGATCGGCGAGCCAGGAGCGGAAGACAAACCTTCAGTGGAGGGGTCGGGTCCCTGCGTAGACGTGCTCATGCTCGAACCGCTGTACGGCTGAGCAAGTGCAAGGGGCGGCTGTGGTAAAGCGGACTTTCCGGAAATGGTAGACTCAAGGAGGGATGGACCGGAGGGACAGGGACCCCGCGATCGGAAAGAGACTGGAGGCCAAGGGGCCACAGAGGAGAAGCGGCCGTTAGGGTCCAGCCGTTGAGAGTGGCACCAATGCGGATTGTTCTCAACCACCCGTCGGTAAGTACGGCCGACCAAGGCGGCCTCGGTCAACCAAGGCGGTCACGGTCATCCATCGGCCGACCTGGTCACCCTTTGGTGGGTACGGCCGATCAAGACGACCTCGGTCACCCGAGGGCCGACCTGGCCACCCTTTGGTGGGTACGGCCGATCAAGGCGACCTCGGTCAACCAAGGCGGTCACGGTCACCCTTTGGTGGGTACGGCCGATCAAGGCGACCTCGGTCACCCGAGGGCCGACCTGGTCGTCCACCGGCCGACCCGGACCCTCAAGATCAAGCATCCCTGACCACTCAGCATAGTGAGTCCAGGCGTAAGGCAAGTACAGAGTAAAGGAGTTTAAAGGATAGGACATTATTAAGCACTACTCAATTTGCGATCTAAGCCACACGTCTCGTGAGCCAAGAAGCTTGTACGTCTACCAACCTGTTCCGGGCCAGGGATCGATTTGGCCCACCCGTCGAATCGACAGTGCGGGTAAGACTCAAGTGCAAATAGAACCCCAGGAAGTATATTGGCCTGTAGGTTCGTGGAGTAGCAACCCCCCCAACTCAATCCCGCTATAGGAAGCGGTCTCCATACCCTAGTGGTAAGGGAGAGGACGCATAAAGGCCAGGCGGTTGACACCCCTGAGACAAGCAAAGGCCAGGCGCTACTAGCCCTGAGAACTCTGGTTATAAGCCCACTCTCAACCAAGTTGATCGAGTGGCTGCCCTAACTGGACCCCGACTGAAGCATATCCGCTCGGGGCCCCCAAGGTCGACACACACCAAGACCGACATCTAGCTCCATCGCCACGTCCTCCGAAGAGTGATACCCGCCAAGCCGACGGGTACACAAGGTGAGTTTAAGATCCAAGCGGAATAGGAGTACCCCCTCCTCAAGTCGGCAGTCCGGCGCAGTGGGCGGTTTGGAGTCACGCCAATCGATTTTGGCGACCCACTCCACCACACCGCCCTAATAGCTGACACTATATAAATCAATTTTAATATGACATCTGATCCCATCTTGACGCTTTTAAAATCTACAAGTGATTCATAATACTTAAGGGTTTTGATTACTCTCTTCATTGCTTTAACATGCTTCATTCCGTCGGAATTGACAATAATATAAACAATTTTGCTGCAAACCATAAATCTGGTCGCATTGAAATGTCTGAACGAATTAGCGATCTCACTACCACTAGATATGGAAATGTAATTAATTGGCAATTTGTCAGCGGTTCTTCGTGCACCAATCAGGTGGTGCGATCCACTGGGTTTCCTATAATGTGTGTTTTCACGAATCCAAATATCTTAAGCACTGTATTTATTTACTTGTGGTTGTAGACAGATGCTAGCGTCATTACGATTATATTACCACCAAGATATTGCGTCGCTATCCGGTGGCCCTTGATGCTGTAATGATCGTCGAGCAAAATAAGGAGATCATTCTTTCGCTCATTCGCTTTTGTTCTACGAATGCAGCGCCGATCGATAACAGTGTCAGACATACCTCGCTTGTATAAAATTTAAATTTAAATAAAAACTGAAAAAATGAATATCGCCAACCAAACAATAGTATTATTTCATCAGATACTTAAATTTTGTAACTAAATTTATAAAACAACATATTTTTATTTATATCAAAAATAGATGATGGAAAACATGCTGTTATTTTTTATGATAAATTCTCCAACGGACGTGCAAACGTGGCTTTGTCGGTACATGCTGAAAATTTTATGCTTGCATAAAGCGATCAAACAACGTGTATCACGCTCGCCTAGCCCAGCGCAAACCTTGCAGTACTTTCTTTACTATAGAAGATTTGTTGCTTCCATTTACGTGGCAAAGCTGTATTTACATCATGTCTATAGATCTATATATCTAACAGTGCCGACAAGGCCACAGCCGAACGAAATACACCATGCTAGCTACCCGTGCTGACGTGTCGGTAAAACCAAATTATAACATTGCTAGTCGCCACGCAAACTAGACAAGGTTTAAATCGAATTACTTCCCTTAGCTCGTTAGTTATAACCGCATCGCCATACGTTGCTGTGAACATGTTTGTCATCAATGTCCCATCATCTACGTTAATATAATTTGTCACGTCTTTTGCTTTAAGCGCCTCAAGATTTTGTAACTCCGCGTCACGCCACTTGCGTGCGCTATCTGACCGTATCGCTTATAAATGGTTATTTGAAGTCATAATAATGCTGGTTACAATTGCTTTTACCCGTTACCAATGCCACCCAGTATCGTATAAACGCCGAAATGATTGGCATGCGATGACAAATGGAGCTGACTAGTATTCCTCAATCTATCCCGGTAATTTTCATATTCTCAGATGTCGGTGCTACTGAATGGTGGCGAATATTTGAGCGCTTGCGCTTCGCCGTCTCCACTAGATTCTGTGGCTCCGCCGCGCTGCATTTGTTTTTCGTATCAGTGTATTTCTCGCACTCGTCTAATTCAATCGAAGTTGATCTCCATTGATTGAGTCAGGGCTATCAATATCATCATTATCGTACTTGCATCATGACGAATCTCCTAGACTTCGACTTCATCGCCTTCCCCCTTGTTGGGTTATATTCGATGCTGTTGGTAGCTCTTGGTTCATTGTAAACAGGTAGAATTAATTGTTGAACGATACCTATATCATTTGAATCACTTCTAATCGGACCAGTGAATGTCGTTGGAGTAATTATAGCGTATATACTTTTAAATCACCATTCCTTGCATTGTTAGTATCAATCTCTACATCGTTATGACATTCTGCGATCTCAAAAGCTTCATTATCGTCAGAGTCGACAACGCGTTTGCTTTTGTTGATATTATTATAAACAATTTGACCCTTTTAGCTATTGGCATCTACACATTACACTTCGGGATCAAAACTGCCTACCTCGATGCTTTCGTCGATAGCATCTTCGTTGGCGGTGTTTATGTGTTTGTAGGTGTAGCGATCGTAATCGAGAACTTGCTCATTTACTTGATTGATAGGCACTATCTTCCGTGTACGTTTTTTTTAAAAGTTAGAGAGTGCAACCCAGAGCATCTTTCTGAAAAACCAAAGATGTAACCGATCCTAACAATATGTTTATCTCTGTGAAGCCGTGCGTCGGATTCGACCTGCGCATACGCTAATAAAATCGACATTAAGCATTTTGTGCGGTGCCCTAGCACATTCGAAAGCTTATGTTTGATTGTTAGTGTAGACGGCGTATTACAACGCATCCATCCCATATAAATAAAATATAAAAGAGTTAGTAGACATTAATTGCGTCATCTCCATCAATATGATGTGCACCCGCTACATAGGGTTCTTCTGTTTACTGTCTGGTACAGCTTTTACAAGGTTAAATCCTCGGTCACTTAAAGAGCTTTTTTTAACTCTTTACTTGTAAGTTATCCACCTACATCTTTGTGCAGTTGGCGTACAGGAAATTTTGGCCTTGCTTTATCATGTCTATCGCTTTTATGGTGACCAGCTTGTACTTCAGCTTAATCATAGTATTGATTCATCGCAGCTGCCACTGCACCAGCTCTTTTTTCAACTATAGATAGTTACAAACTTGCAAAAAGCATCCATATCGACTAATATAGCACCAACGTGTTTACATCAACCAATACGGGCTAACTCAAACATACATAAACAAGTTGAGTTGAACCCACTATGTGTAAGCCTAGCATTCTATGAAAAGACTTTGAATGAACTGTAAATATACATTCCTTAAATTCATGTGCCACATATAAAAGTCATCAGCACTATTCCTAACCGTAACGCTATTCAAACGTGTCTTCAAATATTGTTCGTTATGTTACTCGATGCAGAATCTTTCTTTGGTATTTAAGCTGCGTCAACTTGCTACACTCAAGAAATCTCTCTAATTTCCTTCAGCTTCTAATAGCGGTGAGTATTCCAGCCTCAGTTACACTGAAAAATATCGACAGAGCTTTTCCCATTGGCTACAGCGGGTTGATAGCACCTGTAACAAATAGTAATTCGTCAATAACAGTATGAATGGTCTTTCCGTCGACGAACGTCTTGAATATGATTTCCCATCTATGACCTATTGCTCTTAAAGGCAGGGTGCGACGCCACGACCAGTCGCTTCAGTAGGTGAGATCTTCCGATGTATATCAATAATTGCGGTCACCGACCGCATGTGTGTTCGACGCAGTTTAATGTTCCACTCCTGCATTCCGATTGTGGTGGGTGCTTGCTTTACTACAATATCAGTACCATCGTCGTATTTAAGGCAATGATACCCACGTATGAATCCTCGCCAGCCCTTAGACATGATACGTTGCGGTTCACTTTTTTAAACATGCGCTTGCCTTCACATCGCACACCGATAATGGCTGAGGCTGGGGTCAATCCATCATCAAAAAATTATAACCGACTAAAACATAACGGCTATAAATTATCATTACTTCCACTTTTGTAACACCTCTTCTGCTTGTCCTTCAACCTTTTGCGTTCTTTAAAGTCAAAAACAATGTAATCGTTTAAATGTTAGATCCTTGAACACTTCTTGTCGGTCAAATTGTTTATCTTTCTGCTCTTCGTACACATCACGCTTCGAATCCAAATTTATTATGGGCAACTTCCTGTAGAGCTGACGCTGCTCGAACAAGCTCGCGATAATTCTCTGGCATGTAGAACAACGCGACAAACGTAAACGAAGATGCCTGCCGCAGTCGGTTGAACTGTGTCGTTGTCGAAGGGCAATCCAATAGAGATTCGCGCATGTCAAGTTTGTGTGCCGTGTACTGGAATCCAGCAAATCCCGTCCGGACGCCAAACAATTTTGCTGTTGGCGCATTCGCGCTTCGATGCTCTTTTAGTTTTGCCTTATAATGGTCGTGAAGCATCTACCGTAAACGATACTGTCACGATGAGTAAGGTCCATATTATTTTCGCAGATAGCCACCATTGCTATCCATAGCGCTGGTGATGTCGTGTGCTCACGCACCTGATGCAAGAGATCGCGCAACTGGATCGTAAAGGTGAAGCGTTTTTCCCGGAGATGAAGTTGATCATAACCCTTTTGGCCTTTCGCCGTCATAAGCTTCGCCGTGTCGTACCGCTTGTCTATCATGTCGCTCATCTTCTTTTTTCGAATACGTTCCGCATGACTATTTTGTAAAATTTCCAATCACATCCATCTCAATCAATGAAAATTAAGTTTGTAAGAGTACTTCTAATTTCCAAGCTACTTCATTTAGTTCGTTGCGTGCTCTATTTTCAAGACCTACGTGACTTTCAATATCGACATAAACGATGTATGCGCTAAGGTGTACTCCGGGGTCACAACGGACATAAAAAATTTGCGCTATTGGCTGTCCATGTTGCGCTCTACTAAGCTTATCTATCATTTTTTTCGGAAGCAATCTACACTATCGTCACAATGTCCCTGTCTCCAAACACCTACTATGCCGCTCATTCACAATTAGCTGGAAACGGTCGTTCATAAACAAAACTCAACAAGACATGTGACAAGCCGGTGTCCGAAGAAAGGTTTCCATGGAAGGATCGTCATGCTACAAGCACTAAAAGCATTCCAATCAATCAATCGATAACATAGTGTCCGGTCCGTCGTTGGACGAGCAAGTAATCCTTGGCAGTAAAAATTAAATGCGAGAAGCTGTCGTGAACTGCCTTAGCGATAGTATATCCAAAAATGTTCGGCATTATATAATTCGTGGTGACGATGATTTGAAGTTCAAGCTGCTGAGTGAAAACGGCATTGTAGAGAGTATCTGTTGCGAGAGATAACGAATATTGGAAGTAGAGCCCGAACGTAAAAAGGATAATTGCTGATTAATAATAATGAACATCTGCGCAAAAGCTAAACGTGCGTACGAAAGTATACATTTGTTGGTACTTTGATACTAATATTATCAATCTTTTCACCAGCTACCAAACGACATATGGTTTATGTGACCGTAAAAGACCTTCTTATTAATGTGGCTACTTTAGTAGAGGCCGCTTTTGCATTGAAATATCTAGATAGTGAGTAAAGGAAGGCATGCACCGGAATACGGACACTGGGTTGCAAACGCTATATATTAGGTACTAGATCGCGTGTTTGAATAAAGGGGCGCACAATCTCCTTCACATACGCGATGTGGCTTACATGATGTTTGTACTTATCGCAATATATGTGGTTCTCTCCAAAAACATTATTTATATTATATTTATGGCATACATCGCAAGAAGATTGCGATACAAACAGTCGATCATTTAATCAACATCCTACTTCTCTGCAACACCACTGTTTGTCCAAAATTCTCAATCTTCTCCCCTCTAATATGATACAATCGGAGCGATTAACATGTAGCGCATGGTCACATTATTAGTTCGCAGTGTTCATGTCAAGGTCGCAAAAATAAAATGTTATTGACACTCATCTATGCCAGATATTTTGATTTATACGATTCCGGCACCATATTTTTTCGTCGATGTTGTCCAATTCACATTCAACCGTCCTAAAATTATACCATATATATACTGAACTCAACCTAACAGTCTCGTTTCGCACCCAATAAGAGAAACTACAGATTCTGATGCAAAAAAATTCGATCATTCAGGCACAATACATACGCAATGATACACAATGTGATTATTTAATGTTGCAAAATCTTATTACCATGTAAGACAGAATGATCTATACATTTAGTTTAAATGATATATCTACGTGCGCAATTTAGCTCATATTACTTATGTGGACGTACGTATTTTGGAATCAAATGGTAATATTAGCGGAAAGATTCACAGGCATGAATTTCAACTATTTGCTCGAAACTCATTGAGTGCATTGTCATTGATAAGTGAACGTTTAGTCGGTAATTCTATAGTCGTAATCGCCTATAGTTATTTATTTCGTAAAGATTGGTTTGAATGGTGACGCGTAACCATATACACAAACTAATTATAGATATGTTTTCAATTTAGGTCTGCTTACAATACTTCCAAGTCAATATCCGTATCATTGCGTGTATAAATGACAGAAGTAGAAAACATTTATACGGTAAGTAAGTATGAATTTACGTCTAAACTTCCAAAGACACGCCTTGGGCCAAATCTATAGGAGGAGCAAGGCCAGTCATGTAATCACGTATATGCCTAACTTCGGCAACTGATGTCATACCTACTTTGTTTTTTATTTTGGCAGTGACAAATTTCAAAGAATTTCATACGATCCGGCGCACTGATAGAATGAATTTTGAACTTCGAGCATTTGTCATATCTTGTCCTCTAAATATTCACTTCTCCAACATACGATCCGATAAACCTAAAATGATTTGCATATAAAATCAAAGCCTGTATATGTTTGTGCGCGTAACTTCCAGAATAGTCGACTGTATAGATCAGCAAAACACCGAAATGAGACTCACTCCGATGAGCCGGCCTCGATAACTTACTAAAATTGACATCAAAGTCTACTTGCATATCTGAATTTATGTGACAAGACAGTAAAAAGTGGCTGAATGCAAGCCAATCTTTTACAAACCGCATGTCAAGTTTTTTGAATGATCAAATGAATCATTAAATTGTGTAAGATGTTCACATTATTTCATGTGTTTCTCTGTCTTAAATATCCAGGTTTCCCGCGGCGGTATTATATGTGCTACGCGTGCACAGGCGCTGCAGCTATTATTCAAAATTCGTAATTTCTAAGTGAGTCATTATCACGCAATCGTTAATCAGTGACACCAGATGGAGGCTACCAATTATTCATTGCATCTTTGATCAAAGAGAAAATAAAAAATGCCCCAATTAATCACGAATATAAAAAACCCAGATAATTGGAAAATAAAAAAAATGCCCCTGTCCTAGTTTGACAAATGTGCTTAGGGCATCATCGCACGTATCCTCCTTGAAATTGGCCTGCATACGACGAAGTCTGCAGATATTTAAGCCATTAATAAGTGCTAAACTGATAGAATAGATTTATTGGGGTCTATTGGATTGATTATGTGTTTTTTAAGTATCAAAAGTGATAAGCAGGAAGTGAATGCAATCCCACATGTAAAACAACATTAATAGCAACAGCAGCACCTACAACAACAACATCAGTAGCAATAGTAGGAGCATCATCTACAGAGCTTCACCAATAGCAACCGCATCACCTACAACAACAACAGAAGTATCAACATCAGTAGCAATAGTAGTAGCATCAACAATAGATACTCATACAACGTCAGCAACCGCATCACCACTACCACCATCACCACCACCACCTCCACCACCACCACCAACAACAACAACAACAACAACAACAACAGCAGCAGCAGCTAAAGCAGTAGTAGCATCGACAATAGATACTTAAACAACAACAGCAACCGCATCACCTACAACAACAGCAGCAGCTGCGGCAACAGCAGTAGAAGCGTCATCAGACACAGAAACAGCATCAACAATAGCAACTGAAACAACAACAGCAAAAGATACAACAATAGTAACTGAAACAACAATAGCAAAATAAACATGTAACGGGGCAGCCCGTTACATGGAATTGTCACTTTAAAGAAAGTGACAATAAAGAATATGAAGTTGAATATTCTTTGAACAATATCACCAAAGTGGTGATATTGAAGGGTCGACCAAAGAGTCTGTTCATTGGTTGATATCGTGATGATATCAACCCACCAATCGCCGCAAGACGCGCGCAATGAGTGGTAACGAGACGTCACCATACATCCAGTTATATCAGCATAGTTAAACTAAGTCAAACGAAGATACAGTAGTTTAAAGACTTAATCATATTAATATAACAGTTCTACTTTTACCCTACCTACGCTTCCTCGCTTGCCACGTGTACGTCCGTCGGGGCACCCAAAACCCTTGCGTTAAGTTACGCAAGGGTTTGCCCCGTTACAGTTCGGGTTTGAAGTTCAACCCGAAGTGCAGAGCAGATTGTAGCGTACGTACCCGCCTGCAAACCAAAGTTTTGCAGGAATCTGTTGCTACCATATTGCACAGTGGCAAGGTACGTGCAGCAGCACTCACAAGCTGCTTGACTCGCATTGCAATCGAAATGCGACAACTGCGCCTTCGTTTTCAGTCGCACGAAACATACAAAGTCGAGACCTTGTGCGTCGACTAAAGTTGAGGTTAACTGCGCTAGTTTCGTGTCTCCTCCAAAACTTTCACATAAAGACGAGCGCAGTTCTGAACATGTAGATGATGAGCGGCATGTCACATGGCAATTGGTGCCGTCCATCGCCGCAAAGTGGCCGAGCGCTCTTTCGTGTCTGGTAGTTCTATCTCGTTAAACGTCGATGAAGTCAAGATCAAACGTGCCATTCCTCGACTAAGTTATTTCTTCGTTCGAAACATCTTTGAAGTGAGGTTCGATCGTGGACTGGTCCTCTCGTTATTAGTCTTCCTGCCTTCACTTTTGAACTAGGTGCTAGAAGTAGCGCCGCCGTCGTTGCCAAACGCCTTCCAATACGAATCGGCGACGGAGTTGGCCTGCCGAGCAGAATAACCCCCCTTCCTTGACGCTTCCCTGCCAGTAGGAATTGCCATTTGTGTACGTCTGCAACCGTTAGAATTACCTCCGCTTTCTTGCATGTTGATAGAGCCGCCACCACCTTCCTCGCCACTCTTCTTTGGATCGTCATCGGCTTCCTTGTACGGCTGCCAAGCACCAGCATCACCTTCGTTTTTGCGCAGATGGCTGGAGCCATCGCTGTTCTCCTTGCCGCTTTCCTCGGAGCCGTCGTCGGCATTTTTGTCCGCCTGTTCACTTGTCTTTTCCTCGGAGACTGGCGCCTCGTTACTGTCCACAGACTTCGATGCATCCGAATTGGGTGTGCTGGGATCACCTGCCGAAGGGTTATGTGACGTAGACTTGCCGGATGACGAAGAGCTTGTCAAGACGTCGTCTTGCGTCACGCTGTTCTCCATATCTTCTCCACCCGCAGACGCGTCTGAGCTAGGGAGATCGGCTTCACCTTTTTCAGTGTTCTTCGACTTGGATTTGTCTTCGTGCGATTCATCCTTCGACTGAGAATTGCCGTGGTGCTCGTCCTGTCCATTGACAGGCTTCTTGGCGTCCGCTGGAGATTGATGATCCGGTGCCACAATTCCTGGAGAAAACTCAGTGGCTTTCGAACCCGATTGAGAACCAGCCTTGTCCTCGGAGACTAGCGCCTCGGTAGTGTCCATAGACTTCGATGCATCCGAACCGGGTGTGCTGGGACCACCTGCCGAAGGATTATGCGATGCAGACTTGTCGGATGACGAAGAGCCTGTGAAGATGTCGTCTTGCGTCACGCTGTTTTCCACATCTTCTCCACCCGCAGACGCATCTGAGCTAGATACGGCGACACCACTCTTTTTCAGGGCACCCGCTTGAGCAACTGCGTCTCCCAGTTCACCGACACCAAAGTTCCCGCTAGCCTCCTTGAACGAAGTAGCAGGGCCTGCCTCGTAACTAGTGATGTACTTCTTAAGACTAGCAAACTGAGAGCTTACCTCACCTCCTGAACATCCCTTTAGAGGTCCGGAATCCTTGAGAACGTTCATTGAGCAGGCACGACCGATGACTGACTTGCAGTCGTTAGCTGCAGTCGGCACAAACAGGTGTTTAGACGCTTCTTGAGCTGGTATCTTGACCTTAGAAAAGTAGTTGCCTTCAGCCAGAACGTATCCTCCGTTTACCACGTCAAACGCGTGGCCAGAGTTCGAGTTGAAGAAGTTGTTGGCGGCGTGAAGAACAGTCGTTTCGCCATCGTGGCCTCCAACCTTAGGCGACCGACCTGAATTGTGATTGATGTAGTTCCCAAGCAGGCTCAACTCAGTCCTTTTGCCTAGTAGCAAGAAACCCCAGTAGTGGTGACCATCACAAGAAGCTGAGAACTTCGTGCGGCCGTCAAAGTCTGAATTGCTGATTGTGAGACCCGTCGCGCCAGAAAAATTGATGACTAACATTTGTCGTCCGACATTGGATACTTTGACATGGTCGATCCAGACACCCTTTGGCGCGTCGCCGCTCTTAGCCCGGATGGTGATGGCATCCCCACCCCACACTAGATGAGGGTTCAAGTTTGTGATGTGGATGTTCTGCACAATCACATTGCTACCGACGATGTGGATACCTTTGCCATTCAACACTCCTTTCAGACCCTCGCCGACCAGTGTCTTGTCACTCGCTATCTCCATCAGCGTCATGGCTGCTTTGTCGTAGTTCACCTGAGTCGGAGTCTCGTCGGCACCGCAACCACCTTTCTCCTTCGAGGGTGAGACGACGTTAACACGAATAAAATCTTGCGCTTCAAAACCGTTCTTCTTGGCGAGGCACTGGTCTTTACTCGGCGGACGACAGCCTTGCTCCGTAGTCGACCCCTCGATTTTTAAGAACGTGAATTCCTTGTTGAGCACGATAACCCGCGGCTCGGCGTCGCCAAGGTAAGTTTCCAATTCCTTGGTGGTTTTCGGGTAGACGGGTTTCGCATCGCCACCTCCTGTCGTCCCTGTGGCAAAACCGTAGGCCGAACCCGACACGACAGGTGCAGCAGAAGCAAACTCATAGTGAGCGTCCCATAGCACAAGTGCAAGGAGGGTGCAAAGAAGCCCAGGAGCCATCTTTTTGCGGTTCAGCCTTCCTTTGTACGTATTCCAGCAATGAGTCACGTCTGAAAGGCCACGCAAATTTTAGAATGCCAGTCCACCACCGACTACAACACGTCGCATTTGCTGTTTCCACGTGAAAGAGTCAGATTTCTGCTCGCACGCATCGTATGAAAAGGCAGATAGTGAGGTAGCGGACGGTGAGTCTCATCCCCGAGAGCTTGTGCAAAAAAAACGTCGCACGTGTTAAAACGGACACTGTAGCTTCTCGACCCAACCATTTGGGCAAATCCAGCTGGTCAGGCGATGCCTCCATGAGACGAGAGATACCTGTGCTGTATGGCCGTAATAAACAGGGCTGTCTTTGCTACTTCGCTTACTTTGCAAATCGTATGCCAGATCCACACGTACCTTCATCCGCACGAGCTGACAATTTGCCAGCACGGGTGTAATCGAAATGTCCATTTGCAGTCATCTAAGATCGACCAAGAAGTGCGCACGCATTAATCTCACCACTCGAATGCTCGTGCACTTGCTGTGTACATACAGGAGTGCTTGAGAGGTGTCGACAGTGTTCCTATAAGCACGCAAGCCTTCGTGGGTCATATTTCTGGCTGCTTCGACGAGTTCGATCGATCAAGGCGACATTTCTTCGGTTTAAATCGAACGATGACGTATCGCGACTCGATGTTCATGATAGTCAGTTGTGCCTCGTACGTCGTATCAATGCGACGCCGCCAATTTATTTGTCGACATCGACCACCAAAAGCGCGGCGAAAACCGCGTCATGCGTCTGATGTGTGTCGATGATAGACGACGAGACATTTGACGAGACATTCGAGCGAAAACAGTTGCCGAAACCCACGCGACACTACAACGGATGGTGATAGCCGGGGTATTAGATTACTAATGTCCTATCGACGCCGCAATCCCTCCTGTACAGACTGAATTTATTTCACACGTTTTCGACCCCTCGGTCTCTTTTTTTTCAAAGCGCCTGGTTTCGTTCTGCATCGACTGTGGCCTCCGTGCCCCTTATGTGGAGCTGTGCCGTCCAAGAAATTACTGTCGTCCCAGTCAAATTTCGCAAAAAAGGTCCAGATCCGGGAAGAGCTACAATAGAACCCCTCTTAGCTAATTCCATATTAGCTATAAACCCCTTGTTGTCAAACAAAAATTTCCGGCCCTACGTCGGAAAGAGAGTTAGAACACGGGACTACCCCAAGCCCTCCTACCATTTATCTCTTACTACCGAAATTTTTTATGCCCAATTGTATGAGCTAATAAGGGTTCTCCTGTTTCATTATTTCTTCATTATGATAGCAACCGAATTCCACAACAACACGACATTATCCTAGAGCGGGGAGGATTGGTGCTATTATAGTCGTTCTCAGGACCTAGCCCACGTGATGGTGGACGGCTAAGATCCGAAAGTACAATATTACTGTAAGTCTTGGGGTATTTAAGCAGCCATTATTAATTAGATCAATTGTTCGTAGGGGCTTAAGACCCCCCTCTCACGGCAGTCGTATCTACCAAAGACGATGGACCAGATAAGCCAACACCACATTTTACTGCGATTGCGCTGCTATGATCGCACGTATACTCGCACCATTGTACACCAAATAGCTATGTTGGTGTAACCGGGTGAGCCCGTAACATAAAAATTGATATTGTTGTATTAATTTCTGAACATTACCTATTTAGATAATGTTCAATTGACATTACTCGTAAGAAGTAAGGTTGACGAAATATTACCCCCGAGGGTAATATTTCCTTGATGGGTTGATCCACCTCATGGTTGATGTTCACAATACATCAACCATATTAACCATCAATCGCTGCTGGGCGCGCGCAATGGGTGGTGAGCAAGAAACCCACTAGGATATTGTAGTTTAATATAGTTAGCCCAATACAAAGATGGTTTATTACGAAACATAACGATATTAAATACAAATCTATTTTTTTCCTGAGACAGAACTTTCGAAGTCTACCTACTTCGCTGCGCTTCCTCACGCCACGGGTACGTGACGTCGGCTACACACAACCTTGTGTTAAAGAGACACAAGGCGTGCCCCGTTACAGTTGGGGTGCGTTTTTTAATCATTTAAGAGATGGATAGATACTGTTACTCGAAAAATTGTGGTCTCGGCTCGCTCGCTCGAATATCGACGTACCGCGCTTCTCTCCAGTGACTACAAGTGACTCGGTCAGACCCTACTGTACTACGAAAATACTACGCTTTTAGGGCATTTTCAACGTAATAATGGAAGTTACATTCGTATGCGTTCAAGCCACACGATGGATATCATTGTTCAGCAATGAAAAATCGAAGCTTACGATGCACGGGATCGTGTAGCAATTGTCCTTATTCTCGATATCTTAAAAATTATACGACAACTTCGGCGCCTGTATAGGTTGCCTGATTTGACATGTCATGGGCTTCTCCCTAGGATACGACTCGAATGTGGTATTATTACATGCAAACACGACCTGCAATTAAATTGTAAGAAGATAAACGACTATAGCTACCGCACTCAAGGTGTTCCCTGTGACATCGGACGAGGTTATCTACCCGCACCTCAATGTTCTTCTTTGCAAAGGATGCATTTACCGTGTACCCCAGGAACATGGAGATATTCACGGCGGTTTGTAGTATCAGGCATCCAAACGGCAGACGGCAAGGTTTATCAATAAGTGAACGATATGGCAGTGCATTTACTTGACCGTCTTGCGGTCAAGCACGTGGTCGACAGATCGGTTGCGTTTCCAGACGTTTCAGGTGTTGTAATGCATTGAGCCAAGGATTGGCCATCGGACTAAGGCCGTATGGCACCATTTTAATGGTCTATGTGGCTCCTGCCAGCATCAGTATATGTAATGGCAGGGTAGCAACAAGCAGGAGATAAAAGTAGACAAAATTTATACTATACAGGTGGTGCCGACTCTTGCTATCCAACAGGGATATAAGCACATTCTGAAGGCGAGTATGTTTGCTATTGCGATCGCGGCGCCCAATATCACATATTGGCACGTAATTGCCGACCTCGTCTAGACATTGTGTCGATATTAGAAGTTTAGCCAAATAATTTGTTTAGGGTGCATTGCGACGAGAAATGCTTCTCCCATGTTACCTGATACAAAAAGGGCATCGTTATCAAAAACACTGAAGTGGCCTCGTATAGCATGCATTCGAACTGATATGAAAAAAATGGCCGCGGCATAATCGCAAAATGGGTGAATACTAGATCCAGACGAATCCTACTGGATCATAGAGTGTGTCCCTGCGTGGTGCTACTGATCAGTAACGTGATTCTCTATGTGATTAAAGGTATCACGGTTGTTTGATCAAAGGCATTCCATGTGCGCTGGCCGCTTTTGAGGCCATTTAGGCGCGCGCGACGGGGAAGCACAAGTCCTGGACAAATACGGGTGCTGGTCAGAAGACGTTGCGGACGAAAATCCTGATCGTTCTTTTAATATTCACGCTGTTGTTCACTGTACCCGTTTGGTACAATTCTTCACTGTGTTACGTGGCTATCGCCGTCTACTTTATGTGGACGAGAGACGCGCTGATCTACGCTCGTCGAACGAAGTTCCTGTACTCTTTCTTACCCGTGCCGTTATGGTGTTGGGTGCTGAACCTTGTGTGTACAATGTCAATCCCGTGAGGATCTGCAGTAGTATGATGAACCAGCTAGATAACCACGCACTCGGCAACAACGACGTGTGGCGTGCGCAGTAGGCATACCTTTCGTTGTCGTTCATCACGACGCTGGCCGTTTTCGAGACCATCCAGGCGTGCGTAACGTGTAACAAGGTACGCGTTGTGTCAATTCAACACAAGGTTGTGTGCAGCCGACATCACGTACTCGTGGTGTGAGTAAGCGCAGCGAAGTAGGTAGACTTCGAAAGTTCTGTCTCAGGAAAAAAGTAGAACTGTATTCAATATCGTTATGTTTCGTAATAAACCATCTTTGTATTGGGCTAACTATATTAAACTACAATATCCTAGTGGGTTTCTTGCTCACCACCCATTGCGCGCTCCCGGCAGCGATTGATGGTTAAACTGGTTTATGTAGCGTCCATATGTACTAATAAGTGAAGCACCCAAGAATCTTACGCTCGAGGGTAATATGCTGCCAACAATCTATTGTCGTGTAATGTTGGATGAATATTATCGGAATGAATATTATACAAAATTCGATACAAAGATATAAATTTTTATGTAACGGGCCAACCCCGTTAAACCATCCCCTTGACCATCAGTCACTACAATAAGTGATTGAATTGGTTAGTGGTAGACTGACCACAATTGGGCTGCTCTGTTTGAAAGAGAACACTTGATGGTTCTGCCCAGCGCAATATATTTTTCAGCGCAGGACGAGTTTATCCATGCGCTGCGCGAACAAGGGCGCCAAGGAAGCGGCTGCACGGTTTCTTGAAGCCGGAGAACAAGCTGTCCAAGACACATCAGCAGGTGCCTAGATACATGCTGCTGCCGAAAAGCAGCTTTTGTGCTCGGTTTAAATCGCACCGATTTTCTCGAGAGACAGGTTTAACTTGCCTTTCGTGGGAAGAGATATGTCAGAATTATATTGACAGCTCTGTTAGCGCCCCTACGAAGGCCTTCCTCCCTAATCAATCCTACTGAAGGGCGCGTATCTCTTTCGAGATGTACGAGGTGATAATTACTCTTCAAAAAATTTACTAACGCGCCGAACATTTTCGACGATGGCCCTCCTCCAAAAGGTGGGTCACATCATACTGTACTGATCGACAAAACCGGGCATCTCCATCATCAGCTAAGAGCTTCGCTCCCAGGTGTTCCACGAGGGTGGATACTCTCGCCGCTGGACGAGGTAACTCGTCCTTGATCATTATTCGTCACGGTGGTTCAAGATACGCTCCACCAGGAAGCTTTATCCACCTTATGAGTCCATAGAGGATGTGGAGGAGGAGGAATAACCTCCTCCAGATGATTCGGCTCACCATCTCAACCAATACGAGATGGATCACGCAATTGATCAATTGCGCGATGATTTGAAGCACGAGCGGGATAGTCGATACGCTCTGATTTATTCCGTGCGGCAGCACCGCAAGGATCGGGAGGCTGGTCGGGCGAAGGATCGTGCCGATTACGCCCTCACACAACTTCAGGTTAAGCGTGATGATTTCTTTCTCGTTTAAGAGCTCAGTTTGGCTCAAAGAGAGATCTTTGACCTGCGTGGAGAGGTCTCTTCGTTACACGTCCACTGGAGCGCATGAGCAAGCACCTAATGGAGGTTTTAAACGTGAAAAGTATCTTTAACGTCTAAAGATGGCTCGTACTGACAGTACGGGTGGACACGCCTTACGTAAATGTAGGATGCGTGCGCATCATACGTGGCATCTTCATCGGTTATGCGTTGCTATGTCAGAGCAGCACACGAAATTTCCGATGTACTAAGGCAGTATTTTGCTGCTTCTCACGTTAGTTACTACATGTCGAGGTAAGTTTACCGTTGATAGTAGTACTAAGTCGCGTCTAATTAATAAAATAATATTTGCTCTTCTATTCTTGACAGCGTTCCGTTTCTGCTGACCCACCACGTGAGCAATGGAACCTGCACGAAACGGACCACTGCTTCACGAGCCTGCAGAAATCTTTCTGCTCGCTCGACCTTGTTGTGTTTAATTCGCCTTTTGCGGACTGCAGAAAGAGTCCTCTCTTCTCTCTGTTCATCAGCGAGGGTTTCATCACCCTCTCTGGTGCAGTCGTTGGCAATGATGAAAATACCAGCATCGTCATCATCATCTGATTAATTAATAGCGTCATCGCTATTATTGAGATAATCTTTTTACTGATGTCGACTTGATCGACATCGGCATCATACGTGACGACATCAGCGTCGACACGCGATGAGAAATACCCGAAACGTTTTGTGCTCGAGCGAGTCCCTACTTCGTATCCAAGAGTCATAATCGAAAGGGAGGTAAGATGTGGAAGGCGTAAGACGTTCAAGAAAACCGGTGTGTGCTAAGTTAAAGCATGCACCGAATTATTAATGGCGAATTCCACCATGTGTAGGGGTTCTCTCCAAATCGAGAACGAGTGAACGTGTTCTCGAACGATCTCTTCGCGGACGCCGTTGGCCTGTTCCGTCTGACCATATCATTCGTATTATCAGGAAGATGCACGGTCATCTCGGCGTAGTTGCGCGAGTACTTGTGCAAGTACGCCGCAAGACCAAGGAACTTCCTTAGTCCCTTGACATCGACTAGCACTGGCCAGTCGGTGATCGCCTTGATCTTTTCGGGATCAGGGCGTACGCCGTGTTTACCCACGATGCACCCAAGAAGTGGTATTTCGCTAGCCGCGAATAGACACTTCTTGAGGTTGGCGTACAAGTTATACTTGCGCATAAGTTGAAGAACCTGACGAACGTGAGTTCTGTGAACTTCAACGTCCGTCTTTCCGTCCATAGCCCGGCTATGGACGAACACATCGTCGAAGTAACTCGGTGCGAAGTCTCGCACCGGTCTCAACAGATTTGTTACACATCTGTTGAATGTTGCAGGGGCATTACTCAGCCCATGTGGCATCACTAGCCACTCCCACAGCATCCCGATGGGGGTACTCACTGCCGTGAACGGGACGTCCCGTTCACGCATCAGGATCTGATAGAATCCATCCATCAGATCCATGGACGAAAAGATGGTACTCTTTGACATACCATCTATGATTACGTCCTTCCTCGGTATCGGCGTCTGAGCCGGTACCATTGCATCATTCAGTTTGTTGAATGCGTGCACTATCCGCCACCCTCCTGTGGCCTTTCGCACACAGAAGGTCGGAGAGCTGTGAAGGAAAGTCGATTCTCTCACATGGCCCGCTGCAAAGCGATCGGCAAAGAACTGGTCGATCGCTAGTACTTGTTCTCGAGGCAGTGGCCACTTCTTCATGACACAGTACTTCGAGCCCGGTTTGAGCTCGATCTCGTGTCGAGTGCCTTTGTCCTTAGGCAACTCGCAAGGTACGGATTCAGGGAACACATCCCTGAATTCGATCAAATCCGTATACAAAGAATTTGCCTGAAGCGACTACCAGGATTGAGACGTGTATCGTTTAATCCGAGTCTTCTCATCGAGGACAATTTCGTCCATCAATGAGCTGCTGAGAACCCGTTCGTTCTCAGCAAATACTGTTGCCGACCGAATGTCGGTCACATACTCGTCCTCTGTGACGAGTACGCAGATCTGCTTTACTTTGCCACTACGCAGATCACGCAAGAACCGTTTCGGTTCTAGCGTTGGCAACTGAGTTATCTCCGAAGTCAACTTCGGAGGCACAATCAGATCAAGCGTATAAGCGCCTACGCTTGATCCGTCATTAACCAAGACGTTCAACGTCTCAGTTTCTTCCTGGGAACTTGCTTCCACAGGTTGCTGAGGGCCTGATCCCTCAGCAAGCAACTCTTGAGGAATTCCTTCCTCAAGTACGTGGAGACTTATTCCCTCGACGTCTTCCGACTGTGGCTGTGCAACCACCGTCAGGAACCGATCCTCTACGGTCGACTCTCCAGTCGACCTAGGATGACCGTGTTGTTCGTAATTGGCATCAGATTTCTTCTTTCTAGGATGTTGGCCGCCAGGCATACATCCATATCCCGTTCCACTCGACTTCTTCGAGTGATAGACCTTCGGCGTTTCTTGTACCTCTGTGCAGCCGGCGGGAGCTTTCTCCGCAGTGTAGTGATCATCTACACTGTGGCCTTGTGCAGTCGTACTAACGACCGTACCGCAAGTGAGGCCATCGCGCTCACTCGCAGAACATCCACACGCTTGTGGACGCTCCAAGATGTTCATCAGATGGACATCCGATGAACAAGCGGCAGGCATCTTCACGGATCGATGCTGCCAGCTCACCCTTGGCTCGTACTTTCTGAGCCAAGGTAATCCCAGGATGACATCGAATTTGCCATCCAGATCCAGTACGATAAAGTCATCATCGTACTGTTCGCCCTCTAACGTGTAGTGAATTCCTACTACACGTTTCTCAACGGTTATCTATGCGCCTGTTGCAAGGCGCACCGTCATTCTCGTGAGGGAAATGTCGCGCTCAACGAACTTGAGCCTACGACCCTCTAGTGACTGGCGGCGAACAAAGTTGTTCGACGCCCCACAGTCTACTAGGGCACGAAGCGACAAATCATTTGTCGCTTCCAACTTCAAGATGATGAGAGAAACGTCATCACCAGGTGCAGAGACACACAATGATTGTGTATCTGGAGCAACTTATGTCAAGAGATTTGCAAATTCTCTTGAGGTTGCTGGATCAGTAGGGCGCTCCGCCCCTACTGACCCCGACCATTTTTTGATGGTCCGCTTCGCTGTTACCGTTTCGGAATAGCTCTGGACGTACGACCATTGCTCTTTCTGTCAAACGGTCGTTCATTTTGCTCAGTACTGGTCGGTACTGAGTAGGGCACTTCATTCGTAAGCGTATTATCCTAGCTTCTGACAACGATTGCACTTTGGCAATCGCTTGCTGTGTGAAGAGCGAGTCCTCTTGCATCGAAGATAACAGTAGTCCATGGGTTCTGGACCTCCAGTCTCTAGTCGTCTCGGTGGACGATATGAGCTAGAGCTAGCATGAGCCTGTCTCATGCTAAAGTCTTCCTATTCCTGTTCCGAAGCTGAGATCGCTTGTTTAAGCGTATCTAGCTTTAAGCGTAACAGGTAATTACTGACGGGACCATCTGCGAGCCCTTGTATGAACACAGTACTCAACGTGTGTTCATGTACAGGGCTAGCAGTTATACTACTCGCAAGGAGTCGTATATGCTGAGCATAGGCGTGCACATCACGCTTACCCTGTTTGAATTTAGAAGGTCCGATCGAGCTCTGAACTCTGCTCTATGCGGCTTAAACGTTTGTCTGAGCCGAATCTTGAAGGCTTCCAGCGACTTAAAACCATATAAGTCGCTCATCTCCATTTCTAAGGTCCGAGTATTGTTACTTCCTGCCAAGTGGGCATGAGCAAATGTGAGTTTTATTTGCTCATCGTCGATACGACGTGCCTTTCTAAATCTGTTTAGTTTGTCGAACCATAATACCAGGGAGCCGTCCTCGACACATCTGTGCTTGGGGATATCAATCTTCAAGATTTCGGGACGACGCGTGTGTGTCGTCCCGCTCACAGTAGCATTGAAGTGCTGTTGTCTTAACAGCTCTGTCTGTTGAGCACCGAGTTCTCTCAACTGCTCGGCTAGTTGAGAGCCTTGCTAATGAAGCAATCCAACCTTTTCTTTTTCGGCGACAAGTTCATTTTGAATAAACCTGGCTACAGTGGCATGTTGTTGGTCACTGTCAATATACTCCAACATGGCGATAACGGCAAATTTGCCGACGATAGAACGCATTCGTTCTACCGCACTCCATTCGATGTCACTCAAGTGGTCAAAGCCTTCACGCCTGGCGTGAAAGCTCTACTCCCTGTCCAACAGGTTCATGTCTGATGAGGTGGTAAAATTTGCTAGACGGACTACAAATTGCTGCCAGGTGTAACGGGGCACGCCTTGTGTCTCTTTAACACAAGGTTGTGTGCAGCCGACGTCACGTACCCGTGGCGTGAGGAAGCGCAGCGAAGTAGGTAGACTTCGAAAGTTCTGTCTCAGGAAAAAAGTAGAACTGTATTTAATATTGTTATGTTTCGTAATAAACCATCTTTGTATTGGGCTAACTATATTAAACTACAATATCCTATGAGGGTTTCTTGCTCACCACCCATTGCCCGCGCCCAGCAGCGATTGATGGTTAATATGGTTGATGTATTGTGAACATCAACCATGAGGTGGATCAACCCATCAAGGAAATATTACCCTCGGGGGTAATATTTCGTCAACCTTACTCCTTACGAGTAATGTCAATTGAACATTATCTAAATAGGTAATGTTCAGAAATTAATACAACAATATCAATTTTTTATGTTACGGGCTCACCCCGTCACATGACAGGGAAGCACAAGTCGTGGGTAAACACGGGTGCTTGTCAGCAGACGTCGTGGACGGAATTACCGGACGTACTTTCTTATCTTCACGCTGCTGTTCAGTGGGCTCGCGGCATACGTTCGTTTCTTTGAGTATGATTACGTGACGAATCCGTGCAACTACGTCTCTGCCATGTTCTTTGGCTTTTTCGTCATGAGCCGGTTATTTCGGATGGTCAATATGAGTAATATTTCGAATAGCGGCTGAGCCCACACTGCTGACACCTTTACGGCGAATATGTTTAGCGCGTTGCTCGTGGTCTACATTGTGTCCATGTGCGGCTATGGAAAGTATACTAGGCGGGAAAACACCAGGTATCCCAAGGCATCGTAGCATACACGAATGATTCGGAGGCAGCTACGACGAATCGGACACACAGGATTGTGTCGCGAAGACGCGGATGGTTTTGGCTGACGAGGAGCAAAAGGAGACACAGGATGCGATTAATGCTGTGTTCAGGTGACGAGAAGCGGTGACGTGGTCTATCTGGCGAGCCGGAGACGCGCACGCAAGTGCGCGCTGTCGTCGTCGCTTTCTCTAGTGACTGGACATTAGCATACATCAAATTGCTTTAGCCAGAGTCGGTTGACGTGGCTCGCTGGGTCTTCTCGTGGTGGTGTCAGATGCGCATGTCTGGAAGCGCGTAGAAAGGCAATTTGCTAACATGCGATCGATAGCACGTCAGCACGTCAGAGACATGGTGTGACGAGCTCCTGTAGCCATTTTTATCGTTAGCACCGGCTACTAAGAGGGTCTCTGGCTTGCTCAGCTTTTCAAAGTCGCCAATAGGGTCTTTTACTTGCTCAGTTTTTCGGAGTCGCCAAGTAGATGTACGGGGTACTTCTACAATGTGTCTTCAAGGCCTTAAGGTGTCATTACAGTTTGCTGCCGATACCGAGCTGTTGATCCTTGCGAAGTGGGCACTGCCGTCTATTCTCAAGTGCACTTGTGTCTTTTCTGCGCGTGGTAATGACGTAAAAAGGTTTGTTCACTTAAGCATGCGCGACGTTTGCCACCTCTGCTCGACCGTCTTCGGTATGACGTGCAGTGAATTGTTACGTGTCGTGGTCCGCACTTGTGCGGAGGACGTAGATAGTGAAAGTAATACATAGAGAGAAAATTACAGTTAGTTGTTAACCATACCTTTTGCACTTGATCAAGTCAAGTTGCACCTGGTACACGTTTAGCATGCCCATCAACATGTGCTTGTCTTTACAATGTCGTCCGGATATCGCTGTTTCACTCATCATCTTCTCCTGATAGTTTGACATGACGACCCTCTTCTCTCGATCCATACGTCCACTGGTCACATCTTCGTCCTGCCTATCATCTTATTAGCCAATCAGGTGAGATCGGGACGTGTCTGTAACAGGTCTTGCAGTTGAACACTGAAAATTAGATGACCTGTCTGAACGCATATCTGCTAACACATACCTTTCCATGACGTCTTACAAGGAGTACGAATTCCGCAGAGTAGCGCTATTGCTTGTTTTTTTCGAGTTTGGGCTACTACACTGAACGGATATCGACGAGTACGGTAGGAGCTACTTTCGCATAAGAGTAGATTCCTGGAAAAAAGCCAACCGCAATCGTAATAATACATTTATAATGTTACTCACTTCTATAATACTTGCGTTTTCCTTTGTCTGTCATGGAGCTATTGACACCTTCACGCTCGAGAACGTACATGCCAGGTACATCAACAGCACGCGCGGCAAGCAAGTGCAATGATGACGAACAGTAAGGAGTTTTTATCAGAGACTGCAAATGGACGCTACGCTCAACTTCGTCCAAAACGTGCCACGTTCCACAGCTTCAAATGAGGTCTTTGAGCCCCGAATAATAGCGGATTGCAAACGCGTTCTCGACCAAAGTGTGATGCCGTGCCTTGACCGCACCACGTTATGGAGCCTTCGGTGAGTAATGAGCTCCGGGATACGCAAAAGAGAGCAATGGGTCTTTAAAGCGCCAATCCCACAATCATGCTGCCCTCGTCTACCAACGTGCGCGTGAATTACAATTGCCATTCAGCGCGATGCGTCTTCCGCCAGTCTTCCGGCACGTATTTTTGTTCTGAACGCATCCTCGAAGCACCATTGCCGGCAGTCGCAGCAATGATCGCATGGGCCACAGCACTAGCTTCCACACGTGAACGGGTGGATGCTGTGATATAAGGAAAACCTTTGTGACTCACCTCATGATTTTATTGCGAATCTAAATCCGATTGAAAGGCGTCATACTTTTCTCGGTAGATGTACGGGTTTTTTCGTGATGGGAAGGCGTAACAATGCTGGATAAAACAATACCTTTCGGGGGCGATTCGACACCAGGTGGTGTAGACGCATACAAAACAAAACCGTTCTGACTCGACGATAGTAGAAGACAACCTCTTAATATGTAAGATCCCGTTTGTGATAGAAAAAAACATTTTTCGCAATTCATTTTATTCTAATTCAGATTCGTGCGAAGTAAACTGTTTAGGGTAAAGCGTTGATGCGCGACACATGCTTATACTGACAAGAGCCACGCTAAGATATCTTTCACTATATCTGCCTCGCCGGTAATTTACATAATCTATTCATTTCTGCATATGGGAAAGTAATTGTAACTGACCGATGTAATTACGATTATAATAAATGCCTTACGTCCTAATAAACTTAAGTTAATGTGCTACACACAAATTGACACGTCCTTATTCATTGTCATTTTTCCATATATACGGCCGTGAACAACCTCGCCCTATTAGTTTTTATTTTAACAGCGCTGCCATTTTCCCATCAGAACTGATATGTCTCCTTCACCAATGATACGGCTACATACTCGGCTTTCGTATTGCTTAATAATGGGAACTTTGTATTGTACAACGATTTAAGCAATCAGCAAGGGCAGACGGCAATATCAAAGTTAAACCCGAGTAATTGATATTGACATTACAGATATACATACAACGCCAAACCACAACATCAGGACAAAAACATGATTTAATCACGTTGTCATTCAATCAACTGAGAAAACACTTCGACGAATACGCTTCAGGCATCATCGCACGAAGTCTTCGTGAAATAGGTCTGCAGACATTGTAGCCTTCAATACGAGCTTAACAGAAACAGTATATTTATCAGGATTTATTGATATTATTAAATGATTTTAAGTATTTAAACTAATAAGCAAGAAGGGTCATGCGATCCCACCAGTAGAAGAGCATTAATAGTAACCGCAACATCTACAGCACAACAGCAGTATCAACATCAGTAGCAATAGAAGTAGCATCAACAACATATACTAATTCAACAACAGCTTTTACAAACAACTTTAGCAGCAGCAACATCAGCAGCACCATCTACAATACCAACTAAAACATCAATAACAAAAGCATTAACATTAGCATCAACAATAATAGCACCAAGTGACTGCGTTTCCGGCCGCGACCGATGATATAAATGCGTATATTTCCTCACATATTGCGCCTGCACCTTCAAGTAGTGGCTGGAAGCGCAGCACGCCCGCGGCAGAACCCTCTCCGTGGCTGCCCAAACAGGGCGGGGATTGGTCACGACCGTAAAATGGGCCAACGAAAATAATTGAGGACGTGTGGTTTTATGTTTGCCACATTAACTTGAGCTTTTAAGAACGTATGGAAATTTTTAAATTTCCGATTCTATGGAGCATTTTTCAATTTTTTGATTTAATGGGGCCTTTTTCCTATATCTATCAAGTTAAATATTTAATAGCGCGATCGGCAATGGCACATCGACATTATGACTTTATATTAAATAAAAACCGTGGATTTAAGATCTCGCCCTCCGAAACAAACTTATTATGCGCACAATAGTTTTCTCGTCGATTAATACCTTCAATTACTTCAAAAAAATATTGTGTAAGAACTCTACTTTCCTTTGGCGATTAAACGGTTTTTACTCAAGCCCACCTGCGGGAAGGCGTTCGATATTTAGCGCCACTCAAACTATACCGCACGAATATTTGCAAACGTCGCTTAAAACCCATAGAACGGACGCGGCAAGAGTTATACAAGGCTAAACATATGGTGCAAATTATATAGACTTGAGCTGTCACGCATATACGAGAGAGTTTCTTGCCAGGTTCTGGACTCACAATCGTCTTGTAATACAGCTTAGAAATTAATTTATTCGCCACAATGTTTTTGCCTAATGTAAACGTGGCCAGCCTAACGGGATCATGTCTTCTGCAACCATTACGTATGCGACGGCTTCAGACTCTACTATCTACGCTGTTAAAGCGTGCTAGGCATTTATACGTAAAAGTCTAACAAACAATTAATAATGATATTTGAGTTCTCAGTACACCGAGCTTCGCTCGGGACTCGATTCAAGCTGTATTCTAATCAACAGACTGTACTTCCAAGGCAAGGGAAATATAAATTTTTCGGCACGAGAGGCCTATGACTATGTAGCCTTTGATGTAAGGATTAATCTTACATGAGTCAGTGCATCATTTATTTTGGAATGAAAGGATCTGACGTGTAGAAGATCCTATTTTTCCGCTCGAAGTCGATATCGCCAAAACGGCGTCCAATTACAGCGTAAGTTCACGATAAAACAACACTTTATACCAGCCTGGCGATCGAAAGAAAATTACATTTTGCTCGTTTGCGGTCTGATATTTCTGCATTCTTAACCTTCACGATCAACTTAACCCACTGTAATTTGCTGCGGGTGTGCCGACGCGCAATTAATATGAGTAAGTTATATAGTCAAGTAATTTATAGTGTATCCAGGAAGAAAAAAGGTGACTTGACCTTTGCATGGCTCGCCTCGCAAATGTGTAATATATATTATTTGGATGGAGACCATTGAATTGGTTTTGCAGTTTTATATTAATCAAGGCTGAAATTGCGAGTTATTGCACGGTGTCATTCAGTCGATGGTAGGCGAATACCTTAACCTGCTCATTTCTTTACATTTTTCTATCTTAATTTACACCAAAAAGCTCATTTTTACAATAGACTTGCTCGGCAATGGAAAATGAGACCCAAAAGATTTGACCGATAAGATCATGCACCGCTAAGTAAACAAAATACGTTCATTATAGCAACAAGGCGGCGTAGGTCTTGCCTACATTGCCATGACCACGTTTGCCTGCATCAAATCCCAATTGAATATATTACATAATCGTATGGAGGATTACAGCACAATTGTAACGGAGTACTGGTGACTAAGCCCTGAAATCGGTACATAGGTGAACCTCAATGACAAAGTTGTGGTTTTGTGCCATACGACCTCACGTAAACGCGCGAAGAGAACCGTGTCAATACAGAATGACAAATTTCTCCTTGTGGCTCAAGTAGCGATCGGTGATTTTATATATCAGTTCGATATCCAATAATAGTATATAGACCTTTGAGCTACTGGTAAGTTGTCCTATAGAAAGTAATGTACGATAAGACGTTCATATATAATTGTTTATTGTCAATTTATTCAATTGAAAAACATGCAACTAGGTCACCCCGCTACGATGCATCTGGAACGCATCAATAAAAAACAAAAAATTCTGCTGAGATATTACTGTCATCGGAAGCGGTACAGAGTATTATCCGCTTTGACTGGCGAATTATTGAAATTCTAAAATTGACATAGTGGTGGCAGGTGATTCGTAATATTTCGTACATTTTACATGCAGATAAAGGTAAAACTTGTGAAAGAACACGTTCATAATAAAAAAAAAATTTGTATACAGAGTAAGTGCTCTAACATAACCCTATTATACTGATATTAACACCGTAGCTATCAACGATATTAAACAGGCCCATTGCGCAAGTAAAGCGGTCATATTTATCATACAAATTATACGTAATATATATTATAATTTAATACTGTAGCGGTTGCATCGATATATCGTCAAGAATCATGTGATGTACAATTTGATCGGTTAATATTATTAATATTTATTCTTAAAACCTTGAACATATACATTGATGTAATGTGGTATTACAATTAAACAATAGGCTTTCATTATTACGTAAAGACGCAGACAAGACAGCCCTAATTGCTTTAGATGAAATACTCAGCTCATCAATATATAATCTCGCGTGAGAAAATGACGTCCACAAATAAGAGGTAAATAGAGAAGTGTCGGATATGATGCGGCTGAGCGTAAGATTGCCTTAGCGAGTAAGCAGCGGAGTATAAGCTAGGCATAAGCTATGACAAGAATCCAGTATCAAAATATGATGGTATCGATCATAAAATACTATGTATCGTTCATCAACTTCAACATGTCATCACGGCGATTCATCCTGATAAGAAAGCGTTAATTACACTTTTTTTTACTAAAACTGAATTATTTCGACAACCCCTATCCAGGCCGCGCATCCATCACCAGATCCTTTGGGTTTTCAAACGAGAGATACAATCTGCTTCAAGGCATAGTATTTATTTTGAACTAATAAAACGGTTAAAAAATCAAAATGTTTGCATGTTACGCGTCTTATTAAAAAAATGAGAAACTCCTTTTGCAAGTGCAGAGTTAGCAATAGCTTTTAAATGATTACAACCTATTGTATTTTTATAATGCATCTTCTATTGCAACAGATTATATATAAAAAAATTGTCGAAGGGAAGAAAGTGCCTTACCGTATAGCCAAATTCTTTGTACATTGTACGTGATCTACATATAAAGGAGAATCACATCAAAAGTAAAGATAAAGATTGCGCTATGAAATTAATACAAAGAAATCTCGCAAGTCTCTTAAGCTATCCTAATAGATGTTACTAGCTTGCGGGAATTGAGATCCCAAGTGATTTGCTGGTATCGATATTTGAAAAGCGGGTCGGTCCGCAAAAATAATAAATTAAAGCATTAGGGAAAGGTTTACATATAATTTAGTTCATTAAGAACTTATAACGCTGTTCATTGTGACGTTCAAATCAATTACATTTATTTATATAATTATGTAAATTACGATTTTTATTTCGAACGATTCCTTTTCTTAAGAAGTTAAAATAATAATTTTATTTATACATGTTAGAAGAAATAAATATGAATCTTTAAATAAACACATAAGGTTACCGGCATTCATACTCACGCATATAACAAGCGATTGAGCACGAATGATGATATAGTTTGGTAAATTGGCGAAAAGGGATAAATACGTTGTGGGCCACGTGTCATACGTTATAGCAAGTGATTGAAATATTCTAAGTTATTTTCTGAATGCCTCGACAAGAGACGTATCGTTTTATTGTGCCGACTATACGCCTAATTTTGGTGGGTTTACGTTGTTTAATTCGATAGGAACACCACTGACGGCCGATCTACAATCGACAACAATCGCTACGCAATTATGTTTTGTGAAGTCGATTGTTATATATCAAGTATACGGGTGTATCTATGAACAACGAATTTAAAATGCTCAAATATCGATGTTGTAAAGGATGTAAATGTAGCGAGGACAAGTTCTGAATACCTGCTAATAAGGCCCCACAATAAACATCAAATATGTAGCTGTAAGACTAGTTTTTTGATACAGAACAGTGTGTTTAACTATCTGGAATAAACAAGGGAACGGGAAAGTTGCAAGTTGAGTTATAACAATAACGATTGGGTAATAGGATCAACGACCAACTTTACATACTTACAAATTAGGGTATACGAGCCACAGAAAAATTGGTTTATAGTCCTACTTTTTTATGCTATATATATTTGTGTATATGTCACTAATGACGGTCACTAATGTACTCAGCATAGTAATTAAGTCAGTTAATACTCTAATATGAGAATAGGTTCATTTTAAAAAATATATAAAGCGCACGACGGTGCAATGTATCTTAATCTGGTACTTAAACTTATATCGATCAACATGTTCACATATGTAAATATGCCAATAACACCTATGACAGCAATTCAACCACTTGATTACATTAAGAGGTCTTATTCGTATTAATGATCGATATGATATTCGTTGTAATCCAATTACAAAGGTTTAATCCTAACTCATACGTATAGTTGGCATCGTCCGCAAAGATTTCATGCAACAATATTCTTTGCTGATCTCGATTTAAGCAATAATGTCTATAAATTGATTGTTTTCGTCATCCACGCCTGGTCAACAGTTGCTTTTGACGGCTGTCGCAAAAGTAAGCGGAACTTGTACGCATCGATTACCTATCATAATTGAAAAATTAAAGATTTGTATATTTTATACAAGCGTCTTTAACGGCTACTTTTGATATATATATATATATCATATATAACTTAACACAGAATATTATAGCTTGCCGTCACGAGATTTTTTCTTAACGTATTTTTCTTAGACGGCGGAGATAACTATCGGTATGTTTTGTTTCCATCTCAAGGTAGTATAGTTTTCCGTTAGTCGATCTATAATTCGCTTTTTAAACATATAGAAAGCTTAAATAGTCTTTATGGAAAACATTTTCCATTAAGAGGTGTCTGTCATATATGGAGAGTTCCAAACAGACAATGATTGCTACCATGTATATTATCGAAGCAAGATATGTAGGGAGTTTGCGATACGATATTTGCTTCCATTATATGATATAATTTGATGTGTTTGGTAATAATTTATGATTGACGTTTGTCGATCTCGTAGTCTCGCCTTTAATCACGATCTATTCCATCTTTCGGAACCTTAGAATATATATTAATTATATTTGTCTTAATGTCCGGCGTGGTATTATTAATGTATTACAAAAGGATTATCGACATTGTGCATTTGATAATGGATTGTCACCGCATACAGGACTTTGCAGTGCGATCAATGTTACGCAAATGCAGGGCTTAAAACATATCTGAAACTTGATATATTAATTGCTCTCCCGATATGTCCTTTTAACTTTGGGGTAAAGATTTTTCAGCACCATATAAATATTTAAGGTCTGGCTGGAATATGCGCATATTCTTATCTCATCGCTTCAATTGCTGGTAAAGTATCCAATTTTTTGATCGGAGTCCTTTTAGTTAGTTTACAATAAATTATAGAATCTCGGGAGATTTTGACGCGCTCGGACAATGCTAATGTGATCATTACACTCCCACTGTTCGTTTAGCAAAAAACTCACTAAGGAAATTGTTTGGCCGTAAGGTATAAACTTGATGTTTTGAGCGCTGGTGTACGTCATAATGTTTAATTTTACGCGCTTACCATAGCTGTTTTGAACTTCATTTAAATTTAAATTTTAACTACAGGGTATACATGCCTTTACATATTAATTCTGTTAGCACTCCGATACCGTGAAGACAAAATTTTGATACCTCCCTTGTGGTTTTGATGTATACAATATTGCACATAATACCCCTATTTACTAAGGTTTTGCACTTACCTTTAATACCGATTCAGTATTTAGAACAGTGTTCGCAGGGCCGGTTTATTTAATACTAAATCTTCATTTTATGCGTAACTAGCTGCCCCTACCGGCGGCGTAATTGTCCTTACACTAACCCTATCACACCATCTTCATAAGCGTGTATATGGGACTGAGGCAAATAAAAACACGTTCTTCTGTCGTCGAAATGCCACATGACTTACTTATAAGCAATAAACGGGACGTGCGTAGCAAAAATTAGATTTATTATCTATTATTTGATTAATCGTGAACCTATCAAGATGCAATTGCAGTCCCAAATTAAGCTCTAAAGCTCCACTTCAATTGATCTACTGTGGACTTCTATATCTAATTATAAATCGTAGCATGTGCTATAATTTTGGATACTAATTTCAATATATTCATATGGTGTCGAAATATGTTAAATGTATACGGGCAAAAATAAAGGTTATATAATTTGCTTCCAAACTCTCCTTATAGGAGTGTGGCGTCAAAGTTGAGCGCTATCGACAACGTTCGTTAGTGATATTTTAAATTGTAAATCCTTCATAATTGCTTAAATTACGCGCCTGTAAGTTACCTCATATAATTTGGTTTTATAGTTAATTATATTAGGAGCCCTGATTATTTTATAACATGTCCCATTAGTGTAAAGACAATTTTGGGCATCAATTAAATATTTTTTTCAGTGTGCACTAATCGGGACCAATATTGTTCGAAGCGTTTTCGGTCTCTAAACTTACCCCACGCAAACTTTCTAAGCACGGTTTAAGCCTCGGCCCCAATATTTTTCGAAGCGTTTTCGGTCTCTAAACTTACTCCACGCAAACTTTATGAGCACGGTTTAAGCCTCGGCCCCATTTTTTTATATCTTTGTAGGAACCGTGACTGTAGAGTGCAAAGTATATTGATTTATCTCGAAACCCGCTTCCTGCCGAAATTGGTGATCAGTTGTAATTAAATTTAGCTTTACAGCTCATCTTCAACGAATGACCGACGCCAGTTATCGTCGATCGTACAAAAATGTGGGTTACCTAATTAGCAAAAGACCAATTTTGTCTTTAATATTACTACAATTGATTTTGAGCATTTTAAGGTTTTAGTTTTAGTAGATGGTATTATTTACGGGTCAAATATAAATATTTATCTTGCGCTCTGTACGCTTAGGGTAGTTATCTCGGTCTTATATTCAATGGACTTTTCAGCATTTAGCATCGGGGCATTTGCACTCAAGTCTTGTCAGCTTTTACAAATTCGATCTCTTGACCCTTATACTTCCGAATGTCTTACGGGAAATTTTGTTCGCTTCGCATATTGGCTACACGTTTTTAGCCGTCAATTTGTTGAAGGATTTATTCTATTCACCTTAGGATCTTTTATGAAAGATTTGATAGTTGTGCAGCGTATAACAGGCTTAATAGAATATAATTTAGCTTATAAGGGGACGAAAGCAAATATGTAATAGAGAAATATTATAAAATGTAGGTATCATTATATATACCCCATCTGGATTCTTTACAAATATGCAAATTGGCTGCTTAATTTTGCAAGAGCCTTTTACTTATTTGTCGAAATATGGATGTCTAATGAACCTGGCTCGCCATAAATAGATGACATGTATGTGACGTGCTATTTTTGATAAATTAAATGTAGAAATTTAACACAAGGACAACATGCACAAACAAGTTATTAATTATGTAATGCGTAAAGCCCATAACACTTGTGTTATTGTATCTTTTATAGAGTTTTTATTCTTGTCGATAGGAATTATGACGGTGTAGGTAGGGCAATTCAGATGAAAATGATTCTTAATTATTATTTGTTTCCCGTAAAAAATATGATAGATGGATATACATATTCTTTTTACAGAACTAAATTGTATCATTAAATACCCTGTTTGAGCTAAGTTTTGTCGTCTGCGTTCTCATTGCGCTATACGTCTTGTAATTTGACGCCTCATGTATACGTCAATCCACGCGTCGCAGTGAAAAATACATAAATGTATCAAAATGAATCATATAATATCACTTTTTAAATTGTCGTGACTTATCTACTTATCGATCAAACGTGCTTCTTACAGTTGTTTTATCTGTCATTCATGGCCACTAAAAAAAGGATTTAGATCGACTGCGCTAAATACATTTATAAGTATAAAGTCCCTGCAAGAAGCTTGCGATAATTTGGGTATTGTAGACACGCGTCGTATAATTTCCTTATATAACTTGTCTTGTTGAATCTGACGCAATTATTTGTTATTTCGATATACAATATATATCCATACTGGCATTGTGCAGGTATTTGTTTTGGTCTCTAACTATTATATCATATCCAGCAACGCCTGCTATTGGCTCTTGATATACCGATATAGTATACAAATTCTACATCGATGGTAATGATGAGTCCGCCTTTGAGAATTTTCTTTGCAATTTCTCTCTTTCCGGTTTTTGAATTTAACAATGCTACACATAAGAATGTATCTATTGGGCCTCGGAACGGTTTTCTCAGTTTTATTATACGCAAATAGAGGCACCGAGATTTCCCAGATAGAATACCATCGTCGAGGAAATGAATAACGGATGATCTATCCGCACGTCTGTTCGCTTTTAGTGGCTGTTGGTGGGTCCAACATATGGCCTATAGTCGCACTGACCGTTTTTATACAATAGGTATGGTAGCGGCAATGTTTACAAAATTTCCTCATCTTAAAGGTTGAATTTTTGCGTCTAATTGCCTATATATTAGTTAAGCTTTTTGGCCCAGCCTATTATTTGTGGTAAAAGGCTGCAAAGAATATTGTGATCGGAAGTAATTTCGGTCACTGCTTAAATAGATCTTTTTCATGCGCAGCTTATGTTTAGCTCTGCAGAACCTATATTGTAAAGCCAATTCGTTAATTGGAATATAACAATCAAATTTATATGTATTCTACTCCGAACTATCGATCACTAAGGTACCCTAAATCATGTGCAGCATATTGTATTTTTTTCGAACTTGTACGCAATCAATTAAGCGTCATAACAATATAAAAGATCAAGGTATGTACATCAAGGGATTATTTTTTTAACGACATAGTAGTTCTGCAATGTATATATTAAACTTGTTAATTATTTCGAAACAAAAAGCTTGTTTAGGGACGTGTGTCGACGCTTATCACCCCACAGTTGCGTGCCCTTTCAGCAGCTCATCTTCAACCTAATTCGATATCGCAATTCTGCGACCTCTGCCGCAGCCGCACTTCTCGCCATTGCAAAGAATAATTAAGAACAGTTTATATAAATGACAAAAATGTTACTACTGGTGCTACTGGCGTACCACTATAATCCAACCTTATACGTTATATCACCTACCAAAAATATTTATTCGAGCGAAACTTTGACCATCTCTAATACGTTCCTTCTTTTGTCATGTGCGCATCTTCATCTCTCCCTCACATTCCGACTAATGACTATTTTGTAATGACACAACCTTTCTCACAAATACGGGTTTTCAATCAGACTATGCCTTCGGTTTCAGAGACAACAAGCAATTTTCATTATCACCTTTGCTCAGCTCTCTTACAATGATTTAATAATCAAAATATTACGGCCAAGATATTATGCGACAGAAAATTCCATTTAGTTCGACGTTCGTGAGATAATATTATGTGTAGCCAATAATATCAAAGGTCATTATCTTTTTACTTCAAACGTAAGTATTTTTCTTGGCGGAAGAACGTGCTAATTGTATAAGTTTAATCAGAATAGATTGGGTATACAGCTTGGCAATTTAAAACAATGATAAGCACTTTGCGTTAAAAACATGACAAGTAGACGTTGGCGAGCTAGCCGACGCCTTTTAGCTTGATTATTCGATCTCGTTGATCATCGCGTAAATGAAGAGAATATTCAACGCAAAATGTTTAAGATATAGGTAGAGATATCGGGAGCCATAAACCGGGCACCAGTAAAACAAAGAGATATATAAAGAGATTAAAAAGCAGTATTTTCGAAGTATAAGGCAAGACCTTACTTTCGCGATGAGTCCTTCCTAACATCTATATACGTATTCCGTCTATTCTATAAGGGCCTAGCTAGTACAAGTTTGACTGGTAGCCCATATATATTATTTGATTATTTGCGAGGTTCGCCACATGCGTTTGTAGGTGACGATTGGACATCCCTGGAGCCCAAAAGACGGCACAACTTCAATTCTGTTTTCGTCACAAGCCGGTTAATCTATATATTGCACCATTTGACTTATATAGAGGTTAGTCAAGTAATCGGACGAGGAAGCGTGGATAAAATCGTATGGTCATATGCCGTGAACCTTAGCCGAGGGCACCTTAGCTCCTATCGCTAGGTCGCTTGATCTAGTCGACTTTATGTGCACGAAAGCGTCTACGTCCACCCAGTTGGTGTCATGTCACGCAAATACATATTTACAAGCTGCTGAACTTAGGCAGGCTTATAAAACAATTTTAATCTATTTTTCGATGAAGCGTAGATTGTATCCAGGCCCGATCAGACATACTGCTACATAATATTATCATATATTAATTTAGAAGCCCAAATGGAAGCCTTTTTAGACGATGCTATTTTGATGGCTCGATAGGATAATAATATGTATAGCCAAGGTACTACACTGCCCCTTATGAGTTTTTAAACTTGACTTGAAGATTTCCCCCCGTAGCACGTATTGAATGCTAAAACATTATACGGTACTCTCACACCAAAAAAAGCGAAGAAATATAATATATGATACCATGATAATAAGATTCGACCAATTTTAGATGACGTTATGATTTTGTCAGATACAATTATAGCTATGATGCCTTCGCTCAAAATGTATCTTCCATTTGTATGTTCCATCTTGTTAAGCGTTTAAAGATTGTATTAACCTCAAATTTGGCGATATTAAACATATATGAATCACGCGTAAATCCATTATGATCATAATTTAAAGTATAACGACGCGTAATAACAGCCCTATACAATTTTTCCTTGATACGCGACTCTAAGGAATTTGACGCCCTTCGACGGATGTGACTTCCAAGCTATCTTGTGAAAGGTCATTCGCTTCTCCAAGAATCGATCGTAGTACGTATTCAAAATGTACTGGTCTAGGGTTAAAGCGATTGAATGCCGGCTTGACCACAGATATAATTGGATTAGTTTTGTATGGCAAAATTACGCAACTGTTTTGTCAGGTTACCTTGTGCCGTGGCTATAAAACCACGATGTCGATCAACATATGCCTTTCTTTCATTACTTTGTTTTTGTTGGACTCATTACTGTCATAGTGTTTTATTCTTGATGCGCGGACATCTATTATTTATGTATTGCTACGATTACTATATACTTTTTTGAAGACGTGCGCTAAATCCTACACCATAGAGTCAATCAATTGACTGTGGATTGTCAGGGTCATATATATAAATATATATTATCTGCAATTATATCCTTCACAAAACGATTGGCCACCATGTTGCAAAAAATTCCGGACAAATACAGGCCTCAGTAAAATCATCCACATGGACAATATGGACAGCAGGTGATCAACAATCAGTTCTGAGCATACTTCCGCACCAATTGCTATAGTGTTATATACATATATATATGATATTTTGAATTCGCTTTTATGCCCAATATTTAAACTCAATCGATTTACGTTTACGAAATAATCCATTCCTTATAATTATTTTAAATTGTGGCACTTAATAAATTTACATAGATGTTTCGCTATTGCACGCTAATATTGATATCCAGCTAAATTATTGATGGGTCCGGATTCAAAACGTCTGAAGTCTGCCTGTCAATCTTCTCAAACTGACCTTATCGCTAGATAGGCATTATGTCTCTTAGGGCGATTTCGCAGAAGTATTTGCCAAAATGCATTTCAGGATTTATGTCCCACTTTGCCAAAAAATACATTGATGGAACTACTATGACATGGGCGACTGGACGATAGAGAGGATTAATTAATCGTTGAAAAACCGCTTGACCGCTAAAATATCAAGTTGCTTCATTGTTTAAGATTTAAACTGAAGGGCGAACTTTTTCTAGATGGCACTTCCAGTGGAAGCAGTACGATTAGAAGTGTTTTGGGAATGTACGTTATGATATTTAACATAATAAAAAACATATAATGTGTATTATTTAATTCTACTTTTCCTGCGGTGGCTAAAAGGTTCTACAGTCGATCTATATCAATCATATTCAGTATTTTATATCAACATGTTTAAAAACGCTTTTATATCGTACATTGGTCAAAGAATTGATGGACGTCTTTTGCTGGCAGGATCCTGTTGGTGCACGTTAAACGATAGGCAGGACCCGTCGATAAAATAAAGTATTACCGATATTCGACACGTCGACCTTAAAATTGAGATCGCTTTAACTTGTTGTGCTCCAGATACCGCACTGTTTCTGCATTGTTACGTATTGTTCAATGCGTATATCCCTTCATTAAAAGAGATCTATAAACACATTGACAAAAAAATACACGGTGCAGTACCATGCCATACCTACGTATAAATCACATCCCCTTTAGCGTAATACAGATCACCAGAATTGATTATATCATCTAAATCCTACTAGTAGCCTCTGAAAGGCGCTGCCTTGTTTTAATAGATTGATAATTTATTTAGTATGAGGTTGAAAAAGACGAAATAAGCGACATGATATAAAATTTACATCTCTAATTCATGTATAACTTCCTTTTTAGTCGGGCACACATTGCAGTAAAACGGTGCTTTTCTATTGATAGCATCAAAGAAGGATCTATTCTACAGATCTGATACATCATTGATGCCAAAAATTAAAAAAAATGTCGACCGTCTCAGGGCATTATTATCTGAACGTTATCGCACCGACAGGAAAATTCGCCTAAATGCTTCTGCCGTGACCATGCATAAATGATGCAAAATCAGTCTTGCAAAATAGTTCGAATCTCATAACTTTGTAAACGATACGGTATTTTAGCACATGTTTTCGAGGCGTAATCAAAATATATTTATTACCCATAAGTATTCTTTGCCGCTTAATTGGTCAAAGTTTCTGTATACGAATTACTTTGCTTATTGTTATTTTTGCGTGATTGGTCTGACCGGATATGAGAACTTCTACTGTTACTTATTAAGTTAATGTTACGATATTAGTGTAAATATTGAGCATTTTTGTATGTAAAGTCTCTCGAGATCTATAGAAGACATGACATATGTCAAAAAATTGTATGCAGCGTCTTTGTAAACAATATAATAAAAGTTCAAGAGCCAAAAGATGGATTTGATGTCACAGTAGTTGCTCGGTTTTTCTAATCCAATCATCAACAACCATATTTTGTAATAATATTATAGTACGAATATAATTTCATGTGCTTCCACAGATCGACCGGCTTTGCTTGCATATTATGATCACCTTTCGCAATTTTCTTTATCATCTGTCATTGAACTCACGCTAAGAACATCTATAATAAATGGAACCTTGATACTTTGGCAAATCTGTCGCAGCAAATATTTGCAGCTTTTAAACAAAGGTGCCGTACTAGCAAATTGCCAATGTTATTGCAGTGTAACCATATTTTGCTATTACAATGTACTATTATTAGTATACTGATTTTATATTTTTAAATGTATCGAAACAATTGTTTCTAGATTTACCAGTAATACTTTTCAAAGAGCTCACATTAATTAAAGTGACCGTCTTAACGGTCGCATTTGATAGACACGGTAAATCGTTTGGTGATTTAGTGATATGCATTCCTGTTTACCCACTAAGTGCTTCAACTGGCAATACAATCTCCATTTAGCAAGGTGCCTTTCGGGATCTTGATCTCATTCTTTTTTGTATAGTTGATACTAATCGCATTGTCGATTTTATTCGATAATCATATTAACGCGTCAAATGAAAAAAAATTGCAACATATACGTGGGCAAGACTCTTCTAGACGTCGGACCGCATATACATCTCTAAACAACGAAGCCTTCGTGTGCAGATTTCGAATCAGTTTTTTAGCCTTATACTATTACCAACAAGTTTCTGAAGGTACGATGATATTTGGTTCGATCTCAAAATACTTTGCCACTTAGAGTATGTATTGTAAGAGTCGTCGTATGCCTTAATATTATATACCAGAATAACTATAATAGATCTATGGAAAATAATTTCATATTAAGTTGCGATGTTTATTTTAATCTTAAACTGGTATCATACTGTTTAAATATGATCAACAATACAGCTTTGGCCATCAGATGAGGGTAAGACAGATACGCTAGGTCCCGAGATACGATTAAGCCCATTATATAAAATATTTATGTAACATGTAGCTAAAGTGTTTTATCCTGAACGTTCTAGACTCGAATTATTATTCGTGATAAGTATAATAATCAATTACGTTGACACTAAAATGTGAATACTATTTTAATTGATCCCTGAGCATCCCGAAAAATATATTGTCGAGCATGAGGTAATCAATCTCCAAGCTGCTAATAGTATTGCAGAATTTGTCGAATTTTATGCGCATCCCAATCACCAGCAAAAAGTCCACGTATGTTTCTATACTACTGCCCCACCTTTCTCGGCACTTGTTTGTAGACGCATGCATACTTCCTTTACTGAGCATACTCTGAAATTACCAGCGTACATTGCAGGAGCCAATTCCATAGCGATCCTGGTTTAAAGGGGAAACGTTATTAATTGTAGCCAGGAAAATGCTTCTCGCGCTCTCCGTCACCAGCATAGCGTATTTCGACTTCACTCGTTGTCGTACCCTGAACGAATCGTTAAATTCTGATGTCGTCTTTTTTGTAAGCGATAAGGCAGGCAAGAGGAGAGTCATTGAGCCTTGTTCGCACACGTCTCGGTCTCGATGCAATCAGCTGAACCTTTCTGCTATGTGTTATTGAGTTTTGCGTTAAAGGCGAGGTTGTGGTCTGTTTAAATACATGGTCATCTCCATCTACTGATATTCGCGCCTAATAGTATTCTATCGCCCAATATTCTGACCTACTTTTCGAAAAACACCATTTCTTTTTAATACGTGCATCATTTTAACTCACAATTATAATACATAAAATGGGTTGCACTTCTGTACTGAATCCATTTCCCCTGCACGCGATATCTCCCACCAGTGTTATTCGGGAGACTTAAGCGATGCATTGTAGAGTTTAGGAATCGTTGCTTTCGCGTACTGCTCTTAGTGTAATCAACATTGCGAACATCTGCTTTGCCGCACTTGCAACTAAATAGGCTACATCATATAGCGCATAGTGGTAGATAGACAGAATGGTGATTGGGAACATTTACGCTTCATTATATACTGTATGCTTCGTGGACTTTGTAATATTGCGATCTGAACGTCTCCATTCAATATTACGCTCCCGGCTCGAGCTAAGCAATGTGATTGCAACATCTATACTTTTTATATATGGATTCTTCAATAAGTTCAGCCTTCTATTTTATTTCACAGTCAAGTTTTTCGCGTAAAATGCTAAAGAAAGAACCTATTGCTCGTGCTGTTGGTCCCGTTTTCTCGACCTACTTAGATGCTCGAATAAGTCATCCCTTTAGCTTAAAGCGCTTAATAAGATTAATTCCTCGTCTCTGCTGCCAATGTATCAACTTGAACGACGTGATATGAGTTGAAACTGATCTGTAGCTTGCTAACAGAGCTTGTTACCTCTGTGTCGTTGTTCTCAAGAAAAAGCACGCCTACGGTGCTGCTTTTGTCAAGATGTTGTTTTGCAACACCTTGCTCACTTTGCATAGTCACCCCAATACCACCCAATAGACTATTTCTACCTGCCTCCCGGTCAGGCACTCCAGTTATGCTTCACCTTAAAATTGGCTATCAAATTCATTTCATTTACCTTATAGAACCGTTATGAGCCGTTTGCCGAGCAAAATTAAAATAAAAACTGGACGATAAAGACACTCATCGCGTAATATTCGTAAATGTATGATTCCTGTTTTGGAGTTAAAATATGAATATCAAATAATTTTGGCTCTGATTGATCATTGCCTGACTCATTTCGCTGGCAATACCAATTTACTTTTTAAGTTTTGTCGCAATCCATTTCAAAATCGTGCACCTGCACAATCTTCATCTCGCAGGATTAGATCCGGTGCTTTTGCATTCTTGCTTATATGTTTTCTTGGCGACAATAACCCTAACGTAGGTTATTTTTTGCCAATGAAGAATCTAATTCGTATCGGCGTTTAAATAAATTTTTTTGCATTCTCGATTACTTTATACGAGGCCGCTTCCAACGTCTTTCATTACACGTCTTATTATATCCCTAAAAGTTGCGCTTCATTTCAATATTTACTTGCGCACGTATTCCCAACTACTCTCGCGTGTGGTATACGATCTCAATGACATTTCTAGGGCCATTTGTAAGCCCTTCTCCACCGTCGACATTCCAATTTACATAATTTTGGTAGAATTTTATCGATGTGCCGTAATTAATTTCTTGACCCCGAATTTCACAATATGACAGCATTCATCACGATAAGACGTGATCACGATCTTGTTGGCTTAGATCCCCTCGACTAATGACCATTTATTTGCTCTACATTTGTAAATGTACCCCTTGTTTTGACTTTTGAGATTGCGTGTCGTTAAGTCAATACACTATACCATTGCAGAACCTAGATCCTGGAGTGAAAAATTGCACGGTCTTTAAACCTTGGCGCATTCGCGTTCCCGGAGATGGAACTTTCCAGTAGACCAAGATGTTACTTGCTCGTCCTTAAATCGATTAATTAAGTCTCTTTATCGACGCGTACTTATATTGACGTCTACTCACGCTTAAACACTCGCAGAGTGCTTCTGTAAGGTTAATTGATACCTTCATTTAGTGGTCACAATCATTTTTTGCTACTCATAGTAGCCACGCGCGCAGGATGCGCGATAGAGTTAAAGCTCGACATACATCAGCGCTCGTGGGATCTATTTGAGATCTAAGTCGACAAAGCCCGTTATGCAATCTCAGGTAATTGGCTCTAACCTTAACCTAAAGGTATAAAGGAAAACGAATATACAGCCTTTTTTTGCATTAGATCGCTTAAAACAAAATCACATTTCAGCGCGATCCACCCAAAAATAAAAACTAATAACGTTATATTTTACGATCAACTTAAGTTCACCGAGAAAGGTACAACAGCCCTGCTCACGGTCATACCAAATAATAACTCAGATTAAAGGAAAAGACAATTTATCTGTATTTTGTTGTTTTGACGGCTACGGGTATTATCAAACGAAATTTAAATATTTCCAACTACCACACTAAAAATAAGGATCTACTCCAGGTAAAAGCTATTTCTGACTGAGGTATCTGAGACACGAATTATAGTGCACATAGAGAGGATCAAGTCGAATGTAATAAACACGGAGTATACGTCACAATCGAAGAAAAGGATAAGCGCCAAATGCGTTCAGATCGATACCTCTTCTTTTATTTTGTGCAATCCTCAGAGGATACGATGATATTGGTGGTATTAAAATCACCAGAAACCTGATGTGACGACAGCGAGTATAGCTCATGAAATCGCTCTTGATTTTGGCAGGTTATTAAGGAAATGATTTTGATGTCGAGATCAATTCTTTTTATGACGGTTGTCCTTCAAGTCCTGTACGTACCGCCCGGTCCCATTAATTTCTAGATAGTGTGGACAGGTTCCTGACACGCTAATAAGATAAAAAAAAGTCAAGAATATTCAAAGCGGTTCTCGACACATGTAAACCGATGATAAATTATTTCATGTCACGTATTATGTGCAAATGTATACGATCGGAACACAGGACTATCATTAATAAGCCGGTTATGGTCGCAAAAAGAATACCGATATTGACTAGCACCTTCTGCGTCACATGAGATGGTGTGATGAAACATTAGCAATATAAGACGCGAAGGGAGGGACCGATAACAGGAGCAATAAGTAAATTACAAAAAGATGATTCGAAAACATTTTTTAATACACTGGCGAATTGGAATGTGGATGTTGAGTTTGGTGAGTGCGTCGTAGTTGGTATCGACCTAACATTAAGCTCTTCGTATTAGAACCATATGCTGATATTTGTCGCCGTTTACAACTTTTCCATATAACATTTTTACTTGCGACTCACTTGCGACAATCCGGTAAATTAACATATCCAATCGTCCGTATAAGGAGATGCTCCGCTGAAGATGGGTTGTTAAATGCGACATTTTTCGCGCATCGACGTACCTTGGTGGACAGTTACAGATATATGTATTTGTACGACATGAACGCTTATACACAACGTGCTTCGTACTAGGTCTAATCTCCCGAGCTGATTTGGCTAATAAATGGGTTGCGGGTCGGCACTTCAGGCTCAATTGAAGTTAAACTAACAATGTTCTCGCAATATAAATTCTTCCGTGTCCTGCCTAAGTTCTACAGCTAATAAATTTATCGATTCCTAGATAATTTAGTTCGATGGGTAACAGCCAAATATTTCTTTATTTCTTCACGTATCTGGCGCAGTCTACACCTTGCTACAAAACGTTTGGTGTTCTAGACTAAAACCTATTTTCTCGTCGCTTAAAGAAGGTTGAACTCGCCTTGATCCAAAGCTCATTGGATTTATGTCGACGAGATCTTTCTTAGCTGGTATTAATTGTTGCCATACCCTGTGTATGTAGTTTTATATTAGGATCTTACGACACCTTTACAAGCTATGCAACTTAATAACCGGCGGCAGGCATCATCAAGCCTGTGCAGGAATGTAATTAACGTTTAATTGTGTCTGTTACTTGACTAATTATTAACTGGATAAGTTATCTCTTTCCAAACATGGCCGAGCCGATGAAATTAACCTCTTTCGTACTTGTCTATTGTACATGCCTATATGATAGAACTAAGATTTGATCGTATAAAAAGTCGCCTTACAAACGTGATCTCCCAATTTGTCGCTCACTAACTCACGATTCTTCGAGATAGTGTTTGCAGACACATAACCCACATACCACAAATTTGATGACACCATTTTTTGCGTCACACTGTTAGCCTTACCGCTCGACCCACATGTTTGACGACACTGGTTTTGCCCTACATTTCCCGCCCGCAAATGCTTCGCTCACATTCTGTTTGTCGACATGCGTTTCATTAACACAACATTTGTTGACACAATTAGTCACAAATTGGCTTGCTAAAACACCATTTATAGACACACTGCTCGCTTACACAGGGTTGCCGACGTAGAGTCTGCCAAAAAAACGTGTGCCTGTATATATCTTATCATTACTTACTTCGGCCGACGGAAATTGGCATTTAAATTATTCAGAAACCTTCGAAATTTTGAACGAAACTGCGAATATAATAGGATGGGTGTAGTTTTTATTATCCAAAACGTATAGGCCTTCTGATTATTTTAAAAGAGATAATATCTCGATTAGTAATATATCGTGGTACAAAAAAGTTTAGGTTGCATTGTATCACAGCAAATATATTCGACTATATTATAATACATGAAATGTCTGAGGACTAATTTTCAAATACGCAAGATAACCTAGGTACTTAGATACATCGATCATCCAAAAACATCATTTGGCATTCTTAAATCATGATAGGTAGATTAAAAGAGTAGCATAAAATGCAATGTCATCGTGCGAATCATGAAAAATAATGCAGACACGAATAATCAACCTGAATGAAACCATAATCGACCAGCATTTGTCAAGATAATGGTGCAACTTGACATGCCGTTGAGTTGATGAATTAGAAGGTCGGTAATTTACCTAAATATATCCTATCGAATAATCCTTTAATTGGTCGAGCATCAGTTAAAACTATATAATCACAGATATATTTCGTAGACATAAACATCAGCATTATTCAATATTCTGCCCGCGCTAATGCATTACGACTAAGCGAAACAGCTTCACTTTAGAGGGTCTGATCCAATAAGGTAATTAGCCTAAGAGCGTTAACGCTAAGCCTTTTAATCAGCTCGCGAACCGTGAAACCCTGTATGCAGCTTTTGCTACCAAGTAATATTTAAAAACTTTTTGCACCTTCTAATACCGAAATTTGGCATTTAGTAAACAGTGTTGGCATTCATCCACGACTACCGAAATTAAAAGCCGTCTGCAGATATTTTATGTCGCCTTCGTAGTAGTAGATTCCCTTCACAGGATATTAGGGCGGACGACACAGAGGAGATAGTATAAGTTGGCGTATGAACTTGTGAAATAGAAGTAGGAAGTAAAATTAAAATACATTGAGTGTTAACTACCCATCGTTGTTAACCCTACCATATACAGTTGATAACCAGTACTGCAATCTGACCTTGTCAAGTTATACCTGGCACTCTTCCAGCGTGCCCATCACCGTGTGTCAACCCTGATTCATATGACGTCTGTATGAATCGTCTCACCTATCATCTCCGGTAATACTTCGACATTGTGATCTTCTTCCCCAGTCCCACATGTCAAGAGGTCGCGTCTTGTCTCAACCCGCTAACGTTTTAGCCAATCAGGTGACGTTGCCCTAAATTTGTAACAGGTCTTGCAGTTACACACAAGTTAACGTTACCTGTCAGAAAATATATTTTCGTACACTCCTCCTCAGCCTCAGCTTAATTCACCTTTAAATTTAACTAATGCGCAGCCCCTTTATTATCGGCGCTGGCAATGACTTCGTCAGAAAAACCACCATCATGCTCTCGGATTTGACGTATTTTGGCACCACATTTCCTTCACGTGCGTACTGGCCGATAAATTTGAACCTAATGTCCCGGTGCTTTGGGCTTGTTTTTTTTCTCTGACTCGAGTTGCTTGATCGATGCTTGATTGTCCACCCACATATGCATCTGCGTGCACACTTGCAGCTTCAGCTTTAGCAACAGATCTCTCACGCCCAGCAATTCACGTCCTGCTAAATGAAGGATATAGCGTCCGCCTCCATAGTGCTCAGCGACACGCCTGACTGCTTCTTGCACGACCATAGGATAACATAACCGTTCATAGTTAAAACAATCTACACACTGAATAACGGTCAGCCTTGTTGGTAAAAAAGTCTGCGTCGCTCCAGCTTTCGGTCTCAAATTATAGTTGAGTCTGTCCAATAACCTTCGGATGCAACTCTAATCTTTTCGTATCCTATAAGTATCTCATGATACGCTTCGGGGTCTCTGTAATCCTTAAAGGTCGGCTTATATGCTTGACGAGTCGCTTTGTGCACCGCGAAGCAATAATGTGGCCGTCTGCACCTTGCAATTTATAGCATACTCCCATCCAAAGACTGACAAGTGCTCTAACTTAATTTGCCGCTTGCACCCCTTGCGGGTGGGTAGCTCGCATCATCTTTGTCGTTCGCATTGGATTCATCTCCGATCAGTGTTCGCACACCGTTCGAGGACTTCAAAATAAAATGCCTGAGCAAAACGTCGATCATGACCTCATATCCAAGACGTATTCTTCCGTTTTGTCCGAAGAGATCTTGAGTACCAAACATTTTTAAAGGACACCCAGCTCTTTGATCGACAGTGCCCTTATCCCCGCAAAAACACCTATTAATCGCGCACTGCTTAGTTCTTGTAAAAAGAAGGTCATTCACGTACACTTTGACGATGGTACATCCTTTGCCTTCGTGCTTAAACTAGAGGCACATGTACGTTGTGCAATTCTTGTAATGTGGTATCGTATTTGATTTAATTTTTTATACAACATCCTCAACGCACAAACTCAACAATAGCCGAGATTAGTCGGTGCACGGCTGGTACGTGAGGGTGATATCCGCCGCGGTTCGCCCCTTTGGGGATCAGTTGTAGCTCTCGCCTCTGTGATTCCCTACAACTAATTTTTTCGAAAGTCTGCCTGAGCTTATCAGCTTATAAGCCTTTAACTCCCTGTGACTTACACCAAAGGATGAGGATGATTCTCACACGTGTTTACAGGTCACCGGGTGCATTGTCCGACCGACTAGAAGAATTACGGTGCTATCGGCTGAGGTCCACCGTCTCGTCACTTACACAAGTCTTAAAAAAATGGGCCTTTTTCTTAAGGCTCTCTGGCTCGTTGTCGACTAGACTCAAAACGTTCCCTTCACTTGGTTTTCCATATCGTCAATGACGAGACCCCTCTATCGCAAGTAGCGAGCGCTGCCCCACCCTGGCCTTTCTAAAATCTTGGCGCTACCAGTCGATACCTCTACAAGCTATACCTCTCGAAGCTCGACGGCAGGCATAATCTAGCCCACGCTGAGACTTACCATAAATGAACGCGTGTCTTCGACTTCGAAAATTCTGCACTGTATTGGTTTATCTATTTATATATGGAAGGGCCAATTTCAACGACCCTCTGTGCTTTAGTAGATCTTGTAAAAATAGATCGATACATCTGTCGTTCAATATACTTGCATTCTGAGCAACAAACAGAGATCGCCGACACTTGGGACGCCGATACTATAGTAGATGAGACTACATTCACCGACATCCGATTCGCTGATTCTTGAGTCTCCGATACTCGAGTTGCCGACTTTCGTCACTGTCCCGACACTTAAACCACTGTCACTCGATCCGTCGACAGTTAAGTCGCCGGACTTGTTGTTGCCAACCTTTTATTTTGCCTCTCTCGGGTTACTTTATCTCGCACTAATATCAAGCGATTATATTTATCTACATTATAACTGCCTCAGTCGCGATACGAACCTAACGGGCGAGTGTCTTGAACATTATCTTTGCCGCCGCTTCTGCTAGTCATTCCAGACCGTTCTAACTGTACCATGGTTTGATCTACCGTAATGCTTCTTTCCTTAATTCTCGTTGTACCTGTCAATTTTTGCTCTGCTCGGTGGTATGTTCTCTGTTGTGTCTTGAAGTTTGTCGACGATCCACTATGGACGACTCACGAGACACGACTAAAACCTATATCTTCTCCGTCATCTGTTATTGCTTGGTCCGCTCTGTCGGTAGTTGACGAAGCGACTCGTGACCAAGGACAATCTTCCTCGTCGACTTTAGCCGTGGGTAAATCTTCATGCTTGGACTATGTACACAATAGTCGTCGAAACGGCCACTTAAGACACTTTTGTGCCAGTCTTCGTCTCTACCGACTCCACCCAGGCTAAAAGTTCCAGCGACCATGGGTCTGGATCATCACTGGATTTCCTGGATCTCTGTCGCCTCACCTCGAGCTTCGACGATCTCATGCACCGTCGAGAAGTCGATTTTCTCCGGGTGATCGTGACATTTATGGGATCTCCTGTCATACTATTCGACACGTCGTTGAGGAAATCAATCCTCCGAGTTGCACGCTTAATGACTTAAAATTGTTAATGGCCGCTGACGTTGCTCCGACCAATCCGCAGACATCGCGGCTCTGTGACCGGCTCTGGTACATTTCACCTAGAAGGTGCTTCCCTTCGCCGACATATAAATGCTGCTGTCTCGGACTCGGTAGACCTGCAAAAAATATTGTCAACGACCGAGAAAGAGTCTAAGATTTGAAGTCTGAACCTCTCAAGACGATTGAGTTGATCGACTCGTTGCACAAGTCGAATACTCGCTCGAGTCATCTGAGCGACAGACAGCCACAAATCGGTACAATAATCTTCCTTCGACCGAGCGTAAGGTTTCCAAGACGTCCGCTAATATAGCGGAACGTGATCGCCTGATCAACCAGCTTACGCGTGACCTCGCCAATGCTTAAGCTCGTCACATCACGGTATAAAGCGTTGCCGCTGGGTAACTTCGGCAGCTCCAGAATGCAACAATGGCCTCGAGCGACGGGGACAGTCATGTGCTCGGGTATTTCGACGAATCGGCATCAGTCAACATGAGGTCATACATCAATAAGTGTTTCTATGGGATCTTGGAAACATTCATCGTCCGCTGTATCAGAACCTTACGGCGGCTGCAATAGGTGGCGTGGACGTTCCGGAACTTTATCTGTCAGATATGTATATCAACTCGCGGTTGTGTCGGCTACTTGTGATTCGGTTTCCGGACGTCATTGCGTTCGATATGTCGACGACGTTTAAGAACATTATTTTTGCGGCTGAAGCCTCGTCTGTTGCTTCCATCACGTCATCGATGGCTCGGGAGACTCTGATGGATTCACCTTGTCGAGTTGCTTCTCTGTTATCTTTGCAACTCTTGGCTTCTCGGTCTAGACAACGGAATTTAACACTTTTCCTTTTCCGTAAGTCCCTTTTGTTTGACATCTACGTTGTCGACTGATGTGACTGTCGGCGAGTTGAACTCATCGGAGGTATCTTCTCTAGCTTATCTGAGATGAAGATCAGCTTCTTTTTATTCTCCAACAGATCCCAGTGTACTCAAGTATCCAAATTTGTCGTTTTGGTCGGCGTGGTCATCGACGGCTAGGTCAGTATTGGTGGGGGCCTTTGCATCATCGGCTCATTTAACGCCTTTTCATGGTGTGGGATCATCGGCTCATGAGCTTAAAAAATCGCCTCTGACCGAGACGAAATCCTATGCTAAGTAAGCTATGACGCCCATTTCCGCGTTTAAGGTAATAAAATTCGCTAAAAAGCTGTTTCGTCCCCTATGTCAAGGTGTCAGCGTCTAAAATTAGCAGGGAAGAGTAGTTCTGACGTACAATCATCTTTTACTCTCAGTCTCACCCCCCTCGCGTCGCCATCGGCAGTTGCACCGTCCAAGTCGCGTCAAAATGTGGGTTCAGTCAGCCTTCAAGTAACAAAATGTTCAACCGCGTCACCCAAGAAGGTCAAGGATCTAATGGCTATGCGCGACAGAAGACGTCCAAGGTGGCCGGTACAACTGCTACCGCAGCCTCATCACTTACCAGTATATAAACTAACCGATATTCCGCCACTGTGTCTCTTCAACCACTCGCTATCGCATCTGTGCCGCCAATATAACCCCCAGCTGCTCTGATTCCTGGCTCGTCGATCATCGTCGCGACCACTCCATCTAATGAAGCCGAACCTGAATTGGTGTCATCGATGTCGCCGACCACCGTCGTTGTTTTTGCTAGTGAGTCTTTCGTCGCTCCCGCAAGCCGGTCGTTTGCCAGGTCGTCCAAGCATTAGAAAAGGTGTACTCTTTCCGTCACCCGATCCAATTCCTATCCCAGCCTCCTCGATGTACGTCCAAGCTGTCTCGACTAGCTTGTCTCTCGTCAGATCACAGATGAAAAAGTAACAACGCCCTCGTCAACCCGTCCTCTCCATTTATTGTTTCCGCTGATGTCGACCCCTCGATTGCTTTCGTTTGGGGAAGACCCACCAGTTCAGCGAAAAATCGGCACCTGCTTTAGCGGTCCCAAGCCAACCTCAGCAAGCTCGTCAACAACCATAGTGGCGGCTACTTCTTCGTCGACGTCACCACATTTG